>JAOSBK010000205.1:21471901-21485087 GCA_027568895.1 Erythroxylum shatona | reverse complement strand
CGAATCAACAGATCGGCCGCTTCCTCGATCTGTTTTCGGGTGAGGGAGGTTTGTTGTGGTGCAGGAGGATTTGCATCTAGAGGGTGCTAGAGGTTTGGGTGCGAATTGGTCTCAGCATTATCCTCCAGGGCTACGCTATGTTCTTCTTAATCTGGGTTCTGAGGTTGCGGTTGATCATTCGGATGCGAAGATTGTGTGCGGAAATCGTGATGTGTTGGAGGGAGAGTGGCAGGTAACGGCAAACCCATCCTCTGTAGCGCAAGTGCTGCGACAGCGGCTATATCAGGATTGGCTGCTGCCGCCTGACTGATCTGAGTATTTCTGGACGTGGTGCCCTGATGCCAGGCCCCACGGTGGGCGCCAACTGGTTCAGCCTGATTCTGGTGAGGTTGAACGTTACTGCTTAGATCCATGAAGCTGGTCGATATTAACCCTGAATCACCTGCAAAACAATAAAGGTACGTCGGGGGTTGATAATCGGCAGGCCTCTCCAACGCTCAAGTTAGTCTTTTGGTGAGGGTTATGGTGACTATAAGCAAAGAATATCAGGATTCTAATGTCGTACCTGTATTATGGTAGAATAGTACCTTATATATGGAATAGACGCTAGGTTTAGGTCTTTACGTAGATCTTTATGTTTGCATAGGAGACTAACATCTGCGAATAGGCCGTGGACGTGTGGACTTGGGCCCGGGCCTAGCACAGCCGACCTAACCAATATAAATGGTGCTTTGCTATATAAAAGAACTTGGGCTAAGTTACTTTATCATTCATATATTCTTTTAAATGTTTTCAATTTACCCCATTTCCAAAAAATAATGCATGCAATTACAATGATAGGTCTAAGATCGCATGAAATTTTTTATTATGAGATTTGTGTGTCTTTACTTTAATATTTTAAAAAATAAATATAAGCCAACTATAGATAAATATATAAATTTAATTGGAGAACAACATGATGTATTATTATTATTGGTTGAAGATTAAAAAAATCTTGATTAATTTCTTAATTTAATCGATACTTATGATATAGTAAGTACTTATATTTTATTTAAATTGTCTTATAAAATAATGGTTAATTAACAAAATTTTAACCTATTTATTATATATGGATTTTAGAAGGAGTACCTTCTAAACTTTTATATGCAGCATCTCTCCTCTATTAAGTTTCCTCTTATAAGTTTAGAGAAGAAATAAACGAGTAAAGAATAAAAAATTGATAATATATTATTAAATAAACAATATTTTTATCTCTCTTTTAGCATAATATTTTATATGTTTAATATAATAAAAGCAAAAGTTATATCCATTTCTATTCGAATCAATATTCTTTATAATTCATATTGCCATTTGATAGCATGGTCGATTTCTAAAGTTGTTCTATATAGATCCAACGCGGCACTCTTTGATTTGATCCACGACGGCTGCACTCGTACTATGCAAACACGCATAAATTGCCCCAAAGAAGGCGTGTCCATTGGGTCTCTTTGTTGTCTCTGTGAAGGCTAGAGACCAGACTCTGTACGAGGTAATTGCCATGATTTTAGTTTTTCCAATCTCGATCAAAAATCTCTGTATCCTGGAAACTTGAAAGTGAAAAATTAAATTTCAGCTCAGATTGATGGATTTTCTTTTTGCAATTGTCGATATTTGATAGGGTTGTAACTGTCCAGTTGGTTGTGACTGTTTGTCTCCGTCCTAACTGCGTCTTGTTGTCGTTCAGGTTACAGCTTTGTTCTGGTATGTTTCTTCCGATCATCATGTCTTCCGCGTATGGAAATTTTGTGGGTTAGAAAAAAATCTCATTCTTAATCTAACGTGATCGCTTTTTCTCTTTCTAAGTTGGATTTTGATTGAAAGTTTGAACTGGGAACTTTTTTATTTACCAATTATAAGGGAATGAAATCATGGATGGTAACAAAGATGAAGCTTTAAAATGCCTACTTATAGCTGAAGAAGCTATTGCATCTGATAACAAAGAGCGTGCACTGAAATTCATTAAAATTGCACAACGGCTTAATCGAGAAATAGTGGTTGATGAACTTTTAGCTGCTTGTGAGAGGGTTGAGTTGGGGACGAGTGCTTCATCTGTGGGTGGAAAAGGATCTGTTAATGGTGATGAGAGAAAGAAGGCTGGTTCAGCGAGATGCGTTGATGATGTAAATGGGGGTCGTAGTTACACTGAAGAACATGTTCAATTGGTTAGACGGATTAACAGGAACAAGGATTACTATGCGATTCTTGGAGTGGAAAAGACTTGTTCCGTTGAGGAGATTAGGAAGGCTTACAAGAAACTGTCGTTAAGAGTTCATCCAGATAAGAACATGGCTCCGGGATCTGATGAAGCATTCAAGAAAGTTTCCAATGCTTTTAAATGCTTGAGTGATACTGATTCGAGGAGGCGATATGATCAGATGGGTTTAATTGAGGAGTTTGAGAACAAGCAAACCTACAATGTTAGGAGACCAAAGAGGAGGAGACATGTGCATGATTTCTATGAAAATGATATGGATCCAGACGAGATACTCAGGTCATTTTTCGGTCAGGCGGAAAAGTTCAGGGCCCGTAATACCTATAGGAGTAGAGGAATGGCAAGCCATGAGAGAGAGGGATTTCATAGAGGACCCTACCTGATCCTTCTCCTACAAATTTTACCAGTGTTGTTGATTTTGGTGCTTGCTTATCTACCCACTTCAGAGCCCAATTATTCTTTGCATAAAAATTATGCTTATCAGATTCTGAAGACAACCGAGAAATATGGCATTGAATATTTTGTCAAATCATTGGCCTTTGATGAAAGATTTCCTCCTGGAAGTCCTGCTCGAGAAGATATTGAGAATACTGTGACTAAAGACTATAGAAAAATGCTTTGGCGTTATTGTCATATAGAAGTCCAGAGACGTAGCTGGAATAGAAATCTGCCTACTCCTAGCTGTATCAAACTACAGAATCTTGGATCAGCATAAGGTTCAGTGATTTGTGTTTGCTCCTAATGTTTATTTTATTTTTTTTATTGGTCTTGCTTTTTATCTAGAACTATACAATTAAGGTCCTACTATGGTTATTTAGAATAATTTTCCTGGTTCAATTTCTTATTTACTGTGTAAATCTTTTTAACGTGCTTGCCTTCTTCTGTTTTGAGCAGGCTTCTTTTTCTATGCTCATCAGTCAAATTCTTGGGCGTTTTTATTGTTTGTTTTCTATTATTGTTTGTGTCTCATTTCAACTTTTATTGTTCCAGCTATGTGTAATTGATAGGATGTTTAGTATTCTTCTCCAGCTAATTATTTTTTGTTTTTATGCTTTTATGTTGAATCCTACGTGCTACTCTGCCTACTTTACAGGCTTATGCTCTTGTTTGTTTGTATTTCTACTTTCTTTATGATTTCCTTGTGATATTAGGTATTGGTAAATATTAGAGGTCCTCAAAAAGATTTGTTATGATTGGCTACCAAATCCATTGCCGTTTTCCTTTGTGGTGTGGCTTTGCTTTTAGTTTTTTTTGGATTAGATTTTGTGTTGAATTGGAAGGTACAGTGCTGGATCCTGTGTGGCATTGTGTGACAACGTCCTTCTGTTTGAACCCTTGCAAGAGCCAAGCATGCCTATTAACCAATATTCATCAATTAACTTGTAGCATCGTACCATCTTGTGCAAGACTTAAATTGGTACTTGACTTTTTAATATGCCTGCAACAAATTTCTGTAACTCATTATCTGCTGTGGTCCTCTAGACTAGTTTTTTACAACTTTCCCTAATACTTTATAAATTTACAGATTTTACATTTTATGGAAACATTTTTCTTTGAGTCGCTCTGTCTGCTTTGTGGTTGTTTTATTTGTTGTTCTTGACTAGAAATACGCGTCAATTCACCTTTTAACTACTCTATCCTGTATTCATATTCAATTGGAAGCACCATCTTCCAGTATTACCTACTTTTATTTTCATCTAAATCGTTTGGATGTGAAGTGGATGGTGAGTTTGAAAATAAAGTTGGATAGATAGTATGGATTCTTGAGATGTCCCTTCTTAATGATTGCATGAATCCTTCATGCATGGTCTAGGAATAAAAAGTTCCTCAGTTGATATGATGCACACGTGCTTTGAAACATTTGCAGCTACCAAGAAGACACTTTTTTTTTTGAAGTGTTGCCATATTTGAAAGTTCTTGTTATTAGGTGTATAAAGTTCCAGCCAAATGTACAAGGAATTCAGGTATTGATGCTTGAAGTTGCTGGTTGTTCATAATTCTTGTTGCTCATGCCAATAACCACTTTACGCTAATTGTGCAATGGATACGGATACAAGCTAAACTTTCACCTAGCAAGTGCATTAGAATTATAGGATAGCAGATTAGATATTGTTTTCACGAGGATTGATTACGAATACTCAAAGTCACACCTTTAGGTCCTGTCGATTATGAAGTTATTAACTAAAAATTAATAACTATACAAAAATACTTAAAGAAATAATTAATTTACTAAAGCAGACCAAAGTTTAGCTTTCCCTCACCTCCCTTTACCATGAAAAGTTCTAAATATGCTTTCTTTACATAAATTTGTGTAGTTTTTTTCCAAAAAATTCAGACATATTTTAAGTTTTAATTAACTATTTAGACATTTTTGACATCAAACATCCAAATTTTCAAGTCATGTAATCAATCAAAACTATCTAGATGGATTAAAAATCAATAAAACTTATGTAATATCATTGTCAAAATTATCTAAGAGACCAATATTTTGGATTGTCTTAGTAATTCTAGCTATGTTTTATCAAGATCTAATAATCAATTCATGTAAGAATTTCATACATATATCAATTAAATGTCTACGTTTTAGGTTGCTTTAATGAACATGTATAAAATCAAAGAAACATTAAAAACAAAATAAAGCATAAATTCATATATTGAAAGATAACAATTAAACAATCAAATCATGGCTGAGTGGGGTTTGGTTTAGCCTCCTTTTGGTACTAAAAAAAAATTAAGCTAACATGTTTGTAAACAAAACACAATTGGTAATAAATTCAGACAAAACATGATGGAAATAAATTTGTCATTAGGATAATCCCCTCTTAGCCTTATCTCTTAAATGCAAGTTGTGCATGTTATTTTCTCTGATATTTGGTAGACTTTTTTTATACTGCAAAATTCGTAACATCGTTGCCTTGTTCTGATTAGGAAGATTTTTTTTTCTTGATTTAGAAGAGTTTTGTATACTTATTTTGGAGTCATTTGCACATAGAATTAGTATTTAACCATATCTCTTTAATCCTTCCTTTTTTAGCTCAAAATTCCTAAATTTTAGCTTTTGCAAAATAAAATAGAACTAATTAAGCAACAAATTGGAAGTCTAAATTAACAAAATAGGGTACAATTTCATGCTAAGATAGAAAAAACATACTAAATATTAATGCAGAATTTTTAGACATCAAACTACCCCAAACTTAGGGTTTGTTTGTCCTCGAGCAAACAAAAGAATTATAAAATGGATAAACTTCTAAATTCTCAAAAATTGCATTAGCAATATAACACAAAGACTCTACATGATATTGCAACATTTTTTTGGTATAAACGAAAACCATGTCTTCTTCTCATCATCCTAATCATGTTTAACCAATCAAGCCACTACTTAGTTTCTTGGATAGTGTTATGCAAACAAGCTATATGGAAGGCAAATTGCCAATCTAATTCCCATAGGCTTGCTTTTTGCACCAATCTCCACTAATGTTGATTCAAGGCTGTCTCAAAGATCATTAGGACTTAAATAAGCTTGTATTGTTAAGGTCAAGGGTAATTGGTTGAAACGAAGGAAGGAATGGGGTATTCAAAGTGAGAAAACACATTTTTGGTCACTTCACAACACCAAAGCTTTCATTCCTATGCTCAGTAATGACTCCCTCACCATTTTCCTTATCAACCTTGCCACTCTTTTCGATTAAATCCTTATTTCCCCTCTTAGACACAATTTTTGATCCATGTTTCACTCTCTTTACTCAACATTCACTCAAAAGTTGCTTAAGATTTTTACTTTGAACTCGGGGTTTTTTTTTTCATTTTTTTCTTTTTTTTCAAATTCTAGTAAAGACAACAAATTCCATAAAGATTGTGTAGTGAGTTGCTTACCTCTCCAAAAAGTGGTTGTAATTGCATTTTCTACCCAAAACTTAGGTCGTTATATAGATTTTTGGTTGAAAAAAATGTCATACTCTCCTCACTTACCTAACCTCTCAAATTACCTCCACCCTTATGCTCCCTCTCACAGCTTTGAATGCTTTTACATGACCGAATTAGTTTTCTCACGGGTTAAGTTATAAATATTCAGCTTCAAGGTTAGAATAACTATAAGCAATGAAAGAATAACAAAAAGGCTCATAACTATGAATAAAGGCTCAATGGGGATACTAGTGATGATATTTAATATATGATAGGCTAGAAAGGCTCAAACGACCAAACATGGTCAAAATTACTTCTTTAATAAGGTCCCAAATCAGTTATTTTGCCTTACGTGGTCCTCAAGTAGGTTCTAGGAGTTAGACAAATATATTACTTTGCAAAAACAAAATTCACCTAACGTGTTTCCAATAATCTCAAAGTAATATCAATTATGGATCAAAATCAAATTTGTACTTTAAAAAAACAATTTTAGCTTATGTATAACATTGAAACACTATCAAGCATTTTTCCTAAGTTATATTCTTTAGCTATCATATTCTTTAGCTATCATATATGATCCTAAAGAATTTAAGTTTATCACAAAAACTTTAACTTTGAATCTTTCATTGTTCTTTTCATTCAAAATTTCAATCGCATCAAAAGGTGAAGTGTCGACTACTCGGTAAGGACCAAACTACCTAGACTTCAATTTGCTCAGAAAAAGTTGCAGATGGCTATTGTAGAACAAGACTTGTTGACCTGGTTGAAATTCTTTGTCTTTTATGTGCCTGTCATGCCACTTCTTAGTCTATTCTTTATAAATTTCAGCATTCTCTTTAAATTAATCTAACTTATTAAGTTGAAAAAAATTTCTTTCTCGTACAAACTTTAAATCAAAATTCAAAAATTTAGTTGCCCAATATGCACGATGCTCTAACTCAATATGAAGATGACATGCTTTACCAAAAACTAACATATAAAGTGGCTTACCTGTAAGAGTTTTAAATGCAATTCGATAAGCCCACAACGTATCATCAAATTTAATAGCCTAATCTTTTCTAGCACTATTATCAGTCTTTTCCAAAATTTCTTTTAGTTTCCTATTTGACACTTCTACCTGTCCGCTTGTTTGGGGATGATATGATGTATCATTTTTGTGATGCACCCTATATTCCCAAAGCAAAATTGAAATTTGTTTATTTGTGAAATGAGTCCCTTTATTACTAATTATTGTTTTAGGTGTGTCAAATCTAGTGAAAATGTGTTTTCGTATAAATTGTAACACAACTTTAGCATCATTAGTGTGTGTAAGTGTAGCCTCAACCCACTTAAAAATATAATCAATTGCTACTAAAATGTATAAATTACGAAGTGAAGGAGGAAATGGTCCCGTAAAATCAATTTCTCGTACATAAAAAATTTCATAAATCAAAATGTTGGTGTGAGACATCTCATCTCTTTTAGAAATATTCGCAGTTTGTTGACAACTATCACAAGAGAAAACAAATGCATAAGCATCTTTAAAGAGAGTAGGTTAGAAAAAACCTGATTGTAGCACTTTTACTGCTGTTCGATTTGCTCCATAATGGCCTCCAACTTCTGATGAATGACAATGTTCTAAAATGCTTTGAAACTCTTCTTTAGGGATGCACCTTCTCACCATTCCATCAACACACCATTTAAATAGATATGGTTCCTCTCAAAAATAATACTTGACATCCATAAAGAACTTCTTTCTTTATTGGTAAGTGAGGTGCCGTGGAATTAGATTACTTGTCAAATAATTAGCAAAATCTGCAAACCATGGTAATTTATTAATTGTTGAAATTAAACTAGGAATGGGCATAGAGAAAATTGTTTCTTTAGGAAACTCCTCTTTTATTTTTGTCTCCTCCACACATCTTTTTAATCCTTGAGAGATGATCAGCCACTTGGTTTTCACTTCCTTTCCTATCTTTTATTTCAAGATCGTATTATTGTAAGTGAGAATCCGTCGCAATAATCTAGATTTGACTTCCTTCTTTGCAAAAGGATATCTCAAAGTAGAATGGTCAATAAAAACAATAACCTTAGATCCAATTAAATATGATCAATACTTGTCAAAAGCAAACATAATTACTAGTAGCTCTTTTTCAATTATAGCATATTTAATTTGGGCTTCATTAAGTGTGCGATTAGCATAATATATTGGCCTAAAAATTTATCTTTTCATTGCCTCAATGCTGCCCCTACAGCAAAATCACTAGCGTCACACATTAATTCTAAAAGCTTTAACCAATTCTGGTGATGTTATAATAGATGCAGACACTAAACATTCTTTCAATACAATAAAAGCAGGTAAACACTCATTAGAAAAATTAAACTTAGTGTCTTTCATCAAAAGATTTGAAAGTGGTTTTGTAATTTTTTAAAAATCTTTTATAAACCATCTATAAAAACCTGCATGTCCTAGAAAAGTTTGGATTCCCTTAACAAATGTAGGTGGTGGTAATTTTTCATTCAGTTCAACTTTAGCCTTATCAACTTCAATACCTTTAGAAGAAATCTTGTGACCTAAGACTATACCTTCTTTTACCATAAAGTGACATTTTTCCTAATTAAGCGCAAGGTTAGTCTTTTCACAACGTTGCAAAACTAACTTCAAATTATGCAAACAATTATTAAAAGATTGACCAAAAAGTGAAAAATCATCCATAAAAATTTTCAAAAACTTTTCAATCATGTCATGAAAAATAACAGTCATGCAACGTTGAAAAGAGAAAGGTGCATTACAAAAACCAAAAGACATATGCCTGTAAGCAAAAGTACCATAAGGTCATGTAAACGTGATTTTTTCTTGATCTTTAGGTGCAATAGGAATTGGATTATAACCCGAATATCCATATAGGAAACAGTAATCTTTAAAGCCAACAATTCTCTCAAACATTTGATCTACAGATGGCAAAAGATAATGGTCTTTCCTAGTGGAATCATTAAGCTCCATATAATCTATGCACACATGCCATCCAGTCACAGTTCTTGTAGGAATTAACTCATTATTTTCATTAGCTAATACAGTCATACCACTTTTCTTAGGAACAACATGCATATGACTAGTCCACTCACTATTAGAAATAGGAAAGATCATACCTGCGTCGAGTAGCTTCACAACTTCTTTCTTTACCACTTCTTGCATCTTAGGATTAGTCTCCTTTGGGGTTTGATCACTAGTTTGCAATTGTCCTCCATTAATATTTTGTGCATGCAAATTGAATGACTTATCCCTTTTATATCTTCAATAGTCCATCCTAAGGCACTTCTGTGGTTTCTAAGGACATTCAATAGCTTGTCCTCCTGTTCACTTATTAAAAAAGAAGAAATAATTACAGGCTTAGAATTTTGTTCAAGAATAGCATATGTAGATGTGAAGGGAGAGTTTTAAGTTCCAATTTAGGAGATTCTTTAATAAGTTTTAATTGCTCTTCTTCCTTTGTCTCTACAACTTTTGTTTCCTCAATCCTTCAATTCTCCTTGTCAAAAATCTATCTCTCTAGTTATTGATTGCAAAAATAAATTACTTGTTTTACCCTAAAAATTACAAGTATATGGGTTGTTACTTGTAGTAAAAAGCATATATCATCCCGCAGAGATTGTACTTAGGCACTACTTAATTCAAGTTGTACTTTGTTTAAGACTCAAATTTCAATAATAAACTAAAAACCAAACAAATCAAACAAGCTAGCAACGAAAAAATAATGTAACAATGGAATTCTGTCAAGAGAATTAATCAAGTTATGAGAGAGGGGATTTTACCTATTATTAATGCTAATCTAGCCATTTATATGTTTATGGGGTGTTGGTTCTAGACGATCGTAGGGTTGATTACTCTCTCTTGAGTTATAACAATTCCCTAAATTGTAAACCCTAATCAAGTTATGGACTTACAATCTCTTAATTCACAAATTGCTCACAATTCTAATAAGTTCTAAAGCTCTTTAATAAACAATTAGTTCTCGTATGAGATCTCTCTATGAAATTACCTACTAGATTGATTAAGTGGTCGATTAGATTGCTTAACTCTCGTTAATCTAATATAATCATTTTTATCTGGCTCATCTTCTCAGTTTGTTACTAAAACATGCGAATATATTAATCAATCACAACCTCTAATTCAAATAAACACAATTCAAATAGATTAACATTAAATATAAGTAAACTCTGGAAGGAAAAGTTAGAACATCGTTAACAACTCAAAATTCATAACCATACACCCATATCAATCTTACACATTAAATGAATAAAAAGGTAAAAGGGAGGAAATGAAACTTAGGTTGGATGATTTAGGAAAGCAGCAGCGTCAGAAGATCACCTATTTTAGGAAGCTTCGACTCTTCTTTTTTTCTCTTTCTCTTTCTCTTTCTCTTTCTCTTTTGGGTTTCCAAATTTAGGCTGAATGTAGAGTCCTTTTTAAGGTTACCTCCTAACACTTTTATAGTGTTTTCCAAATAAGGTAACCCTAGTTTCTTTTTGGGGTTCGAAATGTCTAAAATATCTCTCAAAAACTCGAATCTAAAAGTGACCTCGCATTTGTCTATACGTAGGCCACGATCGTGGCCCTTAGTGCATGATCGTAGCCTGTTTGTCTGCCTTTTGTCACGATTGTGGCCCTATGCTCGAGCTTCTACCACGATCGTGGGCTTGTGATGGTGTTTCTGTCACAATCGTGGTTTGCCTGTCATGATCGTAGGACTATGTTTTAGTTCGGGTCTCCTCCAAAACTCCTCTGAATGCCTTAAAACACTAATAAACTCATCACGACAACTCCAATCTATAAAATTTAAGCTCAAAAATATGTTCTCACCTAAAGAACACTTAAAACTCAAATATTTATGAACTATCACAATTTCTTCATATAAACACGCACTAAACAATCAAATTAATAACTAGACACAATAAAATTACCTATAGAAGTACAATATAATCTACACCTTTCAACATCTCCACACTTAAACTTTTGTTTGTCCTCAAGCAAAGACCAAATAGATCAAATAAAATTCTATCACTTTATTTTTACAAAGATTAAAGCATGCAATCTCTAAAACTTTGGTTAATTCAAGTGTCATGCTACTACACACAGTATTGCATCATTCTTCAAGGTTAGTCCTATGTATTACTACATTGGGGTTAATCTCCCTAATATCAGAAATTTGTCACCCCATGGGTCTCTACCATTTTTTCTTTTTGCTTAACATCCAACTGATTGGAAATAATGATGGGTAAGGTGTGGCCTTTACCTAAAAATGCGTATCTCAGGTGAGAAGGTAAGGATTTTAACTCTACAGTAAGGAGCTTCATAATGGAGGGTGGTATTGGTCGATTCGCTCTCTAACTTCTCTTGCTCACCCTCCTCACACATTTCCTCTTCACTCGCACTCTCATCCCTATGCACTTCAACGACTTTCTCAACTTCCTTTTCAATTTCCTTTTCAACCTCCTTCGCACAATCATCCATAACATCAATCTTCATACAAGCACTTTCATTCACCAGCTTTTTCAATGATTTAGTTATATTAAATTCAACCTGCTTATTACCAATTCTCAAAACTAGTTTTCTTTCGTGCACATTAACTAATGCCCTGCCAGTATTCATAAAGGGCCTACCCAAAATCAATTGACAATTCCTATCTTCTTCAAAATCAAACACAACAAAAACAACAGGAATTATAAATTTATCCACTTTTACCAAAACATCTTCTACTACCATAAATAGCCTTTTAATGGATTGATCCGCAAGTTAGATAAGCATGGATGTTGGCTTGACATCTCGTAGCCCCAATTTCCTGAAAATAGACAAAGGCATCAAGTTAATACCTGCGCCTAAATCACATAAGCATTTAGAAAATTCAAAATCAACAAAGAAATATGGAATAGTAAAACTTCTTGGATCTTGTAGTTTTGAAGACATTGTGCTTGTGATGACTGAACTACAGTTCTTCATCAAGGTCACTGTCTGATTGTCCTCCCAAGTGCGTTTTTGTGTCAATATGTCCTTGAGAAACTTTACATATTTGGGCATACACTCCAATGCTTCCATCAAAGACAAATTAATCTAAAGTTTCTTTAACTTCTCTAAAAATTTAGAAAATTGAGTGTTGACTTGATGTTGTCTCACCCTCCACGGATATGAAATCTTAGGCATATATGGCTTCTCTTCTTCTTTCTCTTATACATTTTCCTTTTGTTGGCTATTATATTGAACACTTGACTCCCCCAATTGCTTTTCACTCCTAAGTATGATCGCCTTGAGTTATTCCTTTGGATTGACCTCAGTGTCACTTGGTAAGCTTCCTGCATTCCTAGAAGACAAAGCATTAGCAAGTTGACTTACCTGTACCTCCAAGTTATGGATGAATGAAGTGTGATTCTTCACAATCTGGTCAAACTTTGCCTCTATTCTCTTCTGACTCTCTTCTTATCATCTTTGACCTTCCTCTTCGCTTGAGAACTTTGAACCCAATACGTCCATTAACTTGTCCATTTTGTTCTCCAAAGACCCAAGTCATTCTTGCTAAAATCTGGGAGGTCCTTATGCTCTCACTTGTCCACCTGCATTATTAGTACTCTAAGAAAAATTTGAATGGTTTTCTCACTTAGGATTGTATGTATTAAAGTATGGATTGTTACCTCGTTGCTGCTGACCTAAGTAATTTACTTGTTCTGTACCACTCTTCCTAGCAAAAAACATTCAACTGTTCCATGGTTATCCTGCCCACATAATTCACATTGTAATTACATGGTCTTGACTGTGGATAAAGAAACTCCTTCCATGTTACATAACTGCTTAGTGAGGGCAGCAATTTGTGCTTGCAAGGCTATCACCGAGTCAAGTGGAATCATTTATTTTTTCTCCTTGGACCCTTATGAAGTGAATCACACGTTAATACAATACTTATAAAACGATATAGAATACACGAGAAGGGGGGGGGGGTTGAATTGTGTATTCCCCTTTTTTAAAAATTCTTTCAAAAACGTTTGTTTAAAAAAATTCTTTTA
>JAOSBK010000205.1:21431700-21452328 GCA_027568895.1 Erythroxylum shatona | reverse complement strand
TATTTATTTTTACTTAAAATATTAAATTAACTTATAATTTGACTCTATTTGTTAACATATTTTATTTTCTTATAGGACGATAATAATGCAAATGATATGGAGATGGAGTTTTGAATGTTATGGAGTTCATGCAAAGACAATTTGAAGCTTTGAATATTTCAATCTTTTTTCAAGTTATTGATTGTAAAAAATATATGTTGTCTTTGCATTAGACGTTATGATTTTTATTATTCCAATTTTATAGTTTTTTTAGGACATACAAATCAAAATCTTGACTTATTATTATTGAAGTAATTTTGATTTAGAGCGTTTTCAAAAATATGCTCTTTATATTTTCAATTTAGAAGTTATAGTTTTATGTGCTATACAATCTGATGGATATCCAAAAACTCGAATAATCCAATGGATCTAAATATAGGTAGTAAATTGTAAAAACCGATGGATATGGATATGGATATGAGTTGAGTCATAAAAAATGGATATGAATATGGGTTAAGTAATACCCGAACCGAACCTTACCTATTGCCATCCCTACTTCTAACCAATTCTTTCTCAATTCCAACAAAGTTTTTGTTCCGACAACCTCTTTAGTTGCGAAGGAGTAAAAGGCCTTTTGGTCTTATTTTTCAAAGCATTTCTTACCTTTTTGTATTAATATTTTTAGAATGATTTTTCAAATTCTTCTAGTTTAGTTTGGCCTTTTACTTATTGTGACATTATATATGACCAAATTTGTCTCAATCTAACTAACTTCTCATCCCTTGTTTTATGCCTCAACCCTATTCATCCTCATTCTCTACTTTAAGTCACTCACTTCCCCTCTTCAATCTTTTAATTATTTATTCTCCTTCCCAAATCACCCCCTACTCCATCCTCTAGTTAAGGTTAGTCTCAATCTCCCTCCTTTAAACCTAATGTCATCATAGGGGAACCTTCTCAAGGGGCCTCTTTACCTCCTTCACACTACCTTAACTCACTTTCACCTAGTAACCTTTCCCCCTTTATAACCAGACCTCAATACTAAGTTATGTTGGGGATGAATTATTAGTAACTCTTTCCTTAAAAGCATGCAATATTGTCCTCCATCTATCTCTAAGGGATCCAATATGGTAAACCCTCCTTTGGAAGTATTAAAAGCAGGCATTAGTCAATGGTCTTCAACAATAGTGAGTTTTTCTTTATCAAGAAAAGGCCATGTTATCAAGTAGTTAACTCTTGAGTCATTAGGAATTAAAAAGGATCAAGGGTAAAGGATTTCCTCCTGAATAAAGACAATGTATTTTTTATTTTCAATATAGAATCAGTTACACATAAAGTAATCATAACTATTCTTTGTTATGTTTTCAACACAACTATTTTCCTTTATCTATGGAAACTTCGACTAGATATAGATACAATCAAGTAGAACCAAGTGTGTAGATTAATATCTATAATATCCCTTTAAAATACTGGATCACTAAAGGGATAGTGCCAATTGTTATAAAGGTAAGCCTTTGTGCACAGAAGAAGTTAAAACTGTTAAGAAAAGGGTTAGGTATGTGAGAATATATGTGGTTGTTAAATTGTAGAATAAACATCCTAAAATAATTCCCTTATTAAGACTTTTAAGGAATGATGAGCTGATAGAGGATTCGGTTAAGCTTTCTTTTATACGAAGACCACCAATAACTCAAATAGGGGGAGATCGGTGCTTATGGGGAGAAGATTTAAAATTGGAGACTATCAAGAACTTAGAGGTAAGGAAATTGCTATGATTTTAAAAAAGAGACAACTACTAAGATTGGCAATATTTGTAGTACTTTGAATGTTGTTATTGATTATGGAATGAACAATGCTTATGATAGAATAAAGAGGCCATCATATGGAAAAGAAGAGGCAAAAGCACTCACTTTTAAGATGACTATTCCTTTTAACTTGACCGTTGAGCACAAAATTGAACATGGAATCGACTCTTAATCGTCAACTTCTCCTATAGATAACCTAAGGCCTATCTAGAATGATTTATCAAGTTCCTGTATATCTATTTATAAGTTCCATTATACCTTTAGAGATGGCTTCAAGGAGGAAAAGAGAAGGGAATTTGGCATGAAATGTAATAAAGGCTCTAAGAGCCACTCCATTCCTTAATTTCTTTACTTTCATGGAATTTGAGTGGTGTTAATTGTCCCAAAGTGCAATTTTTTCATAAATAATTTATTGCGGAATGAACCCATGCTAATAGGCAGTTTAAAGACCAAACTTAAGGTTGATAAGTGCAAAAAGTTGATGTTTTTGGATAAGCATTGGTTTACTCTTACTAACCACAACTTTCATCATAATGGAAAAGTGATTATTACTTATGATCCATACAAAACAAACATATCCTTCATCTTAAACATTGACCATATTATATAGCTAGCTGCTAGTCTGGTTTAAGAAAAGGTCAAATTTTTTGTTTCCTTGATCTATGGTTCCAACTTGGCCTTTTAAAGGAAAGTTCTATGGAATAAACTTAAAGAAACTCACCCTGCTATATATCCCCATTCAATCATCCTAAGGCAATTTAATAATTGCTTACATGCATCAAAATTTAAGGGAAATACTTCCTTTAGGAACTATAACGGTGATATAAGAGAATATATTAGTGAAATAGAGGTTATTGAACTTAAATTTAAGGGAGAATATTTTCATGTGGAGCAACAAACAAAATGATACATGGAATATTAGAAACAAAACTAGATAAGGTATTGATTAATGAAAATGGCTATTGAAATTCTTAGAAAGCAAAGTGATTTCTAAGAACCACCCTCCTTCTTAGAGCATAACCCTCTTATCATACAAAACCTTGAGCTTAAATAACCTAATAGAAGTTTGTTCATATTTAATAACTTATTATCTAAAGTGAAAGGCTTTTAAAAAAACAGTTATTAGGGATTATCATTTAAAGGTCAAGATTACAAAGGTTTCATTTTCATTAGGAAAGGGAGTGAAGGAAGAGCTTAAGGCTTTAAACTAATGTAGGAACAAACATTCAAAAGGCGATCTCTAATATAAGGGAAAATTTTAATTATATTTAAGAAATGCTCTACTCCAAAAATCTTGCACTATTATTAGAGGAAAAAACAGTCTTACATGCCTATTGTAAAGCAGTTGAGAACCATAACTCTTTATTAAGGTAGAGATCAAGAATGCTATGCTTGAATGAGGGGGACAATAATACAAGATTTTTTCATAGACTATCAACTCAAGGAAGAATTACAATAGAATAACATTAATGGCAAAGCAAAATGAAAGGCATGTCAAATTAGGGGGACATTAAGTAAGAGGTATTTGAATTCTTTAAAAAAGCTATAAGCACCCAAACTAGTTATGATTTCCCTTTGAAAATCTAATCCTTTATCTAAAATCATTTTACTAATGAGGAAACCTTATAATTATACAAGCCTTTCACGGAGGAGGATATAAGCTAAATATATATATATATCACTAGGCCCTTATGGAATTAATGGATATTACTTTC
Source organism: Erythroxylum shatona (assembly GCA_027568895.1). NCBI lineage: Eukaryota > Viridiplantae > Streptophyta > Magnoliopsida > Malpighiales > Erythroxylaceae > Erythroxylum > Erythroxylum shatona. The sequence goes on along the minus strand of JAOSBK010000205.1, from coordinate 21,448,829 downwards.
AAAAGACTTGGCCATCATTGAAAAGTGATATGATATATATAGTCCTAAAATTCCTTTAAAAAAAGAGAATGCTTAAAAAGGTAAACAAAACCCATTCCTAAGGTTCCTAATCCTTAATCAGTTCTTGATTTTAGGATAATATCTTGTTGTAATACCTTATACAAGATCATAAATAAACTTCTTGTATGCAAATTAAAAACATGTCCTCAACACTTTACTAATGATTCTCAAAAAGCATTATTGCGAGAAAGATTAATAGGAGACAATATCCTATTAACTTAAGAACTATCTAGGAATTATAGAAGAAAGAACTCTCCTAAGAATTATGTTTCTAAGATGGACTTTTGAAAAGATTAGAAGCTTTCAATTGAATAAAATTGTTCATCTAAGTCACATTATATAGTGTTTAAGTTAGTGGGGAACCTACTAATCATATTAAAAAGCCTTAAGAAAGATCCTTTGCCCACTTACCTATTTATCTTAAGCATGAAGACTCTCGTAAGACTGATGTCTCATTAGGAAGTTGAATCTATTTCCCCTCTTATTTATTAGTGATATTCTTATACTCTTAAGGACAAATGATAAATCTCAAAGCAACTTGATATCATCACTTCCTTCCTTTAAGATATTATCTAGTTTATCTATGAATTTAAACAAAAGTTTCCTAATTGTTTCAACTGGAGCTCAACATCTTTTAAGTTGGTTATCTACAATCATTGGCTTTTGAGTTAAAGAACCCCCTTTCATATATCTTGAGCTACCAATCTGCACTAGGAAACTCTACTATTGTTGGAAAAGATTTAAAAAATAATCTTCAACAAGCGTAATAAATTGTTTTCATTTACTAGGGGACCTTAGTTGTTAAATTCCATTCTCTTCTCTACTAGTTAGTCCATATGTTCCTCTCTATAGGGTTGAATAAATCTATTGAAAAATTCTAAAAAGATTTTTGTGGTCTGGTTTCACTAACAACTAATCTAGAGCAAAGGTTAAGTGGGATGAAATATGCATGCTATCTAAGGGTGGTATAGGAATTTAGTCTTTAAAACTCTAAAGATATTCATGATAAAAAGAGTATGGAGAATTCTCACTGTAAAAGAGGCGCTCTGGGTTAGGTGGATCCACTTATATTTCTTAAAGGGCAAAAGCTTTTGAGAGATAAAAATAAAAGATTTGACATCTTTGCTTAACTTTTGAAACTAAGAGGGCTTCTTTATAGACACATCAAATGCAAGATAAGAAATGACAACTTTACTTCATTCTAGTTTGAAAATTAGAGTAATGTAAATCCTCTAAATCATTGTATACAAATGCCTAACTTAATTCAGTAGTTTCCTTTAGACTCCAAAATCTACTCTACTATCAACAACAATAACTTTCACATGAATTTGTTGGATCTTTCTATTTGGAGAACATTATATCAAGTTATAGACCTAACTTATAAATAGCAGACTCTTATATGTGGCCAAAGCAATCCTTAGGGAAATTAAATGATAAATTGTATAAGGAGCTACTTATAACTAAACCTCAATCTTCTTCCGAATTCATGGAACAATACACTATTGCCTCAAGTTTCCTATCACATATAGTTAGTTACAAAAAAGAAACTCTCTACCTTAGATAAACTACTATTTTTCTAGTTGAAAAAGTTTGCAGGCTTTGTAAAACACTCCTCAAAACTCTAAACCATTATGTTTTTCGAATGTGAAATCTCCTTTGATATATAGACTATTATCCAATCCTTATACAACTTGAGTACTAGCAGGAGCAAGTATGTTGATTTGATAACTTACGAAGCAGGTTGTGAATAGATAATAAAATAGACAAGTAAGTCAACATTATTACAGTTGGTTGCTTCATTTATAACATCAAGAGAGAAAAAAAAAAAACTAGAGTGTTCCAAAATATAGAGAAGTCTAGGGAAATAATCACTTCCTACTAGATCTTAAGGATCAAAAAACTTATAGTACTCTATGATATTTATACATGTTATAGCCACTCTTTAATTGAATCATGGAAGTTATATCCGTTAAATTTTATCAAAATTTTATTTTGAGAATTACTCATTCGAGTCACAATATTTATTGATAAAAGACGAGACTTTTGAATAATATCAATTACCTTCGGAGACTACTTTGGGAGCACTAATTCAGTATTCAATAGCTCAGCCCTTTAGCCAGGGAGCTCTTAAACAATACTAATATCTTTTACCTACGTAGTTTTCTTTTCTTTTTTTTAATGGATAAATTACGACATGAATCCTTTAGATAAAGTTTAAGGAAATTTAGAATTTAATTGTTTACAAAGAAACTTAATTTATCATATCCCCAAATTTTATCTTATAGCAAGGATTTATAAATAATAGTACTACAACCATCATGTCATAATTTTCCAAGTGAATCGCGAATTCTAAGGTAAGGGTAGCTTTTCCATTAAACTGTACCTTTATAGTCATGGTCGTTCTATAATTTGATGACGAAATATAAATCTGAATGCAATATACTGAACTATAACAACTGATTTAAAGTTTTATTGTTGACCAACTATGATTGAAAGCTAATATTCTTTACTATATGAAACAAATGTTTTTTTTTATAAAAAAAACATAACCCCTTAAGATTTATGGGAAATTTAACCTTTTTTATTTCTTACTCGTAGCAAATTCAAACGAGAGACACAAGGAGGAGCGGTTAGAGTAAATAAATGGATACCCACCGTCACATGCTGCAGATACTTTAATTCTGGTGGACCTAAAAATTCATATCCTTCCAATCTTTTCTTTGATAGACTTGTGGAAAATATTTAGAAATTAAAACCAAAAAATGAAAAAACCTGCCAATGGTATGCAAATGCAAAACAACAGTTCGTGAAAAAACATCTCAACTTCATGGGACTAACTACGCCATTGGATATTTTAATTTTAACCAAAATGAGAAATTAAGTATGATATATTGTTCACTAATTCAAACTAGTTTTTTTTTTTAGTTGTTGTGTCCCGTGTCAAGACAAAAAAACAAGAAGCTCGATCGAACTGAACTGAGCCAGGAAAAAAGGGTAATTGTTCCAAGAAATTTATTCAACAACCGTGAAGGAATGGTTACACTTACAACCCAGAAGGTGTTTATAGATGAATTTTTGAACTGAATCTGTAATTTATTCATCAATCATCCACCATAATCACACATTGCAAAGGAACACCTACCTTGACCAGGACACTCCTCAAAACAAGAACCGCAATGAAGAGGATCATTTCGAACGTCAACACACTTACCGTCACAACACACGAACCCATAAGCACAACTTTGTCCACAAGCGCCACAGTTGTTGGAATCCCTTACCGTATCTTTACAAAACTGCCGAAAGCAACATGTGGTGCCACCCCATGGATTTTTCTCGCGATCCCAACACACATTAGGGTCATTGGCACATGAAAGTACTTTCTGCCTCCCTCGTAAAGCCGATCTGAAGAAGTTCACGTGGGCTGGAACGTCTGTTTCTGGAGGACGTACGAGGCGGCCGGCGGCAAATTCATGGGAAACACCGATCAACATGAGGAAGAGGAAGGACCAGAAGCACTTGAAACTTCTTGCAACCCTATATGAAGAAAGCATGGATGTTTGTTGCTAGGATAACTCGACATGAGCAATATGTTGAACCAAAATCAAACGAGAAAAGCGCTCCTGATTAGATTAGATGACATTGAACTAAACTGGATTTTTTTTTCCTTTGGATCAGATTTATTAGTTCGGAGCTAGTGAACTTTGTCAAATGTGGTGACATCAAGGTACCTCATTTACGTAGACGATCAACCAAACATGTTTCAGAACTAGTAATTATGAACGGGGAAATGAAGTAGACATGAATATGACTTGTCCATATACGTACACATAAAGTGGGCAAACCAGTCCTGAAAATACCAATTTTTTATACGAGTCAATGAGAATCTCCTATCTAATAGTTTTTCATTGTTCTCAAGATATATTTTCCCTTAACTAATTTGTTTATTTAAATGTAAGAACGACTGATACTTGGTAACCAACGCAGCTTTAAAATATACGAAGATTTGGACTCGGAAGTTGAGCTGAATTTGTCTCGAGGAGATCAGTGATCGAGAGTAAAGATATATTTCAAAAGACTGTATCCAGTATTTGACATTCACTACAAGTGTAAAATAAATTGGTGGGATTCATTAATATACTATCAGTTTGTCATTTAATCCTACAACCTATAGTAGAAAGGAATATAAATTAAACAATTAATTCTTGTCATATCAATCCTTTTTTTTTTTGGTACAATGGACGAAAAAACAAAACAACAATTATCGCAAAATCCTCCGGTACTGAGTTCCTTGCATGTCTCTGTGAATAAGCGCTAGGACCGACATCGGGGGCTCTTGGAAAATGTGTAGGCCTGGGTTGGTCTGAGCTGCGAGGGTGGCCAAATGGTCGCCGCACTGGTTGCCTTCTCTATACACGTGTTGAAGCTGCACTTCCCACGTACGCTGGATTAAACTCCAGGTACCTGCCAACAAAGAAGAGTTACTATCAATAACTGTAGTAGAGTCAGAGAGGATGTGAATAACTTCTAGCGGGTCCACTTCTAAGATGACTTACCGATACCCGAGGGACCACACCAAAGTGAGTCCCGAGTGAATTCTCCAGAGTTCAACTATGAGGAGAGAGCAAAGGGCCAATGGATTGGATAAAACCGCCGTAGCACTGTCAGCTACAATCTCGAATGAGCCCCATTACCGTAGCGGTATGTGAGCTAGACTTGACCGCTCCATCCGTGTTAAGCTTAATTCAGCCCTGCGGTGGTTTGGCCCACCCAACTAGACTGCCCACTGGTAAGTCGGGGTGCAGGCTCACGCACTGTTCGATTTCCTGTGCCCTATCAATTCAAGTCACATAATCCATAACTGGCCTAGTGCTATCCTCTGGCCAACTAAAATTCTCCTCGAAAAGGTTTTTATTGCGCCAACAAAAATAGTAGTCCAAACCCCTCCCATGACTTGATAATGCTTCGCGAGGTTGGAACTCACCCATAATTCCTCGGTCTACTAGAAAAAAGTCTTATCCCTCACCACTGCAGGAAATTGTATCCAGAAAGTTTGCACCCTCGCACAGTCTCAGAGAACGTGAAGAGTAGACTCTTCCTGCCCGCAGACATGGCAGCTGCTATCCATCGCAATGTGTCTAGCCACCCGACGCTAGTTGGTCAGGAGCTTGTTCTTAGTCATCATCCAAAGGAAAGCACGGATCCGCTGGGGTCCCGCTTATTTCTATATTAGGTCCCAGATTGTAGTAGATCGAGGTATGGAGTGCCCTTCAATTAAGTCATAGGTCGACATCACTGTAAATTGCCCATTCGTATTAGGACCCCAACGTATGGTGTCCTCGGTTGAGATGTCCGTATTATATGATAGCTCGGCAATTGTCAGGCAAACCGTGGACGGAAGGTATTGTTGGAACATTTCCCACCTCCAGTGGCCCTCGTTGGTTTGTAAGCCTGCGATTGTAGCATTCAGAAGGGTGGGTGGGATTGGAGCGGTCGCCTTGTAGATTAAGGATTCCCCATCGTGGACCCACCTATCCAATCAGAAATAGATGCGACGATCATTACCCAACTTCCATGCTAATCCTTTCTGTACATACGGTCAAATGGCTACAATACCCCTCCAAAAACTCGAAGCGCCTGTCCTGTCTATAGAGGGTGGGAGATGGGTCGTATCCAAACGATATTTAGCTTTCACCACCCTGACCCAGAGGGCCGAAGGCTTAGTAAGCAGTTTCCAGCCCAGCTTAGCTAACATCGCATCATTGGAAGACCTAAGATGTTTGACGCCTAAGCCCCCGGACTGTTTGGGTTGACACACTGTATCCCATTTGACAAGAGGCATTTTCCTCTAGTCATCAGTGCCTCCCCAGATAAAGTTGCACATGATGTGCTCAAACGAATCACATAAGCCCCGCGGCAAATGCACCATTTGCATCGTGAAAATCGGGAGAGCTGAAATCACCGATTGGGTTAAGGTGACGCGCCCAGTGAGAGACAGTTGACGCGTAAGCATTTGTTGGGCATATCTAGGATATGTTGGTAGGTTTTACGCGTAGTATGCTCATGGAGCAAAGGAACACCCAGATACTTTCCTAGATTGTGCATGTGAGTAATGTGAAGGCGTTGGCTAAGACGTCTCGCTAGCTCCAGCGAAACATTCTTAGAGAAGAAAATTTTTGTCTTAACCTGATTGACTTTCTACCCTGAGGGCTTTATAGAATTCGTCGAGGGCATTAGCAATAACGATCATCTGCGAATCTGTAGCTTTTGCAAAGAGAATCAAATCATCGGAAAAAAAAGGTGGGAGATGGGGGGGGGGGGCCTATACGACTTAGTTTTATGGATTTCCATCGACCGTGGCCCACTTCTCTGTGGATAATATGTCGCAGTTGCTCCATGCAAAGAACGAAAAGGTAGGGAGAGAGGGGATCTCTTTGACGAATGCATCTAGAAGGGTAAAAGGGCTCGGAAATTGTGCCTTGCCAAGCCACCTGCATGGAAACCGTCGTAACGCATTGCATAATAACTCGCCTAGATGAGGTGGTCCGGAAAGCCAATGTCCTCCAACGTGTTCTGAATAAACTTCCAGCGGAGGTGGTCATAGGCTTTTTCAAGGTCCACCTTAACTGTTAAAAAGCCTGTCTTCCCTTGTTTCTTCCTCATGGAGTGGATGACCCCCTGGGCAATGATGATATTATCAGTAATTTGCCAGGCCGGAATGAAACTGCATTGGTTCTCCTGCACGAGAGAATCTAAATGCTTTTTTAGGCGATTGACGAGAACCTTAGAGATGATTTTGTACTCCACGTTGTAGAGGCTGATCGATCTGAACTGGGTAATACTACTCGGTGAAGGAGTCTTAGGGATGAGGACCAAAAGGGTCCGGTTGAGATTCTTTTCCCATCTTTTGTGTTGAAAAGTCTCTTGAATGAACACAATAACCTTGGGGTCCACCTGCCCTTATTGCTTCTGGAAGAATAAAGCGTTGAAATCATCCACCCTAGGGGCTTTGTTTGGGTTCATGCTAAAGAGGGCGTCTTTAATCTTGGTAGAGTGGACAAGCTGGGCTAATTCCTGGAGATTGGCCATTGGGATAGACGGGAAAGCACCCGAGCTTTGTAACTGCGAAGGAGAGGCATCGTCCAGGGTGTATAATTGTTCAAAGAAAGTTTTGACTAGATCGCTTAATTCACTTGGATCAGTAATAATGTTCCCTTACGAGTCCTGGAGTCTCACAATCCTCATTTTCTTGCGCTTGGAGAGGGTAAGAGTATGGTAATACTTGGTATTTCTATCACCCTTGGATATCCAGTAGCACCGGGCTTTCTAATGCCAAAAAATTTCCTCCTCACTTAAAACTTGTATCAGATCCCCCGACAACTGCTCTTCCAGTGCTAGGAGGGAGTCGGAGTTATCCTCCGTCATGGCTCTTTAAATACCTTGTAATCTAGCTGTGAGTCTTTTCTTACGCTGAAAGATGTTGCCAAAATCGATGCGATTCCAATGCAACATATGATGGGAGAAGGTAGCGAGAGATTTACTCAAAGTCTCGTCGTGGGGTAACCAATACTCCGCTACCATCGCGTTAAACCCTGGGTGAGTTAACCAAGCATTTTGAAAGCAGAATATCAGGGATCTGGGGTGAGGAGCCGGAGGTTTAATGTTGACCCACAAAGGTCGGTGGTTAGATCCTAGGAAGGGTAAATGGCAATTAACGATATTGGGGAAAGTTTGGAGCCACTTCGTAGACCCAAAAGACCGATCCAACCTAGCTTGAACCATACCTCTCCTCCAGGTAAATTTAGAACCCACATAGCCCAAATCATGTAAGTCACTATTCTGAACCCAATGCTGGAAGTGCGGGTTCACGATCCTAGCCTATGGGACTCCCCCAGGCGCGTTAAAATCCCCACCAACTACCCTCATATCAATCCTGCGTTTCTTTATAACTATTTTAATGGATTCTAGATACTTTAAAAAGCTTATCAAATCCTTAAAATTGTGAGTGGAACTCATTATTTCTGACACTTACCTCATTTTATTTGACACCATAGTGTTTAACCAAATGAACGGTGAAAAGCTTGTATAGTTGATAAAGCATATATAAAAATGATAACAATAATCTTAGTAAAGAGTAAAATATTATGTATACATATAAGCATTCCATTAAATTTCGTGCAGGAATTTAGGGTAGATGCTTGAGGACCTCCATAATACTCTCATCTGTCTCTAGCTTTCCCTGTTTCTTATTCAATTTGAAAATTTTTCAGCTTATTGCTTGCTTTTGTCGTCTCTTACATCACTACAACAAAAATGACATTAGGTTACAAAAAAATCATAGCTAAAGGTATTAGTGACTGATCATTGGATTCGAGCTTTAAATTTATAAGCCCTTAGATAATGTAAGCATACGGATCGTACTTTGTAGTATTGAAGGGTTGATCCCACGAGGAGAGTATTAGCCTAATTCTAACTCATCTAAAGCTCAAAGAAAAGAATATAAAATGAAATAAAAATTAAACAAGAATATAAACACCAGAATCAATTTTGTAAAATTAAAACAAAACAATCAAAATTGAAATTGAGCTATTGCACAAGTCATAATAGAAATCCGTCAAGAGAAATTAATTGAATTATAGAAGAGAGGATTTTACCATTCATTAATGCTAACCTAGCTGATTATATGTTATCAGGGTTCAGACATAGATGGTCGTATAGGGAATTACTCTCTCTTAAGTTATAATTTGGCACCCTAATTAATTAACCATAATATAATTATGGAATTTATAATATCTCAATTAACAAATTACCCATAATTAAAATTAGTTCTAAAGCTCTCTAATATACTACCTAGGGGTGAGCATTATTCGGGCTGGGCCGAGTAATTTGGGTAATAAAATGCTAAAATTCAGGTAAATGGGGTCGGGCCGGAATTACCCGAATTATTTTCGATTTGGGACGGGTAACTTTGAAAAAATTCGGGTTACCCGATTACCCGAATTATCCTTTAGTATATAAGCTATTAAGCTCCTCAATTACCAACTCTTCAATGTAATTCAGAAAGAGAACCAAAGAAAATTTCGGGTAAGTTCAGGTAAGTTCGGGCCGGGTAAGTTCGGGTAATTGAAAATTCGGGTTCGGGCCGAGTAAGATGGAAAAAATTTCAGGTAATTCGGGCTTTACCCGAACAGTACAAATTTGGCCCGAATTACCCGAATGCTCACCACTAATACTACCAGATCTCACATCGGATCACTCTCCGCACTAAACTTGGTATGATTAACTATGTGATCTAGCGGATCACCTAACTCTCGTTAGTCTAATCCGATAATTTTTATCCGATTCACCCTCTTGATTTTTTATCAAAATACACAAAAACAATAGTTAACCACAATACCTAAAACAATAAACACAAATCAAACTAGATTAACATTAAATCCAAGCAAAATCCCAAGGAGGATTAGAATGCCTTTACAAATCCAAAATCCTAAGGAGAGTTAGAATGCCATTACAAATCCAAAATCCCAAACATTTAAACCCATCTCTACCCTATACATCAATGAAATACAAGGGAAATGGAGAGGGAACTTAGATTAAAATGGTGTGGGAAGGTCGCGGCATTGGGATTCACCTGATTTGGGAAACTTGGCATCAAGTCCTCTCTTCTTCCTCTTCTTCTTCTTCTTCTCTCTCTCTCTTCATTTCTCTCTCTTTTAGGGCTTCCAAATTGAGACTGATGCAAAGGCTGTCCCCTAGGGTTACACCATATTCCTTTTATATTCTTTTCCAATTAGGGTAACTCTAGGGGCTTTCCTGGGCTCGAAAAGTTCAAAATTTCCCTTGAAAAGTCGAATCTGGAAGTGGACCCACGTCTGTCTGTGCATAAGCCATGATTGTAGCCCTTAGTTTGGCTCTCTATCACAATCGTGGGAATTTTCCCATAATCGTGGGCAATCCATTCTCTTTCTATCATGATTGTGGGAATTTCCCACGATCGTGACACTGGGTTGAGTCCCAATATTCTCTAATTTTTCTTTATGTGCCTTGCAACACTTAACAACATGTTAAGGCACCTTAAATATGTAAAATTGAAGCTCAAAATATGCCCTTACTCACAAAACACTTAAAAACATAAATATGTACTAACTAACACAATTCTATCCTAAACACATACTAAATACTCAAATTAATGACTAAATATAAACTAAACTGCTTACTAAAACATAATGCAATCTATACCTATCAACATCCCCATGCTTAAACGTTTGCTTTTCCTCAAGCAAACAAAACAAAAGAAACAAACAATACACCTAAAACACAAAGCATATAAATGCTAACAATGAGGCAATGGTGTTAGACTTGCAAAACTATTTATCAACAAGCACTGTCTCTCAAGTTATTCTAACCTATTAACTTGTGAAATTTGTGTCTGAGTGCCTCAGACTGAATATACAAACTAATCAAAATTTTTAATGTTAAGCTTATTCACCCTTATCACTTGCACATATACATTGATAATCCTTTGGTCAAAAAAGAAATGTAGCCTTCCCAAGTAGGTTTTCATGAAAACTCAAGCTATTAACAAGGTTGGTAGGTGTTTATTAAACACTATTTTTTATAATTGTTTTTACAACATAAACCTAGCCTTTTTAAGCGGAGGTAAATATGTGCGATGAATGTCGATCCGGTTACTCAACTAAGCCATGTTTTCATTAACTGGCTTGGTTGGAATGTTGTTATAGCCTTTTGACATGAGGGAAAATATTTGTGATGAATGTCCCCTAGTTACTCAGCTACATCACATTCTCAACTGGCTATTAACACTATTTATAACCCAATTCATTCCCAAAAAGGGTCAGCGGAATAGTTATTTACTTTGTAATTACACAAACACACTTTTTCCCTTTTTAATTATTACCTACCTTATTGCTTTTGCTAATCATTCTCATAAAAAATACTAGTAATGCTACCTATTCAATTGGTCTAAAATTATAAATGAATATGGGGAATTCCTAGGGTGAATAGACTAACATCGACTCCTAATTAGTGAGCATATTTAGCCTTAAGTAAATTAGGTCAGTAATTTCTCAAATTAGTAAGTTTTAACAACCTAAAAGACTATATTCACGAATAAACCAGTTTTGTTAACTCCTAACCATTGCCACATTGACATGAATCATAGTATGCTAAAGTAAACAAACTAGCATACACAATGCAAAATTCACATTCAATAAAAAACACACAATTTCTCCCCACACTTTAGCAATACATTGTCCTCAATATGAGAAGGAAGCACATATCACTTAAGAGGGGAAATAAAAAAACACAATATATGAAAGCATAAAGACAAAAGTAACAACATAAACTAAAAGAGAAGAGTTAGAACATGATCGTTATGGTGATTGAGGTGGTGATGGTTTGTGTCAGAGACCAATTGTGCTTGATACCCAAGATTGCTACCCTATCTGATAATTGACTTAGAGAGAGTAAGAAAGTTAGTAGTTTAACCCATTCTGAATCATCGATATTTATTTACGGAAAGAAAACAACTGGAAAAGCTTGCTTTAACATGCCATTATCATAGGGTATGTTCTTGAATGTCCTCTAGAGGTTCGGGCATATGCTCTATGGTAGTGGGGTGTTACATAACATTACCATAGATTTTGTCATTGGACTTCCTCTCACTCAGAAGAAGCATGACGTTGTATGGGTGATTGTGGAAAAGTTCACTATGTCTGCTCACTTTCTGCCTGTTCATCCTGATTATTTTTTGGATAGGCTTACAGATATATAGGTGAATGAGATAGTAAGGTTACATGGGGTGCCATTATTTATTATTTCTGATCATGATTGTCGATTTACTTCGAGATTCTAGAAAAGTTTGCAAAAGGTTTTGGGTATTCAAGTCAAGTTCAGTACCGCTTTCCATGCCCAGATAGATGGACAATCTGAATGGGTTATCCGGATATTGGAAGATATGCTTCAAGGTTGTGTGCTAGAATTCTCAAGAAGTTGGGATAATTATCTTGCTCTAATAGAGTTTACTTACAACAACAGTTATGAGACTAGCATTAGCATAGCGCCATATGAAGCTCTATATGGTATGAAGTGTAGAACTCTAGTGTGTTGGACATAATTAAGTGAAAATAAGATGACCAGGCCTGATATTGTGAAAGATACTAAGAAAAATTCAAGTTATCCAACAAAGGTTGAAAGCTGCCAGTGATAGGTAGAAGTCCTATGCTAACTTAAAAAGGAAAGATATTAAGTATCAGGTAAGTAATAAGGTGTTTTTAAAAGTGTCATCATGGAAGAACATACTTTGTTTTGGTAAGAAAGGTAAGCTCAGCCTATGATACATTCGTCCTTATGAGATTCTTAAGAGACTTGGACCAGTAGCTTATCAATTAGCTCTTGTTGAAGAGTTAGCCAAGTTACATGATGTGTTTTATGTTTTGATGTTAAGAAGATAATGGTCATATGATACAAATAAGATTCTTATGCAAGAAATTCAAGTACAACCAGATTATACTTATGAAGAAGGACCTGTATCTATCATAGCCAGAGAAATCTGACAACTCCAAAACAAGCAAATACCTTTGGTGAAAGTACTCTAGCAATACTATGGACTCAAGGAAGTAACATAGGAACCAAAAGAGACCATGAGGGCTCAGTATCCTTAACTATTTTGATCAGGTATGAATTTCAAGGCCAAATTTCTTTTAAGGGGGAGAGAATTGTAAGGCCCCAAATTGTACATTAGTTGGAATGTTACATGTTTATGAAAGTATATGTATGATAGCTGTTAAAAATTGTGAGATGATTGAGAATTACAGAATTTTGGTTTAATGGATCATACTTAGTGATTTGGAATTAATTGATACCATTATAGAATCGAGGTATTAAAATATACATTTGGAATAGGAAAATTGTCAAGTGGCAAGATAAGTTGGTATATGAAAATTGAAATGACTAAGCCTATAAGTCAGTGACAATTGGCATAGTTGATGCATTGACATTTGGAAACATTGGTTGAGTGAAAAGTGGCCTAATTAAGTTGTGACATTTGACAGTCTCATAGAAGAACATGTGTTTTAGCTAGGGAGAGGACATGTGGCTTGTGTCCTTATATAATGAGTGTCTTTATAGCAAGAAGAGTCATCTTACACATGACATGACCAAGCATTGGCTAGTTTCTGTTGTAAATCTTCCTTCTCTTTGCTCATTCACTACCAAAGCTCTTACTCCCTCTCAACTTATGGAATTTTGCTTGATTTTGGATCAACTACACTTGGAATCTTTGTAAGTTACTACATGAAGAAGTAAGTCTTGTTATTTTCTATGTTATTATTTTGATAGTGCTGAAATTTGCACCTTGGTCTAGGAGTTGTGTATGATTGCTTGGAAGTCAAGTAGGCTTGATTCTTTGGAGATGTTCTTTGAAGTTAAGAACGTAAGGGAATTCTAAACTTGCTAGTATGTTGTGCTATGAATTACGTGATGTTTGAAATGGATAGAATATGTAATAAATTGATGATGAATTGAGGTCTGGAACATGTTAGTTGTTATTAGCTTTTTCTTTGGATTTCTATGCATGAAAGATCATGGATTGTGAGCTACCCTATGAATGATTTTTGAATTGCTTTGTTCATGAATTTGATGAGGTATTAAAGCATGAATAAGGTAGAATTGAAGTGAAATTGATGGATTTTGGTGAATATGTGTCGAATGGAAGTAAAGATGTCAAGTTTTGGAAACAAATTGGAGGTTATGGGTGAGTGAACCAATCATGAAATTTATAAAGCTTATTCCCACGGTCATGGGAAGTACTTAGGAAGTAGAAAATGTTGGTTTTAGACAATTGTTGGACTGTATAAAGTTAAGACATTTAATAATGGTTTAAATGGACTTAATTGGGCTTAAATATAGACCTAGTTTGATGTGGAATAGTTTAATAAAGGTTGAATAAGATTTAGATTTTTTTAATTGAATTAATAACTTAAGGAAGCTGTTATTAGATAACAAAGTATCTAATTTTGGAAATTATAAGTTGTTAAAGGAATGAAGTTTATTTATGAAAGCTAATGTGATTTAAAGATCAAGAGTATTATGTTAGTTATAAATGTTTGTGAATTGGGAACTTGTGTGAATGCATGTAAAGTATAAATACTTAATGCATTCATTGGTGCATTATTACAAATTCTTATGTTTATAAGGTATGATAAGTTTGTTCAAGTGAGAATGAATGTGTTAAATTTGGGTGTAAAGGAAATGAATTCATACTTATCCATTATTTCACTGTCATATGATTATGATATTGTGATAATTCTAGACCCTCAATTGTCCAAGGAGTTTGATAATTAGGATTGTATTAGAAGTACTTTCTAATTATGTGAATATACATAATGTGTGATGACTTAATACTTTTATTGATGCATTATTGCACATGCTTGTATTTATAAGACATGATAAGTTTGATCATACGTCAATGAATAAGTTCAATTAAAGCAAAATGAAATAAAGTCATATGTTGAACACTACATTATTTGCTTGTGATTTTGAAATATGAAATGAATTGTTTTAAAAATTTCCAAGTTCTAGTCATGGGTAAATAGGCATGCCTAAAAGGATCTGCAGCTGCTTCTGTAACTTGACACTAAGGTGTCCCCTAATTATTGACACTACATGTCCCCCAATTATCGACACTAAAGTGTCCCCTAATTTAGAGACATTAGTCTTTTCTGTTTCAGATAGTAATCATACTATCTTCTATTATGGTCCTGTTACCTACTTTTGTCAAAAGGATTAGCAGGCTAACTTGTTTTATGTTCTGATATATGTTCAATTCTTATATAAGCTAAGTTAACTTTTGATACAACTAAAATTATGTTATGATATAATCAAGTTCTATTCTGACACAATCAAGTTTTATTCTAATACTTTAAAATTCTGTTTTGATATTATGGTATTCTATTCGGATACTTGCAAGTTTTGTTTTGAAGTAAGTATATCTTATTATGATAAGTTATATTTTGTTCTGATGCAAATAATGTTGGATTGTTCTTTAATTTGAACAATTAAAGGTTGTATATGATTTGATCTGATTTTGTATATGTGAATAATAGACAACTGTTAGAAACAGTCACCAAATTAAATCTTGTTTAGTTATTTCCCCACTAAGCTATATACTTAGCACGGTGGTTTTTCCTCCGTATAGGTTGTTGGGACCCGATCTCGAGATCGGACCTCAACCGGAAAAAAACAAATGATGGAAACGAAACCAAAGCGGACACTAACGAAGGAAACCGAATCATAAGGTGAAAATCGCATCAAAACGAATGAACGAATGAAATTAAAAGCGAACGAATCGAAGCAAATCAATTACGAATCAAAAGCAAAGCACACAAATGGATCCATTCGAACTGAACAAATTTTCCGACATTCGAGATCTCTAACTTTTTAACAATAGAAAAGGGGTTGCGTTGGATACCTTAAAGACTTAACCTATCCGAATCCGAATCGGGGTAAATTTTTTTTCTTTTCTTTTTCTTATCATTCCTTTCATCTTCGTTCAATCTTATACAAATCAAAACATTTGGAAACTTATTCTCAATCAAAACTCAATTCTTCTTAATCATACATATATCAATATACTCTTTAGCAAAACTTATTCTTATCTATCTTTGTCATATAACCAATTTTATCAAAATTGGGCAGTATAACGGCTGCATTTTAATAAACTCAAACCTGCAAAGGGTTTTAAAACTCACTTCTATGTATACCAGCTCAATCAAAACACACAACTCCCCGGACCTCCCGTCCGGAATCCAAACTCAATCCAAAACACATTATCTAAATCCAATTCATATTAATTCCTCAATTCAATATACAAATCATCAATCATCTTACATAATGTCATAATTCAAACCTTTATACAAATTCATAATTCAATCCATCAAATCCCAAAAATCAATCATATTTATATACAATCACAAAGCATATCCATAATCATACACAAATCCTATCCATAACTTAATCCTTATACATTGTCATATTCCATACATGACATAAATTTCTTTCTGACAAAACCTTAATGGCTTTTCAAGCCATTTACAAACCAAATACCAAAATCCAAATATACGAATTACAAAAATATGCAAAAACGAACAGATGGCTTGACTTTCTTTCATCCGATCTCCTGCTCGAAACCTGGAGATGGGGATGAAAGGGGGGTGAGCTAGACAGCTCGTGGATAACATGTTTATAAATTAAATAATAAGCAAAAACCATTTTCTAAACTTTTACCATTTTTTTTCCAAAAAGTCACACTGTAGGAAAATCATCGAAGGCTTATTGATTTTTTTCAAACTTTTCAAATCATTTAAAAATTATTCATGAACAGTTTCCAAAATTTCATGACAAACTTTTCTCAAATCATAAACAAAATTCAAAATATGAATGCATCACAATAAACACAAATCAAAACACATAACATATCAAAACGGTTTGGGTCGGTCCAAAACGGAACGTACTGCACATTCCTACACAGCGGTCCTGTGCAGCCGTGAACATAACGTACTACACTTTCTCGCATAGCGGTCCAGTGTAGCCGTGAACTTATGGGAGTCCGAAATCGGAGCTTCGATGCCACTAGCGGACAGGCGGGTGAAGCCTTTAAAAATGAGATCAATGCACTGACTCAACTTAAGGGACCTAACCAAACCCATATAACACATATTCATGCTTGCAAAAATTCGGATTGCCCGAAGGCACATTTCGAAATCTTAATTTTTTATATCATGTCATATTATATGCAAACATAATGTCGATCACAAATTTCAACCAAGATTTACATAACATCAAATTCAAAGGATGCAACTCTTTAGCAAATTTCCACATGATTCAACACAATGCCTCACAAATTCACATATTAAAAATTCTCAATCAATTAAACACAATGAGTTCAAATGATTATTTCAACTTTATCAATCATTCAAAAATCCATTGAATATTAGAAATTGTCCGAAACAATTTTAGGAATTTCTTAAATCATTCGGAAACAATGAATTTAA
>JAOSBK010000205.1:21410885-21425438 GCA_027568895.1 Erythroxylum shatona | reverse complement strand
ATGTAAGTGATACCAATATATAAGAAGAATTCTCCTCTCCCAAATATTCTTAAGTTTTAGTTTTGGTTTTATAACAATAATGTATATGTTTTGTCCAAGTCATTACAGAATTCATTATCTCAGAAGGTAGACATGTTCACAGACTATGTAATATAGTGGTTGAAAACATGTAGGAAGAGATTTAAACGAGTAGAGTTTGTTCCTTTGTTATTGAAAAGTTGTATTATGATTAATTTATTCAGGCTTCCACTAATCTACTTCTACTTCTGTTTCTGCTTCGACTTCTTTTACTTAATGTATTTCTGTATGTAGTATGTATATATGAACAGGAAAATAAATAAACCAATAAAATTAATACCTTGAAAGGCTAGGGTATATTGTTTTTCATGTTATAATTTTATCACAAAGATGCGTGAATGTATATGTCCAACCTACGGTCCCACCAGAGAGAGGAATCTTGACTAGGATAATGCCATTCTTAAAGCAGCGCTTGATTTAACAATCTATGCATTCTAAATTTGACAATCCAAATATTGTAGAGGTACTGTCTGATTTGTAGCTTTCACTACCGTGAGCTCTGTGAGGTTTATCATTCTGACAAGAAGGCCAAGTAAAGTTGCTTACAACAAAAGGGTAGTGTCCTTTTCATGACAGCCTCATGAACAGTAGCACAACTTGCCACTTTATCAGTACCAAACAAAATTGCACACTGTATTACCTAGAGCTGAATTATGGTCAAGCTAAGCATACCCACATAGACATGGCTTCTGCTTGCAATAAAACAACCACTCTTCAATTCATTTTCGTTTGTCACTCAAGTGCATCATCACCTTAATTCATGCAGAAATGCTTCAGGTCTTGAAGTCAAGGATCTGCTTCCTTCAAACCGCCAGTCCTTAAATCTTCACTATAATTTTTAAGCATTGACGAAACTTCTCCTGTCAAGTCAACAGGTTCTCTGCAGATTCTTTCTCAGTATTTCCACACCAAATGACAAAACTTGACAGAAGTAAATAATAATATTGTTGTCTACGTCCACCAATACATCTTATCACAAGCATACCAATTGAATTCCTGAGCAGCAACCCAATAATAATCCCACACCGGCATAGCTAAATCTTCCAATGCCAAGTTCTGTTTAGTCTTTGATTAGAAGAATCTTAATTAGAAAGAACAAGAAGAGACAAACAAGAATTTGGAATGTATATGATAAGTGGCATGTGAAGACACTCCCTTTTCCTTCCATGAATAGATGGCTATGGTTAATTTCTTGTCTCTAGGCAGGAATTGGGCAATAGAGGGACCATTGGAGTTTGGAGATTGGCTGGAAGAGTCACGGGGAATTGTTCCATGCCTACAATTCTACAAGTACTGTTCTTAACACAACTCCCTCCAATTAGGTCTCTCTCTTATCCTCTTCATAGTATTCTTCTCATGAAGTCTGCAGGTCTGACGGTTTCATGGCTTCTGTTTCATCCTGTTCTTTCTCAGTTCTATCTCAAGATGATGAAAGACCAGGCCTTCAATCCATAAGGGTACTTGTCTTTTCAATCAATGAATGCATTCTTGAATTCTTAGCAAACACAGACTCCTGGAAATCCTTGAAACTGCAGTGCACTTCCAGGCTACACATTCAAAAGCAAGAGTTCTTTGAATTCTTCGAGCACTCAGTCCTCTCTAATCTTTACTGGGGAATTGAAAACATTGAAGCTGCGTTACATGCAAAATGTCCAGGAGAGAAAAGCACTTTACTGTGTGATTCAGAGAGAATGCTTCAGGTCCCAGCACTGCTTGATGAGCACGGAGTCACTGCTGGAATTTCAAACCATTATTTGGTTTGTTTAGCGTACTTCTTTCTGTCAGTTGTTAAGAAGCTGCAAAACGATGAATGGCAGGTAGCCCTGCACTTTCTTCAAGCAATGCTAGTCTCTCCAAGAGTGCTTCAACAAGAATTTCTGCTGAAATTTGGGAGAAATTTCTTTTACTCGAGTATTATGCCCCAAGTAGAAGTAATCAATGAACAGAAAGGCTTATCGGATGATCCTTTAGCAGATAGTAGTGAGGACAGTATTGATGAAGCAGTAAAGCAAATTGCCGGGAGGCACAAGCAGTGGCTAATGTATTATCAGGTTATTTCGTATGGGGAGCTTCCTAAGGGGAACAACAGAAATATAAACTCTTCTTCCCTGGAAGATGAATCACAGTGCTTTTCGTAAGTCTTCTTTTACTCATTTTCTGCTATTGCACCTTCTATAATTTAATCATTGACATGTAATTGCACAAAAGTTGAATTTGAACCTCCCTAATTACCCAGGACTGACTCTTGAATGAATAAATGGCAGTATAAATTAGAAGAGAAAAATCATTAATACTTCCCTGTCCTTTCTGTATCAATTACAGTAGCCAGAGTAAGTTTGAATCTATATACTTTTGATATCTTCTCATGACAGGCATGTAGTGACCAGCACTAATGACTATTACAACTCTACCGAGCAAGGACACCTCTTCCAAAACTTTTACACTGTAAGCCTTACATTAGTTCATATTGGAGCAGAATTCTGATTGACGATTATGCTTGAAATTGAAAATCACAAAAGAGCTATGGATAATCTTGCTTTTATTTACAAAGTCGTATATGTTATTCAACAAATTTGGCTCGTGTTTGTTAACAGACTAAATTGTTATAAATGTTAACGCAGAATGACAAGGTACATCCACTTGATCCTCAAAGACATGTACTTGAATGTCTACCAAAAGAACCTAAGGTATGCAGAGAAAATCAGAAACTTCAACATAGTAGTACAGCTCTTAAACATTTGAATCAAGTTCCAAAGTCAAAATTTCAGAAAACAGAATATGAGGAGTACTTAAGCATCAAATGCCTCCATGAAGTGCTCCTGGACACTGAATCAGATACACCAACTTCATCGAGTTCACATCACGTTTGTTCTCTGAAAGACAGTGATCTAGAGGTAAATGTTTCAAAGGAATTTTACTTACCATTTTCGAGAACCATCCAATAATAACACTCACTCATATCTCCGAAAACCAGGGAACCAATGAATATATTAAAACTTCAACCAGAAGAGCAAGGGAGGGCGACAATAAACTGCAGCCAGAAGTCTGTGCTCAGTTACGTTCACAATATCGGCTATAGCTATCTTTAGTTATTACCCAAGAAAGCAATAGAAAGGTTAGTCTCATAATTGTACTTTCTTTCTGACATGAAATTTCTCCAACTTGCACAGGAACCTGCAAGCTCCATGCTCTTCATTGAGTACAAGGTCCAAAAAAATGATCTTGCCACATTCTCGACAACATCAAGTGCAAGATGTAGACATAACAGACTTATTCTCTGGCAGATTTGTCAATTCTGTCAGTGATTTAGATTTATCCTTATCAAAACATAGATATCATACCAAGGAGAATTGCCTTCTAGAAGAAAATTCAGTTGAGAAGTTATCACAGCGCGAAGTTCTTAATCAGACATCATCCACAAATCTGCAGAGTTACAAGTTTTCCCTGGTAAGTCAACAGAAAATATCTCCAACTAAACAACAGATATCTCATAAGTCAAGAAACTTCAATGAATCGTTCGATATCTCTGGAAAAGATTCCAAAATGGGATTGGTTGGAGTACTTGAGAAAGCAATTTCAAAGCTATTTTTCTCGGATGGATTAGTAAAGTGTGAGGAAGACTATGCTGTACAAGTTACAACCATTTACGAAATGCTGAACAAGAAAAGAGGAGCAAAATACACAATGTTGAAGGATGTGATTTTGGATCAGCTGCTTACAGCTATTTCAAGTTCCAAGGAGGAAAGAATCATAAGAGCATCAGTATATGTACTTACATCTATAATATCAGTGAACAAGTCTGCTTTAGCAGACATCAAGAAGAAGGGTTTGCAGCTTTGTGATCTCGCAAGTGCTCTGAAGCACAATGTGCACGAAGCAGCTACTCTTATATACTTGATAAATCCTTCTCCGACGGAAATAAAGACATTAGAACTTTTGCCTGCGTTGGTGGAGGTTGTCTGCACTTCAAACACGAACGTGGGGAAACCAACGTCACTTCCGATGACACCGCCAGCAGCTTCTTTGATGATTATTGAAGTACTGATAACTGCATTTGACTGTGCAACCAATAATATGCACATGGCTGCAATTACTTCTCCTCACGTTCTCTGCAGGCTCCTAGATCTTGCTAGAAGTTACAATACGAATGAATACATCTCTTTGGTCAAAGTTCTGATAAAGTGTATGCAATTCAATGGACAATGCAGAAAGTATGTATCACAAACTATTTCCATTTCCTCCTTACAATGTCTCCTGCAAAGTGACGCGGAGGACGCCAAGTTAACAGCAATTGAGTTTTTCCATGAAATCCTTCACATGCCAAGGTACAAGTTCCAGTTTATCGACTCGCATGGTCATGTGGTCAGAATTTTATTATTAACAACATTATGAATATGCTTATAAATGTCACTTCTAGGTCCATGCCAAACGTTTACCAGTGAAGTTCTAGAGGCTTTTTCTCACTCAACCCAGTTTTCTTTAGATTTTCTATTTGAAGTTGCAACGACTACTCCTTGTTTTAAATAAAAGATCAAGTTAATTATCCTTCATAGAGACATCTACTTATAAGTAGAATATAATGATCTTTTGCATAAGTTACATAAGTTCATCGTTCTTTCTTAGTGTATGACTGCTTTTGTTTTGGGGGGGATTCTCAGATCCTCAACCATCAGCCTATTGCGAAGGATGAAAAAGGAAGGAAGCACAGACATGGTGCAATCACTAATCCACTGTGTGCGAAACCTTCAACAGAACTCTCAACTTTTGGTAGCTAATTTTGTATTGCAATTAGAGATAGTGGTAAGTTACCACATTGTGCTATTCCTTTGTGGGCTTATGTTAAAAAGAGTAATGTATGCTTTCTTATTTGACTGAATAAATGGTGGAGAAAGTTGAACTTCTGCGCAGCTGATGTAGCCAGCAATTTAATGTATCAGGAAAACTTGTCGGTCAAGAGCGTATTCATAGACAAGGCCATGCAGATCATCTTTGAATTATTGGCTTCAGAAAATTGCTCTACTACACAGCAATTATCTGCATTCATTCTAGCAAATCTTGGGGGAACTTATTCTTGGACAGGGGAACCATACACAGTGGCATGGCTGGTGAAGAAAGCAGGTTTAAGCTCTTTATACCATCGAAACATGATAAGAAACTTTGACTGGATGGATCCAAGCCTGCAGGTAAGATGTGAAAGTGGATGGTGCATTTTGTTGTTATATTTAGGTATTCAAATTAAGAAAGATCTACCATATGCAGGACAGAGAAATAGACTGTTGGTGCAGCAAAATTGCAAAAGAAATCATTTCCATGGGGAAACCTGTTTTCCATGCTCTAAATAAAGGTTTGACAAGTAAGACAAAGAAGATTTCTCGTGACTCTCTCACAGCGATTGCATGGTTAGGATTCGAAGTTGCCAAATGTCCAAAGAGTATAAGATATACTGCATGCGATATCTTGCTTAATGGAATTGAGCAATTTATGCATCCTGGCTTGGAGCTTGAGGAGAGGCTGCTAGCCTGTCTCTGCATCTACAACTATGCATCTGGAAGAGGTAAAGATCCCACTTATGCAGGACTATGACCTGAAGAGGCTCTAATATCTCATCAGAAAGTCAGCTATAGCTAACGTGCGACTGTACAATGTACTAATATGAAAGTACAGTGATTTATGCTCAATTCCTATCTAAATTCATGTTATTTATTCAGGAATGCAGAAACTAATTCATCTCTCAGAAGGAGTAAGGGAGTCACTGAGGCGGTTTTCAAGCGTAACCTGGATGGCTGAGGAATTGCATAGAGTGGCTGACTATTACTTGCTCAACAAATCGGTTAGTGGTCTAAAGCACTGAGAGTTGCATAAAAAGTCACATATTCTTTATTCTGTTATTTATGTTGTTCTTCACAAGAACTTTTTGGTAGAAATGCAGCAGTATCAAATTTTACTAAATGTACTGTTAGATAGCTCTTCGATGTTATCACAATAATAGGACAGACTCTCAGAAACCCTTCTCATAGTTTCCTGCAAGCCATTCAAGGAACACCCGAGTGACCATCTCTAAATTCAAATTCTGAATGCTCTTGGATTTTCTAGTCCTAACTAGTAACTCAGCTTCCTGCTAGCATCTCTGCTGTTGTTTTCATTTAAACCTGTGCTCCTTGGAACTATCTATGTAAGCATTCAGTAGCTCTGAGGAAGATTGTCCCATCTACATTCATATTATCAACGAGCATCCACGTCTAGAACATATTGCATTAATGATTAGTGGAAGCAGCACTTCATTGCCTCACATGAACCTTACTACTGTAAGAACAGCGTATTTCTTGTGTGCATACACAAATTATGGAGGCATCGGACAGCAAAAGTGGATCAGTGACTGCTCTCATCTACTATAAAGGACTGCTTCATAGTGGATACTCTGATGGTTCAATCAAGGTATGAAATAGTTCCACATATTAAAGGCTCAACACTTAACAGTACAATTTCTCATATCTGGGGATAAAAATTCAACGCTAAGAAATCTTCACAATGGAAAACACAGAAGAATTTTTTAGTAAAATTTTGAAGGTTTTCAACAGGTGTGGGACATCAAACAGCAATCAGCTACTCTTGTGTGCCACATGAAAGAACATAAAAAAACAGTCACATGTTTTGCACTCTTTGAAGCAGGAGACAGCCTTTTGAGTGGATCTGATGATAAAACTATCAGGGTGTGGAACACTTCTTTCACAAAGATAGAACTGTGTTTGCTTATCAGATCATGAAATCTCGAGTAGTTCGACGTTTAAGTTATGTGTTTCTTATGCAGGTATGGGAAATGGTCTACAGGAAACTGGAGTGCGTTGAAGTTGTTTCCATGAAAGAGGCAGTTCGGAAGTTACAAACCTATGGCCAAATGATTTTTGTGATCACCCAAGGTCATTCAATGAAGGTGAAAACTTAGCAAGTCAAATTGGCTTGTAGACTTGACAACTCTTTAAAAGTTCAGTGTTCAAACTAAGAAGAGAAAATTAAGTAAATGATTGATTTCCATATGTATGAGTCTAGTGTTTTGCACTAGTTTCTTTTAATTCAAACAATGTTAGGCTTGTAAAACCTAACTGCCAAGGGAATATAAGAAATTTGAGAACCCGAAGAACAAAAGCCACAATCACAAAACTGAAATTTCTTGATTGAGAACAGAATTTTTATCTTTCCAAATTTCCGGATAAGCATATGGAGATCATGAGATTGTTACTAGCTCAAATTATGAGAAGTCATATTAGTATTTTTCTTTGAAATTCACTTGCAGGATAACTCTTTTAACTTCAGAATTTAATCTTAAACAGGTTATTGATCCCCAAAGAACGATAAAAGATATCTGCAAGGCCAAAAAGGCGAAATGCATGAGTGTGGTCCGGGGAAAAGTGTACATAGGCTGCACGGATTCAAGCATACAGGTAGGTCATAGAGCCTCTCTTAATTCAACTCATGAAATATGCTTAAGAGGCATTTGACGTCCCTTCTGTAGGAGTTGGCCATAGCAAGCAACCGACAGCGAGAGATTAGACCACCAACAAAGAGCTGGAGTATGCAAAGTAAGCCCGTCAATTCTATTGTTGTGTACAAAGATTGGATTTACAGTGCAAGTTCAAATGTCGAGGGTTCAAAAGTTCAGGTGGGAGCAATGAATTGTAATATGAAAAGTGTATGTTGCACAAAAAGCTTTTATTAATCTTAGGAATGTCTTTACAGGATTGCAGAACATACTATAATCCCCAAGTTTCTATAGCTGAAGTAAGAAATGTGCTAACAATGGGAGTAGTGGAAGATTTCTTGTACTTAAATTCGAGCTCATCAACCGGCACCCTACAGGTACATGCTGGTAGTTTTTAGTTTCTGATGTTTCTGTCAAGAACCTAAAACCAGAATGCCAAGTAACTTGTGCTAGATTTCATCATTTGGACCCCCTCTTAGATGCATATTGATACTTTTTTAATCATAAATTCTATCTGTAAAAGTGCTTTTAGCTGCTTAGGAGGCCATCTTAAGTACTTCTAGTATCTGTTGAGAATAGATTTGGCTGAGAGCAACACCCCAGAGAGTTGGGAGGATATCAGCAGGAAGCAAAATAACTAGCCTCCTTACAGCTAATGACATCATTTTATGTGGCACCGAAAAAGGACTTATCAAGGTTAGTTCACTACACTCAGACCTTGATCCAGTTAAATTCAATGATTGCTCTCACTTCAATTCCGTCCCAACACAGGGTTGGATTCCACTCTAAGAATGCGTTCAACACAAAAGGCAGAACCTTCCATTTGTTTCCCGGGGTGATTGTTCACTGAGTTGTTGATATTACCATGTAAACATTGTGCCTACTACATATGTTGGCCTGGAAAGAAATATAGGTATAGGATTCTGTAAAGTTTGCAGTTTGTTTTGGGCAATGAATCCATATAAAGATGAACACCTATACATTGATTTATCTGTTACATATGTTGGCCTGGAAAGAATTAAATGTATAGGATTCTGTAAAGTTTGCAGTTTGTTTTGGGCAATGAATCCATATAAAGATGAACACCTACACATTGATTTATCTGTTACATATGTTGGCCTGGAAAGAATTATAGGTATAGGATTCTGTAAAGTTTGCAGTTTGTTACATATGTTGGTCTGGAAAGAATTATAGGTATAGGATTCTGTAAAGTTTGCAGTTTGTTTTGGGCAATGAATCCATATAAATATGAACACCTATACATTGATTTATCTGTTCAGGGAAAAAAAAAAACAGTCTACAGACGAGGGCTTTATGATTTATTCACAAAAAGCCACGCACCTTTGGCTGAAATAATCAACCTGTCCTTGAAATAACGAGGCTGCAATAGAGTTGAAGTTTGTACAGACCACAAAAGAAGAGAATTTTAAATTTTAGCATTATAGCAGTCGAAAAAAAATTCTTTTTGGTATATCCAAAAGGATGCAAAAGATGAAACTTTTAACCTTCTCCAGTGAGTGAATATCTCCAAATAAATTGTAACCATATAAATTTCTAAAATCCATGCAAGAATAACAACCTTGTAATGTGTTAGAATGGTTACTTGATAATTCCAAAGTTGAAGGGAGACTAGGATGCTGAATACGTGGTAGAAAATAATACTTGTATTATTATGTTATATGACAAGTTGTCTAAAAGTCGAGAATAATGTTCAAGTTATATGCTTCATGTGCAATTGTTTTCTCTGGCAAACTGTCATTTGACCATGATCAGTACCTTATTATTCTTACATGATCTTTTCGGTTTTAGATATAAGGATGGTCTAAGTTAGAGTAATTTGTTATAAGAGACTATTGTTTCGCAGGCCAGCTCTTGACTTGATTAGTCATGATCAGGGCTTGATCTTTCACTCTGCTTATTACTCAAAAAAAAAAAAAAGTCTTCCATCTGACCTTTATATATGATCATGGGGTTTTTGTGGAGATCAAAAAGCTACGAGGCATTAGTCCTCTTCCTGGTCTGGTCCAGGATCAACTGTTCTGTAATCCTCTTTGCCAGACATTTTTAATAAATCATTTAACTTTCCAACTATATGGATTGATGCATATGATCCAAATCTGCACCTATCTTCACCCGAGGCCTCTGTCATCCTTGACAGATCAAAGGATATGATATGTGAACAGCAACAGCTAAAAATTCTAGGAACCATTCTGGAGCTTCTGACGCTGCCACATTATAATAGCATCTGAATTTTAGTAATGGAAAAAAAGTAGTACAATTTTGAGTTGTAACTTATAGATACAGGAATTGGCCATCAAAACCATTTCTCACACATTTGAAGCTTTCCTTCCAAATCGGTTGTGTTTTGACTTTTACCCCTTGCTCACCATTCCCTCAATTTTAATAAAGCGATATCTTATCAAATGGAACCAAGTCCATTGGC
The DNA here is from genome assembly GCA_027568895.1 of Erythroxylum shatona. Taxonomy (NCBI): domain Eukaryota; kingdom Viridiplantae; phylum Streptophyta; class Magnoliopsida; order Malpighiales; family Erythroxylaceae; genus Erythroxylum; species Erythroxylum shatona. The sequence continues at coordinate 21,415,440 of JAOSBK010000205.1, read as the reverse complement.
CAGAAGTATTAGACCAAAATTGCAAAACCATAAAACCAGCAACTGCCACCTGCTTGGAGAGCGATTATAAAGCCAAGTAAGAACAAGTGTTCGATATAAATTCACCAACTAATAGCTATCCACCCTTGGATTAAACGTTCGACTGTCAGCACCCAACGGTAGCAAACCTGCTTGTATGGCTCTCCCAATATATCATCCTGATCCTGCCATCCAAAGCAAGAAATTTTCTGGCTTGAATACAAACACCTACACGCACATATGAACTTAACGATCTTGTCTGTTACTTGAGAAACATTCAACCTTTCCTTTCCAAACCTCTCCATTATCTTCCCATCGAAATTGGATCGGTTTCTGTCAGAAAAAAAAAAAAGAAAAAAAGAGAAGAAAATGGATTCTGAGCTCATTCACCGGAACAATACTAACACAACTCAGACAACAGAACCGCTTCCTGATCATCTACCAAAACATACAGTCCCGCATTCTCTCCCAAAATCTACGAACCCAGTTCATTGCTTGTTTCGCCAACAAAGACTGGTCTGCGTTCTCCTTGGTTTCTCTATTGCTGCTCTCTTCTTCAGCACATTCCCTATCTCACCACTTCAACCAAATCATCCAATAACAGACCCAATTTTCGTGTCTGGATCCCCTGTCGTCCTCAATCGTCGTGTTCTTTACGAGTCTCAACAAAAACCAGTGAGAATTCCAACAGGTTTGAAGAGAAAGAGTTCCAGGATCTTGGTCACCGGTGGTGCTGGTTTTGTGGGCAGTCACCTTGTGGACCGTCTTATCGCTAGAGGTGACAATGTGATCGTTGTTGATAATTTCTTCACTGGACGTAAAGAGAATTTGTTACACCATTTTGGAAATCCTAGGTTCGAGCTTATCAGACATGATGTGGTCGAACCAATTCTATTGGAGGTTGATCAGATCTACCATTTGGCTTGTCCTGCCTCTCCTGTCCATTACAAGTTCAATCCTGTGAAGACTATCATATCCTTCCTTTGTCCCTTAATAAATCCTTTAAGTTCGTTTTTCCTTTTTCTAATTTCTTTTCAGCTATATGTCTGTATCTCGCATTTTGACAATTTTTGAACTTGCAATCAACGATGGTAACTATACATTGAGATGTATCCATATCAACGTTGATCTAATACAGTGCATGCATGCATGGTGACGTGTATAATTTTTCATGATTAGCAACATATTTTGTTTGGTGTCCTTGATTTGGTTGGATATGTGAGTGTACAAAACAAATGTGGTGGGAACATTGAACATGCTAGGATTGGCAAAGAGGGTTGGTGCACGCTTCTTGCTAACCAGCACCAGTGAAGTCTATGGTGACCCCTTGCAACACCCTCAGGCTGAGACCTACTGGGGCAACGTTAATCCAATTGGCAAGCTTACAATTTCATTTTTCACAAATTGTATCGTGAGTTTTGCAGCTTTTACGGATGTCACTTAATTCTGTACAAAAACCAAAATTCCCCATTTGACAGGTGTTAGGAGTTGCTACGATGAAGGCAAACGCACTGCTGAGACCTTGACCATGGATTATCACAGAGGGGCTGGCATAGAGGTTAAAGTTTCTATCTTCATTTTTTTTCATTTTCTTGCAAGAGACATTTTCATATAGCTTACCAATGTCTAATATACTTGGAATTTAAGCGTTTTTGTTATATTATTCATCAAGTACTTAAGATATTCCAAGCTCTTTATATTGACAAGAAATAGAGGGCTTTGCAGGTGAGGATTGCTCGAATTTTTAACACGTATGGACCACGTATGTGCATAGATGATGGACGCGTTGTGAGCAATTTTGTAGCACAGGTTCTAAGCTCATTAATATCCCTTTCTACATCTGCTCTTCTTATATATAGATATATATAGATTAGCATTTCAATATTATAATTTACATTGCACAGGCACTAAGGAAAGAGCCAATGACCGTATATGGTGATGGGAAGCAGACGAGAAGTTTCCAATACGTTTCAGACCTGGTAAATGTCTCTTTTTAAGGCTGACCAATATATAGTTGTTAGTACTCTAAACGTGCAAGTCAATTAGATGCAAATTTCTTTGCTATATCATTGGATCAATCTGAACTATAAGCCCTTGAATTCATCTTAATGGGTTCAATACATGAACAGGTGGAGGGTCTAATGCGACTTATGGAAGGTGAACATGTGGGGCCTTTCAATCTTGGCAACCCTGGTGAATTTACCATGCTTCAGCTTGCTGAGGTATGGATCTTTCTTCAGTGGTAGGAAAGGGAATCGACAATTGATGTTAGATGAGCCTTTCCTTTATTGAATTTTCTTTATTCCTGGCAATATGGAAGGACCTACGTACTTTAAATTTGCTTTGAGATTTTTAGAATTTGTTAGCAATAGTATTATTAACTGATTAAAACTTAAAAAGTGTTTGTGATAGTAGCATCTTAAGCCTCATGTACTAATTTCAAGTCTTTATGTGGAAGAAGAGAAAATTGAGTAGGTTAGACAATATGCTTGTGCACATTCAGACAAAGAGCAGTAAGGTATCTTTGGATCCTTTTGGCAGTTAGTAAACGAAATGGCATGTCATTCGTAATTTGTAATTTGTAATGTGTGTAGGTGGTACAAGAGACAATTGATCCAAAGGCAAAAATAGAGTTCAGGCCTAACACAGAGGATGATCCGCACATGAGGAAACCTGACATCACTAGGGCTAAGGAGCTTCTTGGTTGGGAGCCTACTGTCTCCCTCCGCAAAGGTCTTCCCCTAATGGTTTCTGACTTCAGACAACGCATCTTTGGAGATACTGTCACTTCTGCCTCCAAATCCTCTGCTTAATTAGACTCTTGTCATATTTTCAATTCTTGCCATCATTCTTTTTCCAAGAATATATATTGGTGATAAACCCACAAATAAATGTATAACAGAAATACCCCAATGCTGCAAGAATGAATAAATGCCAACCCTTGTTCCTTTTTGTTGAAATTGTTAACTAAACGTGGCATCTTTTTCCATTCGAATTGCAATTTTAATTAGACTTCGTCGACATTCTTACTTGTGCTCTTTCATATAGTACTAAGGTTGGTCTCTTTTTCTTAAGATGCTTTATTGATAATACATTCTTAGGAAATATGAAAAACAATGAAAACAAAGTTAGTTTTTTTATTAATCCAAGTGTGTTATATTAAGGAACTGCCTGTTTTTATTTTTATTTTTGTTTTTAATTTTAGTTTCTTCAATTTTTCATAACTTATGAAAATTGAAAAAAGTCATATTTATTTTCTGTTTATGTTTTTTTTTCTCATAATCTAATTTACTATCAACTAGATATAGATTATAATGACTTATTATACACCCATGAAGGGTTTTTAAGTCAATGTTTTTCACATAACTACCAAAGGAAGTTGCGTTTTAATTAAATGTCAAAGAACCAAAGAATGAATATATAAAAAAAGATCAACGTGTGTTTATTCTTATTGTGATGGTCTTTTACACGAAAAACAACAAAAGAAGAAAAAGATTCTCTGCAGTGAAACGCTTAAGTAAAGTTCTTAATCAGTGGAACTACAACAAAAATTTAAAGTATGTAATTTTTGTTTTATACGCATATGAACGATCCATGATCTTTGTGATTATGTTTTATCATGTTTGTTTTCTAATATTGGCATCAGAGCCATGGTTGTGTTTTTGTTTATATGCATGCTAACAAATTTGTGTTATACTTTGGCTATTGATTGAATATCTGTGAATAATTATATGAGTCTATCTTCAAGTTTTCCTCTGTTATATTGAAATTGTCTTTTTTTTTTCAGATACAAAAAAAATTTATTTTGTTCTTCTTTGCTCTTGCTACTTCTCTCTCTAAACATTATCCATGAAAGCATGACTTTTGAGTGTCTTTTTCAAATAGCCAATGTCATTGTTAGAGAATGCATGAAAAATGAAAATGCTTATACTACGTTGGTAATATTTCATTCATTTGGAGTCTACAAAGTGTGGTTGTTGGATTTTCTAGATTCAAAGTTTTGTTGTTATAGTTTTTTTTTACGTTGTTCCTTAAACAAGAATCCAAAGAGAGTAGTAATGAGAAGGATGAAAAGAAGAAGTAACGAAAAAACGCAAAAAAAGCAGATAAATGAAACGTAGCAGAGAAGAAGAAAAGACTTCTTCTTGAATAACCATTAAATAATACTTGTGCACAGTAGGAAGAAGAGGCACGTGCTTCTTGTAGCATATAAAATACGTGTGCACAGTATTATTACCATTGAATATAAGTTACCATTGGCTATAATAAGACAAAACAACTTAGCAAATGACTTTGTTTGTTTCGTATATATATATGTATATGCATATCTTATATACATTCGTGGCAAATGACCACTGCTTATGGCTATAAAGAATTATAAATATGATATAAAGAATTAGAAATAAGTTTTCTAATTTTCACAAAGTAATTAAGTTAGTTAAATTAGTTTCTAATTAATATAAAATATTAGAAATTATTATTATTGCTTTAATACAAATAAACTAATTTGTTTAGTTAAAATAAATTTAGAAATAAG
>JAOSBK010000205.1:21362555-21372952 GCA_027568895.1 Erythroxylum shatona | reverse complement strand
ATTCATGCTGTTTACCTAATCAACCGTATTCCCTCACCCATATATCTAATCAATCTCCATTTTCTGTTTTATTTGGTTCTAACCTTGATTTAACAACTCTAAAGGTTTTCAGTTGCCTTTGTTTTGCTTCCACCAAAGAAGCAAATAGAGGGAAGTTTGATGCAAGGGCCAGAAGATGTGTTTTTATTGGTTTTGCTACAGGCACTAAAGGATACAGACTTTTTGACCTCCACACAAATCAATACATTGTAAGCAGAGATGTACAATTCTATGAGGCCACATTCCCCTATAATGCATCCTCAATCACTTCAGATCTACCTTCTCCTATACTCCCCATTCACTCAAATTCACCCTCTGATGACTTCACTTCATCAAACCCTACAAACCTACTACCTTCTTTACAGTCTAACACTCCCCCCACTTCTCCTACTTCTCCAATTCCACCTGAACCAGAAATAATCCCATTGTTGCGTCGATCTACAAGACATAGCAAACCTCCATCACACCTTCAAGACTATCACTATCCTATCCTTCCACATACCTCACCTCACACCCTTTCCTCTGTTTTGACTTATAACAACCTATCCCCCTACCATCGTATTTTTTCAGCTGGAATCACCTCACTTCAAGAACCCACTAGCTATAAGCAAGCAGTCCAGTATCTGCAATGGAGGGATGCAATGCATGCAGAATTGAAGGCACTACAAGATAATAATACCTGGGAGCTTAAACCCTTACCTCCAGGAAAGGTGGCAATCGACTGCAAATGGGTCCACAAACTCAAGTTCAATGCTGATGGGGGACTCCAAAGGTGCAAAAATCGCCTTGTAGCCAAGGGCTTCACTCAACAAGAAGGTTTGGATTACATCGAAAGCTTCTCACCTGTGGTCAAAACAATAACAATCAGGGTTTTGTTAGCATTAGTAGCTCAAAAGAACTGGTTATTGCATCAATTGGATATTAATAATGCTTTTCTCCACGGGGACTTACACGAGGAAGTTTACATGAAGCCTCCTCCCGATTTGTCTCTTCCACGAACTGATCTTGTCTGTCATCTCACAAAAAGTCTCTACGGTCTGAAGCAAGCCAATCGCCAATGGCATTCCAAGCTGACCTCTGCCCTCCCTTCCATTGGCTTTACTCAGTCACAATCTTACCATTCCATGTTCCGAAAAATCGAGCTCAACACCTTCATCATCCTGCTTGTTTATGTTGATGACGTCCTCCTCGCTAGTGATGATATGCAGCTTATCCGAACCACCAAGAAATTCCTTGATGACACCTTCAAAATCAAGGATCTCGGACCTGGAAAATATTTTTTGGGACTAGAATTAGCCAGATCATCTACGGGCATAAACCTAAGTCAACATAAGTATACACTAGACTTACTTCAAGAGACTGGTTTTCTGTTTTCGAAGTCAGCTGCTACCCCCATGGCTACAGATTTGCGATTATCTTCATCCGGGGATCATCTCACAGATCCACTTTTATTCCGCTGCTTAATTGGAAAACTCCTCTACCTCACTACCACAAGACCCGACATATGCTTCGCAGTCCAACAACTTTCGTAGTTCATGAATGCTCCAACCACGTCACACCTTCAAGCAGCACATCGGATCCTTCGGTACTTGAAATCATCACGGGTCAAGGGCTTCTATTTCGACGAGACTCACCGTTGAAGGTTCGCGCTTTCTCAGATTCTGACTGGGGAACCTGCCCTGATTCGCGCAAATCTGTCACTGGGTACTGCGTGTTTCTCAGCTTCTCTCTAATCTCTTGGAAATCCAAGAAGTAACCTACCGTCTCCAAGAGCTCTTCAGAAGCAGAATACAGAGCCCTCGTCACCACGACATGCGAGCTCGAGTAGGTGTTTTATCTTCTCAGGGACATCGGGATCCAAGATCTTCGACCGGCATATCTCTACTGCGACAATCTATCTGCCATCCACATAGCCGAAAACTCGATTTTTCACAAACGAACAAAACACATCGAGATTGATTGTCATGTCGTTCGTGAAAAATGTTGAACGGCGTCATCCATCTTCTCCTGATATCTACCAACGCTCAGCTCGCCGACATTTTCACCAAAGCTCTACCGAAGGCCTCCTTTCAAGATCTGCTACTCAAGCTCGACGTCATCCACGACATCTACCGCCCGACTTCTGGCGGCGCATCGACGAACCCCGAGCTTGTGGCGGCGTGTGAAGAGAAACGAAGTAAAGAGAGGAAAACCTAGATGATTAAGCATGACTTGGGCCACTTATTTGGGTCAGTAGACTGAGGTATTGGGCTTAGCAAAAATGGATTAATAGTCCAGTCCATTTACTCAAATCCAGCTGTATTTTTTGACCCTTTTTATTTTGCACCTAGTAGAGCATCTTTCTGTTACAGCTCCACGTGATCTGTAACAAACCATCCTATATAAGGATTGGTCCTTGCAATAAAAAAGTGAGCCAGAAAGTTATATTTTTTCATTACTGTTTCTGTCAGGATATAGCCATAGATTATACTGAAGCCTTAAATTAAATAATAACGGCTTGCTCTATCTTTAAAACCAAGTTTGTTTCTTCTCACATTGCTAATCATGGAGCTTCCCTCTTAGTTTTCAGGTTAGTAGACAAAGTGACAAACCTTTGCTTTTATTTCGACTTCCATCGGTAATTTGTTATCTATGTAATAGTGCTACCATGATTAAAAGATTAAGTATAGGAGAGGAATGCAAAATCTTGGATGATTATATGATGCAAGAGATTTGATTCAATAATATTATTTACAGATAGATCTATGTTCTTTTGTATAATTCAGAACTTTCTAAAGTGATGAACGGAGCATCTGGTGCATGTTTTTACGATACATAATCAACTTGGATATGAAACTCATGACAACTTACGAGACAACCTTGATCCTAGGTGTTTTGAGATGGCAGAAACATCTATACAACAAATATTGAGTGTTTGTTCTTGAAGTCTTACTAACCAACTCAGAATTGATATTCGGGTTTATACTCTTTACATCTGCTTACGTTGGTTTTGGGTTATTGTCAATCTCATGTTGATCCTTGTAGTCACTACTGTACTTGACCAAAGAATTCTCCTAATAAAGCAGGAATTAATGTGAACAAATATATTTGAGGTTTATTGGTAAAGAAGATTAAAAGCATCCACTTTCAAAAGATCACTAAACAAAACGACTAAAAATTTGTATAACTTGCTGTATACTTTCAAATTATAATGTGCGGGCCCATGGAAAAAAAATGTAAAAATACTAAAATATTTTTTAAAAAAAACTCTCCAGCAATAAGTCATGTTTGTGTACACAGGAGGTTCTGCGCGACGAGTCCAGAAGAGGGAATGTGGGGACGCTACGGTAAAGGAGGGCGTCGGATTGCTGTTGTGCGTAAAGTGGAATAAAAGGCTGCTATTAAAGATGAGTTCGATGCATGGGCCCCAGACCCTATCAATCGCTGCTGCAGACAGTCCAACGTTGCTGGTGAGATCAATCCAGCAAAGCTCCGACAATTGCTCCTGAACACGCGAGATGCTTTTGGTGGTATACTATCTTACGTGTACTAAGTAAGAGATCTTGTCGTATGCCATAAGTGACTCTTACCCTATTTTTCTTTAACTCTCTTTTGTTGCTAACCTTCCTCTAATGTTAAACTTATTCTTCCTAACAAAATTGAAAATCTTGTGACAATGATAGCGAGAGGCGACTTAGTAGATACAAGAAGACCTGTTCTGCACCTTCAACGTCCATCTTTCTAAGTTTATTTCTTCTTTTCATCTTTTATTTTCGTTCATTTAAATGTATGAGATTATGATGGATTGTATGACATTAGATTTGAGATTGATTATGAAGTTCTAACTTTTCTTTAGGAATTTTGACTTGATTTAATGTTAATCTAGTTATTTTTATATTAATCTCATTGGGTGTTGTGATTACTTGCTGTAACTTCATGCTTCGATAATAAAACGAAAAGGTGTACTAAATGCAAAATGATTGGGTTAGATTAATAAGAGTTAAGCGATCTAATATATCACGTAATTAATCAAATCGGTTTTTATATGGAGAAAGATAACATGTGAGACCCGATTGTTTATTAGAAAGCTTAAGAACTAACTAAGGTTAGGGCTATTAGTAACTGAGAGATTACATGTTCAGCACTAAGCCCAAATAGGGATTATTATTTAGGGCTTATGAGTATAACTCGAAAGAGAGTAATCCTCTCTTTGATAGTCTAGAACTGATACCTCATTAACATAAAAATGACTATATTAACATTGATGATTGAAAAAATCTCTTCCCTTATAATTTGGTAATTCTTCTTATGTAATTTTCCATTATTAAGTTGGTGGTGCTCAATTTGATTTCGTTCGTGTTAATTTTGCAATTCAAATTTCTATCAATCCATCTTCACGTGTTTAATCTTCTGTTTAGTTTTTAATTTTCATTTTATTAATTTTTTTAAGTCTGAGATAACTTAGAATTAGATTAGTTCACAATTCCTCGTGGGATCAACAACTCATGTTCTACAATTTACGACCTGTGCGCTTGCAGTATTTTGAGGGCTTATAAATTATAAAACTTGCCCAACACAACATTCAACAAGTTTTTGACGTCATTGTCGGAGAGTTGGTAGGATTAGTTTAATTCTTTTAGTCTAAAGATTCATTACCTTTCTTATAATTGTGGTACCCAATCATATGAAATTTAAAAAAAAAGGAAAGAAAGAAGACAAGGAATTTTAAGCACAAAGTAAAAGACACATTGATTTGGACATCACAAGGCAACTATGAGGAGTCCAAAAAGTTAATTGATGGAGGAAATATACTATAGGTAGCAAAGGATCCTTGTGAACTTCAATTAGGCACAATTTTGTCGAAGAAGTCATCATCCTTATTTAAACGTGTCAATTTGGGGTAGCAGAATCGCCCAGATGTCTGTTAGTTTAACAATGTACGAACTCATATGAGATATCAAGAACTATTGAAATTTCATCAAGATGAGTCCAATTTATGGGATTCTAAATTGTACAAGATCAAGAATAAGCTCATGAACATAGAAGAGGACTAGAAGAGACTGGAAGAGAAGTTTGAGCAAATAACAATAGACCATGCCTCTTGTATTCACAACTTAGAGATTCAAATGATAGAACTTTCCCATAAATTTTGTAAGAGAAGTGTGAAAAACTTTCTGAGCAATATAGAAGTACATCCAAGAGAGTAGTGCAAGGTTATCATACTTAGGAGTGAGAAAGAGCTAAAAAGCACCAATGAAAAAACAAGTTGAATTCCACCTTGTAGAAGACCAAAAGAATAAGAAAGAGGATGAAGAAAAAAAAATGAGGACCCTCCATACATTTCTCTCCACCCTCATTCAGGAAAATTGATGTAGTGGAATCTTTAAAGGAAAAAGAAGAAGAAGAACAAATAACAACGGACATAAAGCTTGAAGCAGATATGAAAGTCTCTGTTCATAAAGTGGAAGCGAAAGAAGAGGTAGTGGTGACTGAGGAAGAATATGAACAACTGACCTCTTATAGACAAGCTATTGGATTCAGTAGAAGATTTAAGAAATTTTGTTATTTCCTATTTTATTGACAATTTGTTAGTAAAAATGACATTACTGAACTTAATTGGTTTTTTTAAAATTTTATCAATATTGTCCTTTTGATTATCTTACAAGTTGTAGCTTATTTATGGTTTACAAAGCTAAAATTGGGCAACACGAGTGGAAGCAAGCCACTCATAATTGATCCTAGCTGAGTTTTGAAGGATGCAAGGTCAAGCTAATGACCATAAATTAGCACGTTTAGTAGTTATATTTAAATTATGGTGTAGTTAGATTTGTTTTCAATTCCATAATGAGTTAGAATAGGTTGGATCACTAATTCTCTTACTTTCTTGAATCATTTATAAAATAGGAAAATACTCTCGTTGTTAAGTGGATTTGGTCTCAACACTATTGCCATCACCACCTTAATCGCCATGATAAGTTCTATGTTCTTAACCCTTATCTTTTCATTTATGTCTTTATCTTGTCATTATGTTTCCATATTATTTCATTTTTACTCCCACATTATGTGTTGTTGTTTGCTCTTCACACATTGAGAACAATGTGTTATCCAAGTGTGAGGAGGATTGTGTGCATATATGCTTTTATTTTGAATGTGAATTTTGCATATCGTATGTTAGTTTGCGTTTGCCTAAGGTTGCATGATGTGATTCGTGTGAATGTGTCAATGGCTAGAACTTAACGAAATCGATTTATCTTTGAACATAGTCTTTTAGGTTGCTAAGATTTATTAGCTTGTAGAATTAGTGTTCTAGGTTGTTTAGGTTAAATATGCATATTAATTAGGATATGATATTAGTTCGTTCACCCTAGGAATTTTTCACATTCATTTATAGTTTTAGGCTAATCGAATAAATAACATCGTTAGTATCTTTCTATGAGAATTACTAGGTAAAAGAAGTGAAGTAGGCAACAATAAAAATAAAAAAGAGAGTTTAATCTTAATTAAATAACTATTCTACTGACCTAAGGTTATAAATAGAACTAGTAGTTAGTTGAGAATGTGATATAGCTGAGTAACATGGGGAAGTTCATCACAAATGTTTGCCTTCACTTCCAAAGGCTATAATACATTCCAACCAAGTTACTTAATAAAAACATGACCTAGTTGAGTAACAGAATCGACATTCATTACAAATGTTTGCCTTCACATAAAAAGGCTAGGTTCATGTGAATCAAAATCAACAAAATTAGTATTTTGTCAAATAAGCCTACCGATCTTTGTGAATAGTTTGAATTTTTACGAAAACCTTATTAGGCATAGTTACAATTTTTGATTGGTTAAATAATTATCAATGTATGAGTGATACAAGTAAATGAATGTGACATTAAGCCTTGATTCGTATGTATATTTAGTCCAAAATACTTAGACACAAATTTCACAAGTTAATAAGTTAGAACAACTTAGGGGATCGTGTTTCTAGTTAAATTTATTTCGTGAAGTTTAATGTCATTGTTCCATTATTGCACTATGTGTGTTTTGTTTTTAATTATGTTTGGTGTGTGTTTTTTGGTTATTTTATCTTTGCTTGAGGATAAACAAAAGTTTAAGTGTGGGAATATTAATAGCAGTAGGTAGCATAATGTTTTAGTAGGTAGTTTAGTATGCGTTTAATTGTTAAATTAAATAATTAGAGCAAGTTTAGGTTAAGATTGTGTTGTTTAGTTAGACATTTGTGTTTTATGGGTTAGAGTATGCCATTGAGCTTAAATTTTGTATATTTGAGGTATCTTGACGTGTTTGTTAGTGTTTTAGATCAAATATCAAAGAATGTAGGAGAATCGAACGAAGTCCAGAACCTAACCCAGGCTCACAATCGTGGCCTATAGATCACATTCGTGACAAAAGCCTAATAGGTCTGCCATGATCGTGGCTTCCTCTACACTGGTCGTGACAGAGAGCAAAATCTTGGGCCATAATCATGGCCGCGATAGAAGACGTGAACAGCCTTCCATATTTAAGTTTTCGAGGGACTTTTAAGAGTTTTTGGGCATGGGAAAACCCTAAGTTTTACCCTAAATGGAAAATACTATATAAAGAAAGAGAAATGACCTAGAAAACACCTCCATTCTCTACCACTTTTGGAAAACTCCAAGAAGAAGAAGAAGATAGGGAGAGAGAGGGAAGAGCAAGGAGGAAGACCTGTTCTGTAGCTTCAACCTCCATCTTTCCAAGTTTATTTCTTATAATTTCATGCTTCGGTAATAAACTGAAAGGGTGAATCAAATGTAAAATGATTGGGTTAGATTAATGAGAGTTAAACGATCCAACAGACCATGTAATTAATCAAATCGGTTTTTATATGGGGAGAGATCTCATGTGAGACCCGATTGTTTCTTAGAAAGCCTAAGAACTAACTAGGGTTAGGTTTGTTTATAATTAAGATAATATATGTTCGGTACTAAACCTAATTAAGGATTATTATTTAGGGCTTACGATTATAACTCGAGAAAAAGTAATCCTCCCTTCGATAGTCTAAAACTAACAACTCATTAACACAAAAATGACTAGGTTAGCATTGATGATAGAAAAAAAATCCCCTTTCTCATAATTTGGTAATTCTTCTTGTGTAATTTTCCATTGTTAAGTTGGTGGTGCTAATATGATTTTGTTCATGTTAATTTTGCAATTCAAGTTTCTATAAATCCATCTTCACGTGTTTACTCTTTTGTTTAGTTTTTATTTTTCATTTTATTAATTTTTTAAGCCTTAGATTACTTAGGATTATTAGTTCACAACTCCTAGTGGGATCGACACCTCACGTACTACAATTCACAACCTATGTGCTTGTAGAATTTTAAGGGCTTATAAATTGTAAAATTTTCCCAACACAACATTCAACAGAGGCCAAGCCATGTTTACTCAAAAGTGGAAACCTAGGATGACCTTTGATAGGGAATGTGTAGAATTTTTCCTATGTGGGTGCATTTTCATAATTTGCCGCTAGAACTTTGGATAATTGAAGGTTGGGTATGTAAAATTATATGTGGAGGTTGACAGAAATGATATGCTACCCAGTCTTTTACCAATTCTCAAGTTGGGTGAAACACTAGAGCTTGTGAAATTTGAAGTTAAGGTGACATATCCTTAGAAGCCTTATAATTCAACCAAGAAATGGGTCTCTATATGAAAACTTTTTCAAACTAGATGGCAGGATGAGTTATTGGGGGTTGAATCTTCTCCAGTGGATAATGATGAGGTTACAGATGTACATGTTGATGCTAATGGGAATTCGAGTAACTCAATTATAGATACTCCAGATATTAAAGGTGGGAAGCCCACTATAGAATCTGGACACACCTCTCGGCTATAATAACCTAATAACCAAGAAGATGTAACTACTACACAAGATTCATAATCAGTGGAAGAAGAGATAGAAGATGAACTTGGTCTACTAGAAAATGATCTAACAAGCAACATGCTATTGATACAACCAAAGTGTGATAGAATTGTTGAGAAAGTAGAAAGTTTTCATGAGAGTTCTCCTAACCCCAAAAAAGATCAGCTAGAAGGAAAACCAAAAAGAAAGGGTATTTCCTTTAAATGATCATTCTAATATGGAACACAAGAGGGTTAAATGACCATCTCAAACAATTTATGGTGAGAGAATTAGTAATGGATAAGAAGTCAATTCTAGTCGGCCTCTTTGAGACAAAAATAAAGACTCTATATATTTAGAAAGAAATGCATTTTTATGTGCTCAATGGAATAAAATTACTACTTATTTACTTCATTATAATGGTCGGATTATTTGCTTATTTGTGCAGTTTTTATTGCCAACAACAAACAATAGACATTTAGCTAAGTTGATTTGTTATAATCAATTGATGTACTTTATTTTTGTAACTATTAAAGGATTTTGAATTTATAGGCAGATTAAGTAACTCATTATAATGATGTTTTGTAGCTTTTGCTAGTATTAATATAATTCCTTTTATTTTTCAGAAAAATAAAAATCTTGTCTAAATTATCCATCTTCCTAAGGAAAGTCGTATTATTGACACTTCTTTACCTTTGGTCAGTCCCAAAAATATATATTCTCGAAATCGTTCTTAGACTAGAAGAATTAGGACCACTTTTATTAGAAATCGTCTAAAGGTTAGAAGTCATCTAGAGTTCTGGTTTAGAGTAGCGCAGCCTAAAATCTACTACTACTAAACAATATGTTAAATTGGAAATTCCAAAGGACTCATCCCTCTTTGGAGAGAGTAGAATCATACCCATCTCTATGTTTGAGTTGCTCACCTTATTCTTACACTTCATGGAAGAAAAGGAATCCCTACTACATCTAGGATATCTCTTCTTGACACTATATATACTACTTACTAAAATGCACTGACTTGGTACTTTATTGACAACCTTTAATAATGGAAGTGTCATCCTTACAATTATCCCTAATTTCAATATCAAGTTTGATGATCCCACTTTATCTAAAAGACTCTAGGTCCAGATCCAGATTGCTGAAGCAGAACAAGATCATCAATGATTGTGGCTACTTTACCTCTGATGCTCTGTATATGGTAACAAATCAAGCTCACAACTAGACTACCATCATTTAAGTCCTTAAACAATTACCTCCAATGGAGCTTTTGATTAACAAAAAGTGCTCTATGCTCATTAAAGGTGTTCCTTTCATACAACTACTCCTATTCTTAAGAAACTAAGAGAGGGATAAGTGAAATCTATCTACACTAGGCCCAGTGAAGATCAACCTGGACCCTCAAGTACATCTGGTGTTGGGACCCATTTCCGGAACCCAACTCATAACGAACGAATCACAGCTTAACTAAAGTCGCTTCATTTTTTTTTTCAATTACACAACA
>JAOSBK010000205.1:21345567-21362455 GCA_027568895.1 Erythroxylum shatona | reverse complement strand
CCAAGCTATCTAAACCAAAATCTCTTTAAAATTTCAAAGATCAAAAATCGTCTCTTACCTTAATCTTCTCCAAATCCAAAATTTCTTGTCTCATCTTGGAGCTCTCATCTTCTTCCATCTTTTTCCTTCTTGAAATCTACTTCAAATCACTCTTGAAACCCAACAAAAATCGCAACCTAGCTTCTCTTTTCTTCTTTCTCCTTTCTTCATCCGAAAACACCTTCTTCTCTCTTCTTTTTCTTCTTTTAATTTTCATGCTTCTCCTTTCATATACGAAAGCCCCACTTTTAATGAATGAGTAATGACTCATTTGCCCTTCCTTATAAGCCTTATAACTTAAAACCTTTAGTATTCTTCCAATTTTGCCCCTCATGTGTTTTTAACACTTTTATTCAATTTAATCCAATCAACCTATGCCATATGATCTTACTCAAATTAGCATGCTAATTACTCACATTAACATGCTAATTAAGTCCTCAAAATCATAAAATAAATCAAGATTTCAAAATATCATTAAATCATGATTAACTTAGGACATTTTTGTAATCATTAAAATGAATGAATTTGCTAAAACTTCCTTCTAGAGAAATGTTCCTCATTGTATCAACTTCATAATGACACCAAAATCATTTAATGTCGTTCACTACTCCAAAAGTTAAACTCCAAACATTTCGGACTATTCTTATGCTAAAACATTTTCATGCGATTTAATTCCATCCGAAAATTGATATTCTTAAAGACTAAATTGAAACTCAATTTCTTCAAAGACTTTGTAGCCCTATTTCTCTAGTTTAATCCAAATCAAGATTCACCTCATTTGGATGGCTAGAGCAAAAGTTATGGCCTAAACACTTTCAGCTCTTACTAATCCAAGACTGAACACTAAACCCAACATCAATTCAGAAATTGAAAGTCTTAGAGTCCGAATTGAAATTCAATCCCTACCAATAACTTGTAGCCCCATGTCTCTAGTTTATTTTGCAACAAGAATCAACTCAATTGGATCTCCATAGACCAAGAATTTACCAAAGTACTGAACCATGTTCAGAAAATTATCCAACTCATTTTGATTAAATCAATCTCTTTAAGTTTAATCTCAAAAATCACAATTTTTTCCATGAAGACGTAGAGGAATATCTTAGGAATCTAACGCTTCAAAAATGAAGTTAATCGGATGTCGGACGTAAAAGATATAAGCAAAAGAATGAGAGAGAGTCAGATTTGGGAGGAAAAATAACAAAATATCTGGTCGCCCTCGCGAGGGCGTCGCGATCGAGACGGCCGCGAGGGAATAGTGCCATGGCCCCTTTTTTTTTGCCCGAAAATTCTCAACTTCTACACTTCATATCTTTGACTCATGAGTCCAAAATTTACAAACTTGGTATCAAAAGAAAGCTGAAAGGAAGCTCTACAACTTCCATGAAGAACTTAAAAATCAATTCAACCTCTAAAGTGCTGAAATTCCCAATCAAAGTCACTGCCCCTTACTTGAAATCCCAAAACAGTATCACAACTTCTAAAATTTTTATCTTTCAACTCCAAGGTTCAAAAATGTCATATTTTATATCAATGGCAAGATCAAAATGTAACCTACAACTTTCATGAAGGACAAAAAAATCAATTTGGCCTATAAGGGAGTTATATTTCCAATCAAAGGTTCTGTCCACTAATAGTCATGCCAAACAGTGATAGCAACTTGTAAAAATCATAACTTCCTATTTTATGGTCCAAAAATTCCATACTTTAAATCAATGGAAAGATAAAAACATAATCTAAAACTTTCATTAAGAACTTAAAAGCAATATCAACTTCTAACTAGGTCAATTGTTCAGTCAAAGTTTCAGCCAGAAATGTGTCATCCTAAACCACATCCCAAATTCCAAATTTCATATCTTCCAATTTCCACAACCAAAAATAACATATTATTCATCATTGCAAAGATCAAAACCTAAACTACAATCTTCAAGAAGACCTTTTGGTCAAATTCTAACTCTATGAGGGACAAAACTTCATTCAAAGTTTCTGCCCATAGATTTCATTTTGACAGCATATCCCCTAATTTTCAAACATCCATATTCATCAAATACCCACAACAATGACATCACCTGCACAAACACTTCAATCATCCATCCTCCATGACACTCAAGAAGGCTAAGAGAGCCAACAACCAATCCACACCAAAACCAGAAATTGCCTCAAAAAGACAAGAAAATGCAACAAACACCATTCTATTCATTGGATGAGGCCATATTCAACATCATACTACATCATCCTTTTTATCAAACATATGCAAAACACAAGAAAGCTCAAAACACCATTTTAGGCCATAAGTAATCATAAACATCAATAACAAAAACATATACACATATTCTCTCTCATCATCAATTTGTTAGAATCACCTACCTTAATCTCTTATAACAATTCACATTCTTGAATTTTTCGTTTTCCTTGCACATGAATAATTCACCACAATTTCTCATTTAATTTCATTTTATAATTTCTAATTTTCAAGAAAAGTTCGGGTTCCAACAGTTAGTACCTTACAATTTGGCTCAAGTGAGATCGAAGAGAGGCTAAAAAAAAGCATTTCATGCTCATGTATACTATTAGTACATATGCATGTAGTGATTTTTTCACACGAAAATGACTGTACATGCATTCATGGACATTCCGGGTATAATTATTTATAAAGGTGATTTTATTGAGAATTGTGGTTTATGTGTACTGAAAATTTAATTGGAAATTGCATTTAGTGATTTTTACATTTTTGGTGAATTTTAGGAATATTTCTGAAAATTTGGGAAAAAAATTTTGAACTACGAAAAATGTTAAGTGGCAAGACAAATGATAAATGGTAGTGGAATTTACTGTTAATTTGCAATTCAAAATTTTGATAAATGACATATGGATTTAATGACAAGTGTCATTGAAAATTTGGGGTTAATTGGATTAGAATTAGGACACAAATGGACTAGCCAAATACAATATCAAAGAGAGTCCATAAGAAAGTGACATGTGGCAAGTGACACTTAAATTTCAAAATTTATTAAGTGAAAGACCCACATTATGGTCTTTCACTTGTCTTTTACGAGACATCCTTCATTTCTCCATCTTCTTCATGTGCTTTCTTCTTCACTTACGACACCTCACTTTCACCCTTACCATGTTGACTTTTGTTCAACTTTTTCACTTTGCTTCTTCAAAATTATTGTTTTCTTCTTTTTGTCACTAAAGACCTAGCCCTACTACTTTTGATTGATGATGTTCGTGTAAGAGAAGGAAGTTAGGGTTAAGTGTGGTTTGAAGTCATTGAAGAAGCTTTGGGTAAATCAAGTAAGTATAAGCATCACTCTTCTTTAATTGTTGAATGAAACATGTTATGATGATAGTTAAGTGTTAAATGATCATAAAATGAGGATGGACACATGCTAAAAACGTGAATGAGGAATGTGGTAGATTCATGTCTTGCTTTTACATGGTTGATGATTAGTGATTCATAAATTTATTTAGAGATGTTTTAGAGTTTGAATGAATTCTTAATGAATGTAGAAAGAAGTGCAGAAAAATTGAATGATGAATGGATATTGCTATGTTCTGTTTTTTATGGATAAAAACGTGGATCATTGGTTGTTTTAGGAATGGATTAGATTGGTTATGGAAGTTAAATAGAAGGCAAGTATAGTGTCTTGAAAGAGAAGAACTAGGATGAAAGTTTAGAGAAAAGCTAATGGTGTTTAAAGTGGCTGGAATATGATAGCTGAAAAAAATTCCACTGGATATGCTTCTGTAATTTAGCCATAACTTGTTCTGTAGTTATCCAAATGAAATGATCTTTGATTTGGATTAAATTAGAGACATAGGGCTACATTTTGTATGAAGATGTCAAATTCAAATTCTGTCATTTGGAGTTTCCAATTTCAACTTGAACTTCAGTACTATGTATAAGGAAAAAGTGCAGAAAAAACAGGATACATATTAGGTTTTTGTTCTATTTTTTTCGTGATGAATTCATGTGAATCGTTTTGGGTGTTTTTGTGATGATGTAAAATGAGTATAAAGCTAAAGAGAGGGATTAATTTGGTGTCTTGAAATGTGAAGGATCTAGGTGATAGTTAAAAGTGAAAGGAAAGTGGAAATGAAATTGAATATGTGCAGAAAATTGATGATGAATGTATATATATATGTATGTTTATGTTCTTTTATTAGTGTTTATGATCAATAATGGGCTATATTTTAGTTATGGATGATGTTGAGTTGAAATGGAGTTAGAATAATGGATAAGTGATGAGGATTGAACTAGAAATGATAGACTAAGCATGAGGAATTGAATGTTGTAAGTAAAGAGTTAAAATTTTGATCTGAAACTTCCATGAGTTTTCTGTACTGATATAGAGAGTTTTTGATAAAATTGTCTTCATGAAAGTTGAAACTTATCTTTCTAGCTTTTCATTGATATAAAGTATGAAATTTTTGGACATTGGAGTGGAGAGATATGACATTTAGAAGTCTGTGGTGTTACATGGGATGAGCTTTCAAGATCGTGACATTGCACGGGTGCGTGGAAGTCGTGATCGCGACTTCGCATCTTTCCGCCAGACTTAAACACCTCTTACTATTTTGGCCATAACTTTGTCATTCGACCTCCAAATGACCTGATTTTTAAAGCATTGGATTCATAACACATTCCTCTATCTCTACATAAACATTTATAGCTTTTGGTTTTGACTCAAAAAAGATTGATCGAATCAAATTAAGGGTATCGGTTGGAAGAGCATGAATTGGATATTTTACTAAACATGTTCCAGTATTGTGATGATATCTTGATTTGTAGGATTCCAAATAAGATGAATTTTAATTTGGAGTAAACTACAGATATAGGCCTACAAATTGTCTCAAGAAGTCAAATTTTTATTCTTTCTATAAGATATTGAAATTCTGGATGGAATTTGTATATAGTACACTGCTTTTGAATATGGATAACCCGATAATGTTTGAGGCATATCTTCCAAACTACTGAACCAAATTGAGTGATTTTGGTGTCAATGGAAAGATAAGACATAGAGGAACACTTTTATAGAAGAGAGTATTACCAAATTACATCAGTTTCGCTTTCTAATTGAAAGTGAACAGTAGACCCGAAAGTGTGACTTGGAAGAAAATCTGAAGTGGTCAATGAAGTTGTGTAATTGATTTTTCATTGCTTTTTATTGGTCCAAATTATAAGTACATGGTATTAATGAGGGCTTTGATACTTGAATATTTGTTCTTAAAGATCTTGATAAAGTACCCCGAAATTGTCATTAAACATGCATTGTGCATATTGTATAAGTACATGTGCATTAAGGAATATTTGTACATTTGTGAAAAAGTGTGATATTTGTAAATGTGTTTTGTATGATATAGAGGAGCCAAGTGGACTCCAGACAGACATTGTCGGACCATCCAGACAATAGCATTTTGGAGCGTACAGTGAGTCAACCTAAATGATTTCCTAGGATTGATTTGATTTAATTCGTTTAAACTTCTAATATTATTAAATTGCTTGCGATTTGTTTATGAATTCCGGACTTGAATTGTCCGAGGAGACCAATATTTGGGAATGTATTGGAAGTGCTTTGATTGTAGTTTTGATTGCTATGGATTTTTTAATGCTATGTAAATTCTCAATGAAAGCTGAATGCTGAACTTAGGTCCGATGATTATGAGCTTTGTTTGAGCGTCATATGTGATTATGATATATGACATATATGTATTTGAAGCATTTCATAAAATGCATGCTCAGATAAAGACGTTGTGACTTGAGTAGCCAGTTTGAAGCGCTTCTACATAGAGCTTTGCTCTATAATTTCTGATTCTGCATGTAAAACTGTGCTCTGTGATTATGTTCCGACTTAACCCTATGGGCTAGTACTTGTATAAGTATATGATAGGCACTCAGTCACAATAATAAGAACGAATCTGAGTCTCATGCATATAGCATTATAAGATTGAAATCCATTGAATGATATGCAAAGTTGAAATGAGTAATAAATTGATATGAACTATTGCTATATTTGGCTATGTGAACTGTGTGATCATATGAGATACCATGTTATGTGAATATCAGGAATATAAATATGACCTGAATGAATATCTATGAAATATGTGATATGTGTATGTGATCCGGTGAAATCATCAATGATGGTTCACTCAACTGAGTTCACAAAACTCATGGCTTTTCAGGTTTTCTAAAGGTCTCCAGAAAGGCTCCGAGTAAGAGTGTTAACTCGGGATCAGTTTACACCTGCATATGTAGTTCGATATGTTGTATTGATAAGTGTAGTCTTAAGTGTTGTGCAATGTATATGAAAATGGTTTTTGAATGTAAAGACATTATGTCTAGAGTGTTTTCTATTTGTAATAGGCCCCACGTGATTAGTAAATCACTGATGAGTTGTGTACTGGTTGTTACATATAACTGAAAATGTTTATGAATGAAAATGGGCTCAATTTGGTTATCGATTTTTGCACTTTATGTTTGTGATTTCAAAAAAAATTATGCCGATTTTTAACTGGTTGAGTGTTTTAGTACGACACCCTCGTCGGACACGGACTCGGATATCACCCATAAATGTTGGACACGTGTCTTGCGGGAGTGGGGTGCTACAATTACTTACCCCCAATGTGTTTGAAATGCTCAGCCTAGTATGCTAAGACACACAAGGGCTAAACATAATACCAGACTTTTGGAAGTGTACGGACTAACCAGAGCCAGCTTCATAATCACAAAGAATAGACTTGACCATTGCCGCCGCATCACCATTAGCCTCAAAAAAGAAAATAGAATCATTTGTAAATAGTAAATGCGAAACTCTTGGGCAGCCCTGCCCCACTCTACAACTAGTAAGCAAACCTCGAGTTTCAGCATTACGAAACAAAGCAGAAATACCTTCAGCACAGATAAGAAATAAGTAGGGTGAAATAGGATCTCCTTGGCGAAAGCCCCGTTCAGGGATAATCAGACCAACTGGACTACCATTCAAATTCACTATGTAACTAAGATTTGAATTACACATAGACATCCAATGAATCCATTCTGTCGAGAAACCCATCACATGTATCATATCAAACAAATAAGCCCAATTTACCCTATCATATACCTTACTGATATCGATTTTTAAAGCACAATAGCCTAACTTCCCATGTCTCTGATTCTTTAAATTATGCATTGTCTTAAAAGCCACACAAACATTATCTGTAATCATTCTATTAGGCACAAAAGCTGACTAGTTCACAGAAATAATATAAGGCAAAAGCTTCTTCAATCGGTTCGCTAAGACCTTAGAGAGGATCTTATAAATAACATTACACAATGCAATAGATCTAAAATCTTTGACAGATTCAGGAACAGTAATTTTAGGAATCAACACAATATTTGTCAAAGTAAGATCAGAAGGAAAGGTACCTCTCCGTAGCCAATCCACAACAATGGCAAAGATATCATCACCTAGTATATGCCAATATTTCTGTAAGAACGTAGGGTTTAAGCCATCTGGACCTGAAGCCTTGTCTAGATGCATACTAAATAAAGCCCAACAGCCCAACCACATTACTATCTGTAACTTTTCGCTGTACTAAATTGAGCAAACTACTGCTAACTATGGACACATCCGCCTGAAACAAATCCGCAAAATATTCTTTAACCAACACCTCCATCTCACCATGACTAGATGTAACAGAACCATCAGGTTTCTTTAGCTGCTGGATTTTGTTAACATTACATCGACATTTTATTTGTTTATGAAAGAACTTCGAATTCTTATCACCATATTTGAACCAAAAAGGCTTAGCCTATTGCTTCTTTCTAATTTCCTCAGTCAACAAGATTTTGTTCCACTCCTTCTTCAATTTTGTCGAACCAGTACCCACGTATACATCTCTATCAAGTTCCAGCTGCCTAACTAAAATGTTCCTCCACTTTCAGAACTCTTTGTTGCGAGCTCTTCCCCATCTGTAAACATTAGCTATAAGAGAATCACGTCGGCCCATGAAATCTGTATGGATATTCGAATTCCATCCCTTCGTAACCACCAGCTCCAACTCTTCCTCTAATAATCATGAGTTATCTATTCGGAAAGGTCGGATAATGGGAGCGGTATCAGTATAAGCCAGATCAACCACCATAGCAAGATGATCAAAAACAGGCGTCACTTGAGAGAAAGCAAGTGCGTTGGGGGATAATGAAGCCTAGTCACTATTGGACATTGCCTTATCCAACTTTTCCTTTATTATATCCCCATTAGGATTCGTTCCTTTAAACGTGAAAAAATAGCCAACTGATTCCAAGTCAACCAAGCCAGCATCGTTTAGAGCTGTTTTAAAACCAGTCAACAGAAAATTCAGTTTTGGTGGGCCTCCTTGTTTTTCCACATTCGTAGTGATATCGTTAAAGTCTCCTACACATAACCATGGCAATGAGCTTCTAACAGCTAAAACACGTAAAAGATTCTAGGATGACCTTCTACGACTAGCTTCTAGGTACCCATAGAATCTAGAAAGCCTCCAGTTACTAGTCTCAGCTACAATGCAATAATCAATAAAATTAGTGGAATAAACTGATACAATAAGAGCAATAGATGACCACCAAAAGATATATAAACCTCCTCCTATGCCCACTCTGTCTACACAAAAACAATTCTCAAACCCTATCAGTAACTTCACCTCCTCCAATCTTTGGACATACATGCGAGTCTCAATTTTAAAAAAACTTGTGGCCTATAACTGAAAAATAAATCTTTGAGTGCATTAACTGTCCGAGGATTGCCAATTCCTCGGCAGTTCCAGTTGATAAGTATCATAGCTATCGGCTATCTCGCATAGCAAGATCAGCTGTTGTCTTGGATGTCAAAGAAGAACCTCCAACGCTTGAACCTCTTGTCGAATCCTTGTCAATAGAAACGACAGAAAGAAAAGTCGTTTTATCACTTCTGGGTCTTTTTTAGCCTCTTCAAGTTGGCTCACCTCCAAATCCTCACCCAAGTCACCTATGCTCATCTGACCCATAGAATCTGTTTCCATAACTTCCTCGTCAACCCCATCCTTATCAGAATTTGAGTGGACTTCAAATAAGGAATGTCAAAAAAGTTGCGATTGCAACTTCGCATTATTGTTAGCAGGCACTGCATTCATTCTACCGGAAAGCAACTGTGCAGAACCCGAGTTTCCCTCTTCTCTCAACCACTAGCTACCGGAGCTAGTGACTCACCTGTTGGAAACCCTTAGACTATCATCCCATTCGAAGCGAAGCTCTTCTGGCTTCTTATGTAGTCTCTGCTCGTAGTAAGAATCAGTGTGGCCAATCAATCCATAGAGGTAGCAGAACACATGTATCCGATCATAACTAAACTGAGCATAGAAAGCTTCTCCCTTTGCATCAACCAACTTCTTTTTCCTATATAGTGGCTGCCTAACGTGTAGTTGGGACCGGATTCTCATAATAGTCTCATGAGTTTGTGAATTATATTTCAAATGATAGGTTACTTAAGAACCGATGAAATTGTCGAGAGATTTTGCGACTTCCTCTTGAAAAAACCCCGGTCTTAGCCCTTTATCATGTACCCAGACATTAACAAAAAGCAAAGGAACATGCAGTGGATCCTGCCCATTCTCAATCGTGCTCCAAACCAAGAGATGGAGATTGAACGACTAAGGAGTACCTTCCACATCTCTATCAAAATCCACCTTATTATAAAATCAGAATAAAAACCTCTTCGCATTGATGTTGATGATTGTGACTCCTCCTAAAGGATGCCAGGTATCTGCTAAAATTGACTTTATAGAATTGAAATTTATGACATTATAGGTGAGAAACATACCAACCAAACACCATTCGTAAGTTTGAGCTGGTTGATCCAAGGGAATATTGAAAGACAAACCTTCATCCTCCTCTTCTACCAAGGACTGAAGATTATGGGCACATTTCATATCTATGCCGGAGACTCACCAGAGAAAAACCTAGCTCTCTGCAAAGCCTTTAGAGATTGCAGATGCAAGTGAAGAAGAGAAGATACCGGTCGACATGAGCAGACCAAGCCCCGACGCTCTTGACAGAATCCAAGTCCTCCTAAAAGTTGTTCTTTCTCTCTCTACCAAAAATCCCTAATTTGAGAAATACGAGTTGGTCCCCACCAAACCATGGCGTACTTCAGATCTGAGTAAGAAATCTCAGTGAAGCAAGTGGCCATTTGACTGGCCTACTCCTACAACCACCACCACCATCGAAGAAAAACTACAAGGAGAAAGAGACACCATGCTAACTAGAGCATACAAACTGAAGGAAAGTTACGTCTGCAAAACTTTAAACACCCAAAGATTGAATCTTGAGAAGACTCAAGAAGAAACAAATCCAAGATCGGCGACACCCAAAGACTAAATCTTGAGAAGACCTAAAGAAGGAGCTTACTTTTTCCAAGAATCCAAACATGCCATTAACCGCCTTACCGAAAAATCCGTCCCTTCCATTGTACCGGAGAGCTAAATCACATTATCGCCACCACCGTAAGCCTCCTGTTGAAATTTGTATACTGTGTATATTAATCTTAATAGAAACCCAACCGTCATTGCATTCTTGGCTCTCACTTTCCCCTTCACTCCTCAGCCTCTATCACCTTCAAATCTCAACAATCAGCAGAAATCACACTGTTATAGTCACAACAACTCTCACTCATATAAGTGTCTTGTTTATTTATAATATAATTTTACTTATTGATCTATAGTTATGGATGATAATGTTATGCAAATTATACAACTTCCACAAATGAAGCAATTTTTGGACAATGAGATTGAGTTTTCAGATTTTGTGGCTTGTGTAACGGGTTACATGAGTGTGTATTTTTTTAACCACATATACAAGGAATTATGAATGACTTCCTATCAAACAGGAGAACTATGGATGAATGAATTATTAAATGGTCATAAAAAAGGTGCTTTAATACATTTAGGATGAATAAAAATACATTTCGTCAATTATGTATGGTTTTGGAAAATAATTATCATTTGAGACCTTTGGATAGGATGTCTATTTTAGAGAAAGTCGGTTTATTCGTGTATATCCTAAGTAAAGGTTCCTCTAATAAAGATACCTAAAAGTGTTTTAAGTCGGTTTATTCGTGTATATCCTAAGTAAAGGTTTCTCTAATAAAGATACCTAAAAGTGTTTTCAACATTCTGGTGAAACTGTGAGTAGAGTTTTTAAAGAAATTTTGACTATTATGGATGGATTTTCAAGGGATATACTTGTACCAAAAGATCCCGATTTCAATGACATTCCACCACAAAGTGCCAATGATGTTAGATATATGCCACATTTCAAGTTAATTGAACATGTTCTTCCTTCCCTTTCATTATATTTTCCATTAAAAAATGTTATATATCATCTTATGATTATTGATTTATATTAGGATTGCATTGGAGCTATTGATGGTATACATACAACGGTAGTTGTTGCAGAGGAAGATCAAATGAGATTTAGAGGACGAAAAGGAATAACAACAATAAATGTATTGACAGCATGTGACTTTAACTTACTATTTACATTTTTTTAGGTGGATTAGGAGGGATTAGCACATGATTCTTGTATTTTCCTCGATATAATCAATAATCCGAGACTTAAATTTTCAAAACCACCAATAGATAATTTTAAGATTTGTAGAATTTGCTATTCATAATTTAGACTTTTTATGATATCATTTATACTAATTATATTGTTTCAATGGAAATTCAGGTGAATATTACTTAGTTGACAAAGGTTATCCGGAAAGAAAAGAATATTTGACACCTTACCTAAAGACAAGATGTCATCAATCGGAGTTTCTTGGTGCAAATCCAAATAGATCTCAAGAAGTTTTTAATCGATTTCATTCATCATTGAGAAGTTGTATTGAAAAGGCTTTCAATGTTCTTAAGGCTTAATGGATGGAGAAAATGCCAAAGTATTCATTAATGGATTAAAATAGAAAAATTTGTGCAGCTTTTACGTTGCATAACTATATTATAAGAAATACAATTGACGACCCGACTTTTAGCATTATTAATCAAGATCCTGAATTTATACCTCCAAATGTATTTCAAGATGTTGAATTTAACTCTACACAAGAAGACATTGAAGAACAGAGAACTTGGGAGATGGCAACTATTCGTGATAATATTGCTTCTAGTTTAATGACAGCTAGATGTCGTTCTTGAATTGTTACAAACCTTTGCTTTAAATGATAATGTTCATTTTTTTGCTCTATTTGAATTATGTTGTTAAACTTCATTTGGATTGTTATATTTTTTGGATGTATCATCATCGTCGTCATGATGATGATGATTATTATTATTATTATTATCGTTATTGTTGTTGTTGTTGTTGTTGTTATTATTATTATTATATGTTCTATATTTTTATTAGAGTTATAAACTTAATTTTTGTAGAATTAAATATCTAAAATCTAAATTTCTATAAGAATGTTCAACGAAATACTAAAATATATAATATTTATATCTTTATAATTTTTAAAGTCTTATTTTTGTAAGTTATTTTACACATAAACAACTAATAATAAACATCAAATTTTACTAAACATCTCTAACAAATAATTAATATAATTTCTTAGTCAAATCAGTTAATATAATTAACTATCAGATAATAGCTGAGAGAATCGACTAACAAATTAGCTAATAACTAATGCAGTTAACTTAATGCGAAACAGGGTAAAATTGGTTGGAAGAATTTGGAAACACGTGAAAAGGTAATGAACTCACTTAAATGGGTATAACAGCTAAATGGATGAAGTTAATTCTATCCGAGTCCAAATTTGTAGTCAGACTCTTCTCTTAGATGAATTTGTTGGTTACGACTAGAGAACTTTTGTATCCCAACTCCCAAGAACGAGTTGGCTGTGGACTCCGTTACCAAAGGTGATTTGACGTGCCATAACTCTTCAATTGTTAAAAGACTCTTTGCCTAAAGAAAGAAGAAAATTTAACAGAGCATTTTAACTGAAATATATGGTTTTGTTTAGTACACTCGAGTAACCCATAAGTGAATCACTGCTTTGACATCAAACTTTGTTTATCAATCAACTTGTTTGTCATTTGCCAGAAGTCAAAAGAGAAAGGTAAAGAGGATTCTTGACAATCGATTGTTCTTAAGGAAACACCAGTTTCAATAGTCTAATTAGAGAAGGGGAAAAGGAAAAAAGAACCGGCCCCCACGTTCTTAAGAAATTTGATCCCTTTGTTCATTTAAGAATTGTAACAGGTAATCCCCTCACGTCTCCATTGTTTTTGTACTCCTTTCAATATCTATTATTAACGTCATTTTTTCTTTGCAAAAAAAAGGAAAAAAGAAAAACACAAAGCACGCCGTCCATGTGATGGACCCGTACTCCCTAATTCTGATGCAGAGCCTGAACTTTTGCACCAGCTCTGTTTAGTTTACTGTAACAAACACTCATCAGCTGTATATCTTTCCCATGTACAAAATTAAGCCTTTTTTGTTCGTTGCTTCAAAGTTAAAAATACGATCTCTGGAACCTATTTCTAGAATCCCAATCAATTGGTCTTTGATTGCTTAATCAAGGAAGTATGTGCACACTAGTAAAGGATATCGCCAAAGCAATTCAGAAGCATGGTAAGGTGAAAGGAAAAGGAAGGAAAGTAAAAGAGAACATAAAACCCACTCCCAAAAGTTACAGCTAACGCCTTGAATAGGAAAACCCATTTCTCATTTCATTTCATCGTTATGAACCACAACCTCCAAGGTCTGGAAACCACAACCAAAACCCTTTTCATGCATTGAACCACAAATTTTATTCCACATCGCCAGATGGCTTTGCCCGCAAAACCCTTCTCTTTTCTCTATCATTCGCTGAATTTGATAACCATTCTGGTAACTTTTGCACTGCCCGCAAATTGTGCAGATTTCACAAACTTGGTTTACAAGGGCTGTGCAAATCAAAATTTCCAAGACCCGTCTGGCGTCTATTCTCAGAATCTCAAAAATCTTTTTGACACTTTGGTTTCACAATCCTCGCAGAAGGGTTTCTCCACAACTACGTCCGGTGATAGCCAAGCCTCCATCACTGGGCTATACCAATGCAGAGGTGATCTCACGACCGCACAGTGCTACACATGCGTCAGCAAAATCCCAGAAACAGTTGAAAAACTCTGTGGAAAAGTGATAGCAGCGAGGGTTCAGCTTAGCGGATGTTACCTAAAGTACGAGGTGATCGGTTTCAAACAGGCGTCCGAGACTGACTTGTTGTATAAGGTGTGCGGATCCACTCAAGCGAGTGGAACCGAGTTTGAGCAGAGGAGAGACTCGGCGTTTAATGCGGTGGTGAGTGGGGTGCAAAGTGGTAATGGATTGTTCTACACTGGGGCCTACGAGTCAGTGTTTGTGTTGGGACAATGCGAGGGTGATCTTTCTCGCAGTGACTGTGGTAATTGTGTGAAGAGTGCTGTGGAGAGTGTTAAAACTCAGTGTAGGGACTCTATTTCAGCTCAAGTTTACCTCAACAAGTGCTATATTAGCTATAGCTATTACCCCAATGGTGTGGCCAGCATTTCTTCAGCATCAGGTACAAGCTATTTGTCAACGGTCTTATAGCTGCTTGTCTTTTGGTTTTGGCATCTCCCATTGCTTCATCCTAAGAAGGCAAAAGATAGCATTTTTCTAAGAACCAAAAGAAAAGAGCTCTTTTTTCCTTTGAAAATTTCTTCTATGGGGTTGCAGAGGACATTCTTTGAGTGAACAGAATACAAGATTAATAGGGGTCATGAACGCTTCGCTATGTTCTTGACTGCTTTTTTTTTTTTTTCTGGTCAAAAACTCAAGAAGTTTGTGTTTTTAATGTTCCGTCATGAAGGGGTTTTTGTATTTTGTTCTTTGCATTACAAAACAAGTAGTTAGCTGAAGTTCCACTGCTGTGTTATACAAATTCTGAGGCTTATATATGTGAATTTTGATGATAGGTGTAGGGACAAGGCAACACACACAAAGGACAGTAGCCATTGCAGTTGGTGGAGTAGCAGCTTTGGGGTTCCTGATCGTTTGCTTGATGTTTGTGAAGTCCGTAGCAAAGAAGCGTCGTGGTAAGCACGACGGCTGGAATTGACTACAACCTTCTCTCTTTGGCTCTTCATAACCCGCCTTTTCCATTTCTGTAACAAAAGCTTTTTCCTTGCTATTTAAGTAATTGAAATTTGTATTATAAATCAGCCTGAGGTAATATTCTTGTGCAGACACTAATCTGAGAGCTTTAAAGTTTGGTGGATGTAGTTTTCAGGGGCTATATGATAAGTTAAGAAAGTAGTAAAAGCCAGACAAATAGAAAATTGACTGGGTAGATTTGATTATATATACACAACTTTTAGAGTTCAGATCCTCTGTCCAATATTACGCTGTCCTATTTTGTCCAATAAATTTCAGCCATTTATTTATATGGGTCCTGTGTAAATTGTGCGTAAGTCCCGCGTGAGTCCTACAAAATAAATGGCTGAAATTTTATGAAACAGAATAAGACAGAATAATACTAAACAGAGGATCTTATCTCCAACTTTTGCCGTCTGTTAGATGCAAATGCATAGATGTCTAGCAACAGCTGAATCTCATTAAAATTTAACTTCCCCGATAATGTTCTTTTTTAGCTACCAGTAGCATTTGTCTGTACAATCTTGCTTTGTGTATCCACAAAAGTGAAGACAGAGGAGGGTGATTTAGCTTTTCTCGCATTCAAAGATTGCCAGCGAAACGGTGTTGTCTATTTCATATAATTTTGTAAGGCCACGTGTACAAATATTTCACGTCAATTTAGGGTTGTGTGAACGAACCGGTTGTTGTATTCTTTTGGCCACATATGATATAATGCTTTTCAAAGTTGCTTTAACTTTTTTTTTTTTTAAAAAGCGCTCCTTTAACATAAAGAAAGCTAAGCTAATCCTTGTGAATGATTGATTACGTAATCAGATGTTTATCTATTCTTTCCAACACCTAATGCCTACGCCAGGGAGCTGTCAGCTATGGCTCCATCGATTTGAGGTTGGTGCTTCTCTCCCAACCAAGGTCTCAAATGATCGGCGAAACGTTGTATGGGCTTGTGAAATGCTAGGCAACTTTTGCTGAAACACATAAACGTTTGTAAAAGTGGTGCATGCTCCTCTTCGATGCATGCTTGGTTCTAAATCTGCATTCTGCCAAGTTCTAATGTGTTTATCGCCTCATAACCACAATTTGCTTGATAATTAAGCAAAGATGTTCTCTCTGCTTTTGATAAAGAAAACAAACTGGATACATGAGCCTAATGTTTATATTTAGTGTTAATTTTGATATGGACGGTCAGATTTTATTGAAAAAGACAGGAACACCGCATGGGAAAATGTAGATGTCTTTCACAGTTGCAAGTTTTACTATCACCACATCTTTTATGCATATGAATAAAACAAAGTTCAATTCTCCAATCGCATTCAAAATTTATATCTTACTTGAAACTAATGCCAACTTTTGAAGTGCACTAAATGTAAAATTATGAATACTGTTTCGTACCAATTGGTACGTATTATACGGACTAAAACTGCTACGAAATAAAGGGTAGATTATACTGGGTTTAAATATCAGTCAATATCGGCCCGTTTCAGATGGTATTGGTTGGTATTCAAAATATTGGTCAAACATCAATCGATACTGAAAGTTTAAAAAAAGAAGACTTTTTTGCAAAATTTTTAAAAAATTTTAAAATCTTCCTCCCTCCCTCTTACTTCTCCTTCCCCACATTTTCAAAATTTTTTAGTTAGTTATTTTATTTATTTCAACTTTTATAATTATTGTGAATTTTTAATTTTTGTTTTTAAAATAATAATAAATATT
>JAOSBK010000205.1:21322076-21345467 GCA_027568895.1 Erythroxylum shatona | reverse complement strand
GCACCCTTATCGTAGGGTGTGTATCGGAATGACCTACGGGCGTCCCGGTTCATATCTTATGGTAAGGGGGTGCTACAGAAGTGCTTCAATGAGTGGAAGCTGATATGCAAACAGAATAGTCTGATACTGTATAGAGCTTATCTAACTACTATTTTAGTTATTCAACTAGTTTATTCATCTCCAACTTATCCTGAAGTTGCTGATTATAACAAAATCTTCAAAATCAATTATCCTTTAATTAGGTAGCATATCCATCCTACGAGTAGCCAGCCCAAATCCCTTAAATCTGCAAAACCTAAATCTAAAAAGATTTATGATCCTTCATCTTCATATACCAATCTGCTGAACCATGGAAAAAACCTTTGTAAATCAAAACTCCGCCTTCTTCACCACTAAAAACCTAGTAGTGTCCATCCACAGAAAAGGATAAAGTTCTTTAATAAGAGTTCATTGCAACTCTTGCATAAACATATACTCCATAAACATCTAGAGAATCCACCCCTGAGCATTATATTGTATCTAAGCATTCTTCTGAAATAACTGAACTATCTTCAAAAGAATCAGAACAATTTGCTGATTTATCTACTCTAGCTCAAATTATGATGACTACGATTGAACTAACTAAAGTTGAATCAGAAATCAGTGATGTTTAATTTATAGAGACCGAACCATTCAGACCTCACCACCACCAGCACAAATACTACCTACCATACCTACTTTAGGACCTTAGTTTACATTTGATGATCTTCCACTTAAAAATGGAGAGAACACCTCCATGAATATGGAGTATAGATTGATTTGTATATGAGTTGCCCAAATAACCCATTATAAGATATTTTGTCTAAATTTACTTTTCGTTTTATTGGTACCTTATGAGAATAGTGGCAAAGTTTATATGACTGTCACAGACTCTAGTATATTCAGATTATCCCGATAGGAATTCTTCTTAGAGTCATTCACAAAGAATTTATTTAAGATTTCCAACTCATTGATAACTAGACCAAGCAAGAGTATTTTAAGATGAAATGTTGTTCCCTAGATAGATCAAATTTGTAAAAGCATTTTCAATGTATAACGGAAAGATGCTATCTTTTTAATGGATTCAACAATGTCAATCTTTTTAATGGATTCAACAATGTCAATCTTCATTATACATTTATCTCATCTCTCCCATATAGATTACAATCAAAAATCTATACAACATTATAAAGAGACATGAGAGATATATCTCTTAGAGAAATATTTAGCTCGCTCTCGCTTCTCTTGGTAAACTTTTGACCAATAAACATTCTTTAAGAACATGATGAAAGGCAATCCTCTATTAAAAAATGCTTGTAAAAATTCTGATTTGAAGCTTAAGTGTAAGGAGAAAAAAGACTGTGAATGTCATACTAAGAAGAAATATAATCACATAAAGTTCTCCTATAAGAAAACTCACAGATCCCACATGTCTAATGACAAAAAGTATAAGCCATTCAAAAGGAAAAACAACATCAATTTATTCTATTCTTTAAACAAAGAACTACTCAAGAAAAAAAGGCAAATTGATGTTTTATCTATAGCAAACTAAGACATTATACTCGTCAATTTCCTGACAAAACAAAAAGGGATGTAAAATTATTGGAATCCATTGAGGCTATAACGTCTATCCATGATAATGGAAACATTGAAGACTTCATTGAAGAATAATCTAGTGAAGATAAGGAAATAAAATTTGTTGGTCTAATTGACTCTTCTAAAGAAGAGTATAAATCCTTTGATGATCCAATCTATGAAGATGAAGATACGGAGGATGATATGTTATACATGCTATAACAAAAATGTTTGAAGGTAAGCTCAAACTGTTTCTCGTCCTTATGTCCATATTTAATTATTACAGCATGATAAATATGACAAGTCAATCAAGGCTATTAGATATATGGATACTGGATTGTGCAGAAGTATTATGAAGCCTAACATCCTACCATCTGAAGCATGGACGTCTTATGATGAATATTTCACTACTGCTAATGGAAACTCATTCAAAATTGGGCTTATCACCAAAATAAAAATAGGGACCTGCTTTTTCCCTGATTAGGTGGTATTCTTGGCAGCCATCTACTTGGCTCAGATATCCTAATTGGTAAGGATGTACACTGTAAAGCATCTCCATTACAAATCATACCTACAATAATTAAATATCATGCCAATTTTTATGCCTATACGGAGATATGCAATGTATTTGAACTTACACAAGTTCCTCCCCCATAGAAAACATTAAAAGACTAGTTTTTGGAAAACTATCTTGAGAACCATGCACAGTTCTCACACCATAATCCTCTTTGGAAAAATCCTCACTTCTTCATTCATTTACAATTCAAGAGGAATGAAGATATCAATCCTACCAAGGATACTCATCCAGGTATGAACCATAATTATCTTAAATTAGCACAAGAAGAGGGTTCTATCCTACTTCAACAAAGATTGATTGAGCCTATAAAATCATACTGAACTTGTCAGGCTTTTTACTTAAACAAAAGATCTAAACAGAGGCAAGGAAAAAGAGGTTGGTAAAGGATTATAAACCTCTAAATGTGCTCTTGTAAGATGATAAGTTTCAACTATCAAAGATCAGTATTCAAGTCCTGTTTCTCAAGGAAGCTAAAATCTTTTCAAAGTTCGATTTAAAAATTTTGGCAATTTTGAATAGTTCCATAAGATAAGTATAAGAAAACTTTCTGTATCTCAAGTACACAATACCAATGGACTGATATGCCATTTGGACTCAAGGTTGCTTCTTCATTATTTCAGAGGGCCATGACAAAAATTTATGAACCCAGTCTCTCTAGTACCTTAGTCTACGTTGATGACATACT
Source organism: Erythroxylum shatona (assembly GCA_027568895.1). Taxonomy (NCBI): domain Eukaryota; kingdom Viridiplantae; phylum Streptophyta; class Magnoliopsida; order Malpighiales; family Erythroxylaceae; genus Erythroxylum; species Erythroxylum shatona. The sequence goes on along the minus strand of JAOSBK010000205.1, from coordinate 21,342,612 downwards.
CCTATATTCCAAAACCCACAAAGATCGTAAGGCTCTACTCTAATCATTTTTTGATCTTACAAAGTAATATGGGATTATGCTTTTAGACAATAAAATTCATATTGGGATAACCCAAATAGAATTTTTAGTTTTGAACCTCCAAATGAAAATTATTAGCCTAGTCTATATATAGCTAATAATCCATTACACTTTCCTAATGAAAATCTCAACACTAAGCAGATTCAACAATTCCATCGAATTGTTAAATACATTAGATATTTCATCCCCCACGTGGTCGATTACACAACTCCCTTATCAAAATTGTTAAGAAAGAATCCACCACTCTGGATTAAAGAACAAACTAGAGTCGTTCAGCACTTAAAGCAAGCTTGTCAGAATTTTACCTACTTTAAAGATTCCTAACAAAGGCCAACATATTTTACAAACAAACGCAAGTTACCATTATGGGGGAGCTGTCTTAATTGAAGAGATTGATGGGAAAAGACATTAATGTGGCTATGCGAGTGGCCAGTTCAAAGAATTAAAAAAAAAGCATTACTATGCTATTTACAAAGAGATTTTAGTGTAAGAAAAGGCATCTAAAAATTCAACTTCCACTTTAGCCCTTATCACTTTTTGATTAAAATCGACAATATAGGTTTTCTAAGATTCTCGAGCCTAAAAAGAAGACACTACCTAATAGCCAATTGCTTCGATGGCAAGAATGGTTTTTTCGCTATAAATTCACCATTTGTCATATGAAAGGTCCCCATAATATTCATTTAGACTACCTCTCTCAGCCTCACAAACCAGTTCATTTACTCTCTGTCCTATTATGAAAATCGATCCTCTTCTCCTTCCTATCATAGAGTTCCCTTAATATGTGAAAAATAATAAAACCTCACCTCTACTTATCAAAACTTTGTTGACCATATTAAAAGACATTGCTACTCTTAGTCGAAAGAGCTTGTTCTATTATCTTCACCTTGCTCTTACAACTCTGAATATTCCACCACATCTCACCACTTTGATATTGCAACACCTTATAGGGTAATCTACCATCTTTATGACTCCCTCTCTAAATCAAAACCATTAATGTGGTGTTTATGGGCTTTATCTGCCCAATATGTATATCCCATTTCTCTTTCTCCTTTGTATATGTATAGACACCTTATTGATCCCATAAATTTTGACTCTCTCCTCTAGACCTTCCTTGAGTGGTTCCAACCTCCCCCAAAATGGTGTCTCCAAATTGCACATATCTTTAATAGATACTAGTTATGGGATATTCCTTTGGCTAATCAAAAAGCCTATTCTATCTTTATTATCCACTGACCTTATAGCTTAGCTATGACAGGATATATATGCATCATTAATCATGTCCAACTTTGGCACGCCTCTGCTGAATGGCCTAAAGACCATACAGATTTGATAAGTGATTTGTATCATTTTTTGGATCATCTGTACCATTATTCCAGAGCAACTAAACCAACTACCTGCACTTTTATAAGTCCATAATTGGAAGATTTTGCTCTTCCAAAGCCTATCTCTCCTTCTGTTGGGTATTGTTCTTTTATTGACCAATTTATTGCTATTGGATTTAACATTATTTCTAAGATGCCCAGGATCCATGGCCTCCTATTTGGACTGATTCATAAATAGATCGTTTTATCCAAGAAAGAGACAAAATGAATGAGGATATGTCAAACTTAGATGATGATAGTAGTGGACTATGCCCTCTCTTTGCACCTCCTTATTAGAAAGATTCCTTCTTATCTTTTTAACATATTATTATCTTTTAGGAATATTATCAGGACCCAGTGTTCCCTAATAATTCTTTCTTTTATTATTAGCTTTTGTATTATAGTGTGCATTATTGTATTATGGGAATCTTCTCTCTAAAGTTGTTTATCTTCATGTTCTTTACTTAGTTTATAAAAACAAAGCTTCTTTTTGCTGTAACTATGCAAAAAATGAATTAAAATATTATATGTTGAAAAGTTTAGGTTGGAAAAGAAGTAAAAGCATTGTGAAACAAAGGTCTCTTTTACAATCTAATATTGTTTCTTAATTGATCTTACATTCTAGGTGGCATTTATTTCTTACATCACAACTGGTGATCTTGACCTGTCAACCATAATAGAAGCATTAAATGTGTTGAATTCCTGCAAATCTTAAAGATTTGGTGCTCTTATTATAAACATGATTCCATATATACTTGTAGGACTCGTAGTCCTTGCTGTCCCTTTAGAGGAGAATGAATTTTTGAGGAAATCAGCTTTAGAAATGACATTGAACTAATATGTATTGCAAGATATCCTAGCCTTTTTATGAGTCCATATTGCATAACTTTTAATATGGAGTAAAATGAATGTACTAGAAGCCTAACAAAAACTAAAAGGGATAAAGATTAATTGATAATTAGTAGTAATATTTTAAATGTTATGATATCTACTTAAATTATACTTGCATATATGTGCATGAAACATGTATGATTTTTTATAGTGATTTTGATATAAAATGGAAATAAATGGAAGTTCATGAGTATTATATTTAGAATATGTAGATGGTACTTGATCATCTCAGTTTTCATCAACAATATCATTTAATGGATTTTCAAGTAAAAAAAAGTAACTTCCTTCATTTTGTTATTTATTTGAAAAAGGTAGGAGTTAGATACTACAAAAGTTAGTTTCATATTAGATCGATCACACTATTAAAGAAAAATGAAATTTTTATACTTTCATAAATTAGTCTTCATAAATAGTTATTTTAGTTTTTGTTTTGGTCCTGTTAACATGACAATAAAATTTTCAAATTTAAGAACAAAATGCACTGTATAAGATTTCATTGTACAACAATAACAAGAACAACCTAGTAAAAATCTTGCTAATACACAAAGTTTGAGAAAGTTCAGTGGTATGCAGCCCTATCCTTAACTGGTAAAGAAACTTATAGATATGAGTGTATGTAATGACACATAATCCTTTTTAATAACAAATAGAAATATTGCCTTTTTTAACAAATCAAAGAGTATAAATATTTAAAAAATCTCGTTTCATATATACCCTACACTATTTGAATTCTTATAAATGAAAAGAGTACTTCTACCCTCGAACAACTAAACTAAATCGTCAACATTAAAAATATTTAATTAAATTTTTTTAAACTTAATTTCTCATTAAAGAGAGTTGTATTAATTATTAAACAACGCCATGAGATTTAGGTGTATAACTATCAATTATTTATTTCTTCAATATAGTATTTTGAAAGTTAATGAAACTTATATTGTAATGAACTTGATTTAAGTTATAGCTAGTATTATAAATTAAAATATAATTGTTACAAAATCTTCATAGTGCACCTACCAAGATTTATAAGTTAGCAGAAGATAAAGTAAGACTATATTTTTATGAATATTAAAATTTATAAAAAAATTGTGGTTGAACTTGTATTCTAATATAAATCTAAAATATACCTTTATTGATTAAAATTTTAAAACCAAATTAAGTTGGAACGAGAAAGAAAATAAAAAACATCTTTTTTTAAAGCAGAAAATCCCATACTTGGATTAATGATAATAAGAGTGAAGAACTGCTGGAATAGTTCCCCAAATACACAGTGGTGAAAATCGAATGGATGCTTTAGCAAGAGAGTGAGCAGCACCATTCATAATGCGGCGTATCCATCGAACATGGATATCCGGTCGTATCTCTAATAATTTCTTACAATCCAACACAATAATACCAAACTCAGAAAAGTCTAAGGATTGAGAATTAAGTGCAGAAAATAAAAATTGACAATCAATAAAAATGTAACCGCTGGATTGGTAGTGGGCCATGACGAATTGCAACATCGTTCTTAACGACAAAGCTTTAGCCATTGCCGAAGATTTACAGCCTACAAAATGGCTTTATAAAGCTTGAAGAAACCTCCCTTCACCATCTTCAAATACCACTTCACTACTTGTTGCATCTTTAACTTGAAACAAGGCTCCATCATAAAAAGCTTGCCAACTCAAGCTTTCAAGATTAACACAAATAGGGCAGCTAGAAGTACCAGCACTATTGCCATTTCTAGCACCTGCAGAATCTCGCAGACTTGAGAGAGACACCCAGTTAGCAAGCTGGGCAGTGGCAAGATGTGCAATCTGGTTCGGTGGGACAAATTTTGCAGACCAGCAGAAGTCATTCCTTGACCACCACAAATTCCATTCTATATAGGCAACAAACTCTGCTCTTTCTTAACCATAGGACTCCCAAATCTACATTAAAAAAAATCAATAAAAGTGATAGTTATTGGAGGTGCAGGAAATTCGGCAATCCTTCAACACAGTGATGTTCTATGACAATGACTCAACACATGATCACTAATCTCAAGAGATGAGCAGAAAAAACAATTTGGATTCACATCAAGCCCTCTCCTGAAAAGATTAAACTTAGTTGGAAGCACATCCCTACAAGCCCATTAAGAGCCCAAATTCATCTCCAAATATTTGATTGTACAATATTTTGAGCAGCTCCTTCATCACCTAAGCTCACCCGATAATCAGACTTAACCATATACACTCCCTGCTTCTTAAAGTACCACAAGAGAGAATCTAAAAAATTGTGAATAGATAAAGGAATGGCAGGAATAAACTTTACATCTCTAGTTGAGAAAGATTGCATTAGTTTACCCACATCCTACTCCTTTTCCCCATCGACAAAGAAATCACAAACGCGTGACACTGGGTTAATAAAGATAACACCATCCTCAGCCTTGAAAGAATTCGATTTAGGAATCCATGGATCAATAGCTGCCACAATGCTCCTGCCATCACCAACAAGCCACCTAACGCCTTTCCTCAACCCAATTTGGACCAAATAACATTACATAATAAAGCCTCTCTGAATTCCTCGTTTCTAAATTGTGCCAACAGCCCAGCCACATCACTATCTGTAACTTTTCGCTGTACAATTGAGCAAACCACTGCTAGCTGTGGACATATCTGCCCGAAACAAATCCACAAAATATTCTTTAACTAGCTCCTCCATCTCACCATGACTTGATGTAACAGAACCATCAGGTTTCTTTAGTTGCTTGATTTTGTTAACATTGCGTCGTCCATTTATTTTTTATGAAAGAACTTCGAATTCTTATTGCCATATTTGAAGCAAAAAAGCATATCCTATTGCTTTGTTCTAATTTCCTCATTCAATAAGATTTTGTTCCACTCCTCTTTCAATTTTGCCGAACTAGTACCCCCATATACATCTTCTATCAAGTTCCAGCTGCCGAACTAAAATGTTCCTCCGCTTCTAGAACTCTTTATTGCGAGCTCTTCCCCATCTATGAATATCAACTATAAGAGAATCACGTCGGCCCATGAAATCCGTATGGATATTAGAATTCCATCCCTTCGTAACCACCAGTTCCAACTCTTCCTCTAGTAACCATGAGTTATCTATTCGGAAAGGTCGGATAATGGGAATAGTATCGCTATGAGCCAAATCGACCACCATAGCAAGATGATTAGAAACAAGCATAACTTGAGAGAAAGCAAGTGCGTTGGGAAATAATGAAGCCAAGTCATTATTAGACATTGCCCTATCCAACTTTTCCTTTATTATATCCCCATTAGGATTTGTTCCTTCAAACGTGAAAAAATAACCAACTGATTCCAAATTAACCAAACCGGCATCGTTTAGAGTTGTTTAAAAACCAGTCAACAGAAATTTTGGTTTTGATGGGCCTCCTTGTTTTTGCGCATCCGTAGTGATATCGTTAAAGTCTACTACACATAACCATGAATGAGCTTCTAGCAACTAAAGCACGTAAAAGATTCCAGGACAACCTTCTACGATTATCTTCTGGGTACCCATAGAATCCAGAAAACCTCCAGTTACCAGTCTCATCCACAATGTAACAATCAATAAGATTAGTGGAATAAGCTGACACAATAAGAGCAATAGATGACCGCCAAAAGATACATAAACCTCCTCCCATACCCACTCTGTCTACAAAAAAACAATTCTCAAACCTTATTAGTAACTTCACCTCCTCCAATCTTTATACATGCATGTGAGTCTAGATCAAAAAAATAACTTATGGCCTGTAACTGAAAGATAAATATTTGAGTGCATTAACTGTCCAAGGATTGCCAATTCCCTGACAGTTCCAGCTGATAAGTTTCATGGCTGTCAGTGATATCGCATAGTGAGATCAGCTGCTGTCCTGGACGTCAAAGAAGAACCTCCAACGCTTGAACCTCCTGTCGAATCCTTATCAGTAGAAACGATAGAAGGAAAAGACATTTTATCACTTCTGGGCCTTTTCTTAGCTTCTTCAAGTTGGCCCACCTTTACATCCTCACCCAAGTCACCCATGCTCATCCAACCCATAGAATCTGTTTCCATAATTTCCTCGTCAACCCCATCCTTATCAAAATTTGAGTGGACTTCAAATAAGGAATGTCGAAAAAGTTGTAAGTGCAACTTCGCAGTATTGTTAGCAGGCACTGCATTCATTCTACCCGAAAGCAACTGTGCAGAACTCGAGTTTCCTTCTTCTTTCAACCATTGACTGCCGGAGCTGGTGACTCGCCTATTGGAAACCCTTAGACTATCATTCCATTCGAAGCGAAGCTCTTCCGACTTCTTATGGAGTCTCTGCTCGCAGTAAGAATCAGTGTGACCAATCAATCCACAGAGGTAGCAGAACACATCTATCTGATCATAACTAAACTGAGCATAGAAAGCTTCTCCCTTGCATCGACCAACTTCTTTTTCCTACACAATGGTTGCCTGACGTCTAGTTGGGACTGGATTCTCATAATAGTCTCATGGGTTTGTGAATTATATTTCAGATCATAGGTTACATAAGAGCCGATGAAATTGCCGAGAGATTTTGCGACTTCCTCATGAAAAAACGCCGATATTAGCCCTTTAACATGCACCCAAACACTAACAAAAAGCAAAGGAACATGGAGTGGATCCTGCCCATTCTCAATCATGCTCCAAACTAAGAGATGGCGATTCATTGACCAAGAAGTACCTTCCATAGCTCTATCAAAATCCACCCTATTATAAAATCGGAATAAAAACCTCTTCCCTCCCCCCTTGGGTGTTTGTGATTGTGACTCCTCTTAAAGGATGCAAGTTATCCGCTAAAACTGATTTCATAGAATTGAAATTTATGGCATTATAGGTGAGAAACATACCAACGAAACACCGTTCATAACTCTAAACCAGTTCATCCAAGGCAATATTGAAAGACAAACCTTCATCCTCCTCTTCTGCCAAGGACTGCAGATTATGTGCACATTCCATATCTATGCCGGAGATTCACCAGAGAAAAAACTTAGCTCTCTGCAAAGCCTTTAGAGATTGTAAATGCAAGTGAAGAAGAGAAGATACCGGTCGACATGAGGAGACCAAGCCTCGACGCTCTTGACAAAAACCCGATCCTCCCAAATGTTGTTCTTTCTCTCTCTACCAAAAATCCCTAATTTGAGAAATACGAGTCGATCCCCACCTCACCGGAACATATAATTTGTATCCAAACCTTTGCGTACTTCAGATCTGAGCAAGAAATCTCAGCGAAACTAGTGGCCATTTGACTAGCCTACTCCTACGACCACCACCACCACCACCACCATTGGAGAAAAACTACAAGGAAAAAGAAACACCATGCTAATGAGAGCATACAAACTGAAGAAAAGTTACGTCTGCAAAACTTTAAACACCCAAAGATTGAACATATTCCTCTAATAAAAAGGCTCGGTTTTTGATAGTGCTCAAATTAATCGTGTTTGAGTTTAAATCAGTTCTATCAAGTTGATGTATTTCAACCAAACATGTTATTTGAAGATTGTTTGTGTTAAACTAATTTTAATTTGTGAACTCTAGACTTTTTTAATCATTTTGATAATTAATTATTGTTTCGATTTAATAAAAACAACGTATATATAAAGATGAGACACAAACTTCACTACACACAGAAGCAAACAAAAGACTTGCAATATAAAAGTAAGGCGCTGTTTTCAACTTTTAACCAAAACAAGAGGGAGCTTCTCTGTCTTTTGCGTTTTGCCTCCAATCCAATCAAAGGAAAGGAAAATACGAGAAATGAGTACTGAAGAAGCAAAGAGAAGCATCACCGGAAGTCTGCTCGTGAAACCCAACTCCGACGACCGGAAACTCTCTCCGATCGTGGCACCACCCCCCACCAAGAAAATCATCATAAAAAACGCTGATATGAAGGAAGAACTGCAAAATGAGGCAGTTGATATTGCAATCGCTGTTAGTTCTCTCTATCGAAATTTGATTTAAAATTGGCCCCTTTTTTATTTTTTTTTATTGCACTCTCATCTGGGCATGTTGTAGTTTCTTCTGTTTTTGAGCTTTTCAGTATTGTATTTGACTTGGTTCAGGCTTTTGAGAAGCACAATGTAGAGAAGGATGTAGCAGAGCATATAAAGAAGGAGTTTGATAGAAAACACGGTCCCACTTGGCATTGCATTGTTGGTCGCAATTTCGGTAATCAATCCTCAAACTCGCTGCTGTTTTTGGCTATTCCCATTTGGCGTTGCCTTAGATTTAGCACTTGTGACTTTGTTTTTTGGGCACTTAAAGTGACTTGTGGAACATTATTTGCTTTATTTCTTATTTGGGTTTGCTGCTTACTGGATGAGAAGCGTTATTCTATAGTTGGGAAGTAGAAATGATAGATCTACTCTTTGTTTGGAGAATGTACACTTGTCTCCACTGTAGATGCTTTAACGAATGATCTTTTTTTACCCCAAGTGAACTGCGGGTGAGAGTTTTTGCTTCAAGTTTCTGAACAGTGTCCTGTAGTTGAATGCTTGAAATGAAATTATGATTGGATGAATGTGGATGTGTGATCATATAAAGCAGAATTGAGGTTTTTCCTGTAAGGCTAAGACATGGAACATTATCCTGAGCCATCCTTAATTTTCCCATGAGAGTGTTTATTAAGTGCCAGGCTGAGCTTGGGAGCAAGATGGCTAATGACAAGTCATCCATTCACTTTTGAACATTCACTGAGGATACTGATAGTTAAACTGGAAACTTGATCTTCAGCTTCTTTAAATTATATGAGCAGGTTTACTAAACTGTTAACTTACTGATCCCAGCGAATGATGATTGAGTAGATTTATTTCATTCCATGCCACTGAAAATCATTTCTCTTTCAACTGAACCTGAGGATTCCAAATAATTTGGAACTGGCTTCTTGATTTCCTCTTGGCTTCTACCTGCAGCAATGTTAGAAAAAATGGCTAAGTTTCTGCTTCCTGGTAGTCTAAGAAAGTTGAAAGGATTTCTGGTCCCTTCTCTTCACTTTATTTTGTGGGATTGGAATGGGGATCAAGGGATCTTACTGTCTCTAATTTGATTCTACAATATCTGCTTCTCACGTATGTACAGCATAGTTTGGCAATGGAAATACTGCAAGATCATGCACTTGTGTTAATTTTATTTCTTGTACCACTTATAAGGTTCAGCTAATCCTGGTGTCTCTGAGATCTTATATCTGCATATTAAAGCAGGTTTAAACATCCTTCTGCATGAAAGTTGATATTTGAGCTTAACCAAAATTCAATATCAATGCAGACTATCTGATCGCAAAATTGAGATAATTATCTAAATATGACATGTTTTCATCTTTATCTGGATAATGCTACTTAAGCTCGAAACTCTTTGACGTGCTTAATCCTATTTCTAATGGTTACTGTTTGACCCAGTCATCCATTCCTAAGCTTAAACTCTGCAATGAATGTAAGATTTTATTTCAGATTGTCCATATCTTTCTAGTTGGAGGGCGGCAATCCTTTGTTTTTTTTTTCTTTTTCCGCAGAACAACCTTCTTACTGGTTCTTCCGAGGACAAAGTTCAAGGTTGCTTGTAAAATCAACTGGAATATATTTTTATTGGAAGTTGGAATAGAAATTTAAGATTGCTATCTGTGGTTGAACAACTGGAATAAGAATCTAGAAGCACCATTTTTGGTACATAGTATCTTGATATAGTCAAAATTTGAAACTTTTGTTTAAATAGATATTTTCAACAAACAAAATATTTTGTACGTCAAAGTTTAATTGTATTAACAATTTAAACTACACTTAGGATTCCCAACATTGAAGCATTTAACTATGTTTTACGGAGATGTACTGATTCAGTGGGAAAAATAATACTGATGTTTTCATGATATATGTCTATTGCTTCAATTGTGGGAAAAATGATTCTTTGAAGAGTTAGATGGGGTGCCTTTTTCAGCAATGGTTTCTGTGATGCTGTCGATGTGATGTCTAGAGTTTTATCAGTTTCTGTCGAAGACTCTGAATTCACGAAACATTTTTTTATGATGTTGCGGTAGAGAAATACATAAAAATATCGTTAAGGGAATTGATCTTGTCAAAAATGAATGTTTCATGATCAATATTGCTGGTTGCTTAGAGAAAATTCCACCCTGCATTTGTTATTTTAAAGTTTCAATAACATGCTGCATCTTTTTATTTGCTTTCTATGTTGCCATGTACAGGTTCATACGTGACACACGAGACAAACCACTTTGTTTACTTCTATTTGGACCAGAAGGCTGTTCTGTTATTCAAATCTGGTTAATCATGGTGATTGCGGAGATGGTGGCGAGAAGTTTATGAGGCTAGACATAGTCCCTGTATGTATTAAGTGAAAGCCACTGAAATGGAAACTCTAGCTAGACAATCACTTGTATATTGCATTTACTTGTAACGTGTTTGAACTTTGAACGGTGGACAAATTGCAGCTCTAACTAGTCAATTTTGTGTGCCATTTTTCAGATGCTTTTGTTGGTTTCCCTGATTTTTACTGTTATTGTTGTGTGGCCCCGCCGAAACTAGAATGATTGGAAGCACATTTTGATAAGAAGGGGAACAGTCACCATTCTTCACGTAAATATGTAGACACATGGTGTGAGTGCAGGATTAGATTTTAGGAAGCTTTTCTTTTCACCATTTTTTTCTTTTTCTGATCTCAATCTCATTCCGTATTAAAGAAAAGAAAAGAAAAAAGGAAGATAAGTATATATTCTTGGGATTGTCTTCCTAGTGCTACTGGTAGGCAATAAGCATCAGCGTACAACTGTCCCTTTTCCAGGTAGGCGATTTGGATATGAAAACAAGTGCAACCCTATTTATTCCATATAAAACCATTAGGCCCCTACAACTCCTCCTATTTAGTTTGGTTTGTCCTCCTCGTATTTATTTTGATTCCAACTAGATCAAAGCTGCAGAGTAAAGTATAAGATTCCATGGTCCCAAGTCCTTGGATCTTTTTATCATATCAGCTTCTCAACACATTTTTTGTGACAACATATTATACGTTTCACTCAGCCGATGTTACGAAATTGTTCCCATTGTTTTCCAGATCTCCAAGCTATCTTTGCCTTAATTTTATTTCCTACTTTTTGCTAAAAATACATGTAAAGGGAAAGCACATATATAGTCTGGTTTACATTAATCATGCTGATTAAACATATTTCTTATCATATAGTTTGACAATATTAGCACATGCCATTGAACTCGTCCTCTATTGTGATTATACAGTTGATGATTTAATATCGTTTCAGCTATTTCTTCTCATTCCTTTTCCTCATTTAACTTGTTACTGTTAACCTTAACATTAATGTTCTTTGTACATTTGGTTCAATTCAATTTTGAGCTGGACTCTAGTCCCATTAAACACATCTACTTGCCCCCATGTATCTTTATGCCGTGGGTTCTTAAACAATGAACCAAACCTTACCTTTTCTAGGACAAGTAGTACTGCTATTTTGGCACTAACAAACAAACTATAGGACAAGTGCATGCAACCGTGCCATGCAAAAGGATACCTTATTCACTAAGAAATACAAGAGAAAAAAAAATGTAAAGTTGGATTTGCTTTTTTGACAAAACGGTCTCTTATGGGGACCGTAAAGTTGTTCTCTTGATTCCCTTGCCATCTTCTCCAACAAAATTGTTCCCTCTAAGTGGCACACTGTCCTCTGAGTGCGCAATCTAAGGTATTACCTCTACAGTTGGACTAATATGCGCGCATCAGAAGCATCCAACCCTATTTACCATTCATCGCCATCTTTCTTAGCAACCAAACAAGAGAGTTGTCTGTCCCAAGAAAATGATAGCACCCTTTATATTTACCTTAAAGCTCTTGAATCAATGAGAACGAAACTGCAACAGTTAACTAACGTAAACACCGTGACTAATCACATTCGTTTAAAGCTCGTCCACCTAGAACCTAAATATATCCTTTTAACCGTCCTTTCGATCTTTAACGTGTAATTAGGAAACAATCAAACCATGAGCTCCCATCGATTGAGCTCATCATATGGAACGCCGCCTTTAATATATTTTATGCTTCCATTCAAAATAACAAAATCAAAGAGGGCGAGAATGTCATTCCAAAAGGTAGACAGGATAAAACTTGAATATAATTATAGAAGACGACCAATAAACGAAAACAAAAAACTACCCTACTCTCTGCTCGTTTTATCGGTCTCTCCTTCTTTAGTACTCATTCCCACAGTTTTCAATAGACAAAACCACCCTCCGGTCGGTTTCTGGTGCTCTTCCGGTTGCGAGAGGCGACTGATGATGACGATGATGAAGAAGAAGATGAAGAAGGCGCAGAGCTTGGTCTCATGGCCGTCAATGAACAGTTCCCTTTCCTTAGACTGTCTTCCTCGTCCATAAATATCTGCTTGCACCTACACTCCACGCTACAAAACGCTCTGTCTCCTCTACATAAATCAGGAAACAAGTAGTTAAATGGATATGTAACACAAAAATAGACGAAACCCATTAAAAAGATTAGTCCAAAAAAAACAAAAAGATCCCATCTATAGGTTGAAAATTAAAGTGCTTGAGCCTTCACGGGTTAAGATCTGCGTGCTTCGCAGAAAATAAAAGAACATGGCAGCAGCTTACTTGTACATGTATATATCCTTGGCAGGCAAGAGCTTTTGGCTGCAAAGGAAGCATTGTTGAAGAAAAGAAGGGACTGGGAAATAAGAGTAAGAGGTAGAAGAATATAAAGGAGAAGGCTTGCTGATAATCATAGTGGCTTTGTTGATAACTTGTGGAGTTTTCTTGTTAACACCACTCTTCTGGGGCTCTAAGACTACACTTAAACCTACCATATCTCATTATAACCCTCTATAACACCCCTCTCTGTCTGTGTAGAAGAAGACGCTTCCCTGGTTTATATGAAACAGTTGAAAATCAATAAGAATGAGAGAGAGAGGGAGAGGCAGTAGTGGGTCAGTGACAGCCGTGGAGGATTATTACTAAGAACTAGGATTTGGCTTCTAGTACCTACTCAGGGCCACGTATCTGTTATAGTTTCCATTTCATTTTTCTCCTTTTCTTTTTCCACTGCTCCGCTGTTTTCTTCTGGTCATTGTACTTGAACCACTTATAATTTCTAATTCCCTTGAACCACTTCGTGGATGTCACGCCTCGCTTATGTATCATGTGAAAATTGGTGAATGTATGTACATACTGCTATAAGCTTATGGAATCCAAAAAATATGCACACATTGAAAACATTTATACTAGGTTAACTATGGCGAATAGTTCTAAATATATATGAAATTGTTTTGGGGTAGAAATTGTTTGCTCTCAAGTGGTTCAATCTTAATATTATATACCATACTGGATTCAATCAACGGAGTAACGTTAGAAAAAAGAAAAGCTTACAATTCTCAGGTTAAGTGTTGCATACATGAAAATGATTCAGATTGGTTTTTATATTATTACCAACGTAATCATGTTTTTTAAGTTGCCTGTGAATTAGCAGTAAAGAAAAGCGCTAAACCATTAAGATATTAAGAAATTGTTGTCCTTTAACCGTAACCATGTTGTTGAGTAGTATAAAATTTCTTAAACTATACTCAAGTATTGACTAGAGGACTTGTCACAAAACCTAAACATATCCAGGGCAATATATCCACGAATGCTCGAACGGGGAGGACAGTGCGTGAAACGTTTTAAATATTCATTGAGGTTGATCTTAATTGTTAACCTATAAGACAATTATACATTTCTTGTAAAGTTATTTGACCATAGGGAAGGGCATACCTTACCAATATAAAGAATGCACATCGACTAAACTTGCGAATATCATTTCATTTTCAGGCTTATCACCAATTGGTTTATTGCTATCTAGTGACGGAGTCAGAAATTTAAGATAAGATAGCTCAAATACTTAACTTTTTTAAATTTTGAGGGAGTTCAGTACACCACTAGATCCCATGTATCTCCGTCCCTCTTGCTATCTACCTATAATTTCATTTTCATGCGTAACCCTCGACCTCCGAGAAAGCAAACAGGGGTATGCAAGCTAGATGTGTTCTATCTTTACTCTTAATGCACGAACATGTACCTTTTCAGATAAATAATGCTATAGGTATGTTAGTTTCTACTTTTTTTCAAAATTTCTATGAGTTTATACTGTAAAATTTACTAATACCTTGTAATATAAACCATTGTCACATACTATTTTATTTTAACCAAACATTAAAAATTATAATAGAAGATAGACCAAAATGATACTACACTCTAATTCATTAAGTTAGATGTAGGAAATAATTCAATAAAAGCTCATATTTAAAATTCTAAATCTCAAAAACTAACAATAAAAGCTCATATTTAAAATTCTAAATTTTAAAAAACTAATTGTTATCCAAATTTGTTAGTTGTTAAAGTCAAATCATTATAATTTTATGGTAATTAAGCATCTAATTTTAATTATTTTCTGTCATTCACCCCATTTGTTTGTTTAGATAAACCAGAGTTAACAAGATTTCTTTTATTTTACAAATTTTTATTTAAAATGTGAAAATTTCTCATTAAGATGTGGTTATGTATTATTCATCTATTAGCTCTTACTAATAACTTTAGATCAACTAACAACTAATATCTTATGCTAGTATAAAGATACTATTCAATTTTTTAGTAAACATTACTTTGTTATATGCTATATAGTTATGTAACAAGGGTTATTCATAATTTTGAATTTAATTTTTATTTTAATTTAAATGTATTATAAGCTAAACATTTGTATGATAAACTAAATAGAATTCAATACAATTGCCTCTTCTAATATTCTTAAACATGTGCAAGATTTTCATTATTGTAGAATAGAATCATGAGGAGAGATTCTTTTGATTGTAAAAAATGTAGAGTGTGTTGAATATTAAATTATTTTGCATTTATTTAATTCTTGATTTAATTAATTTTACTTTTAAGAATAACGACAACATGTTTTGCTGTGTAGGATAACAAGGACTGAAACTTTTCTATTTGGTATGATGAAAAATTCAAAGTATTAGAGTGAATAATAAACTAAGAGAAAAAATATTGAACTTGTTAAGAGTGATAAGTTATCTGCTACCAAGAAAATGAGAAGGATTTGGATTCCACTTCCTATTTTTAGGATTGTGTTTAGACTTGTGATTGCGTTACTTCTTGGTAAGTTGTTAAAATCATATTAGAGAATGTTATATTTATATTGTCACCTACTTTGATGTTTAGAATAGTTAGTTTAGATTATGTAATATAATAGGTATTTTTTATTTGTAATAATAAATTTGACGAAGTTTGTTTGCCATTTTAAAATTATTGAAAAATATATTTGTGGTCTAATTAATAAACAAGCCATTTTTGCAATATGAAGACAAAAATACATGTAAACATAATTAAATGTGATTATTGTATGAAATGTGAATAAAAATAATTGTGAAAAGACATATAATAATAAGCATAAGTTATTTAATAAATATAACATTATAATGACAATCAATCCAAAAGAATGGTTTGTGTAAAAGGCAAAAAGTTAAAGTAGGCCTATTACCCTTTAGGGCAAAAATAAGAAAAACTTAGCTCTACATTGAATAAAACAAAGTTCTTAGTATATTGAATATGAAAAGAGAAAGCAGATAATATGTAATAAAAGGTAATGAGATGAAAAAAATGCTAGTTAGCTTTACTACATCTCTTATTTTGTTAAGGTTAAGATGGAGGTGCTTTTCAACTTAAAATTATGTTTTTTTTTTCGCATCTTTCACATGTGATATGGTCTTTAAGTCATACACATAGCTTGTTCTCCATTTTCCAAGTTTCCTTGTCCTATTTTTTTAACGCTTTCTTTAATTTAAAAGACTGTTGGTCTTATGAAATGCCCATGTTGTTCAACTAGTAAAGACTAAACCTATTCATTAAATATGAAGTTTTTTCAATATGCATGCAAATATACCTCATTAGAGTAACATTTTCCCATATATTCTTTTAGTGTCCCTTTATCAAGTAAAATTTGTAACCATATATACATAAGGGATTTTGGTTAGACCAAATCTACCACATATATAAAATGAATTTCTTAAGTTAACCATATGATGATCTTTGATATAATGCTCAACTTCGAATTTTACTTATACAACATAATGTGAAGATAGTTTGAAGCTTCTTTTTTTGTTGATTCTAATTTTCTTTTTGGATTTGGATGTATATTTATCATATAAGTAGTCAAGCTTTCTCTCTTCAAATGAAATCTTTTATTTAGTGCTCTCCTATGCACTTCCAAGCAAGTGATAAAATGTTTGTCTTTAACTTACTTCAAGTATGTATTCAAGCTTCTAAATATGTTATTTGACAAAATATCGTATTTGGATCTTCTGTCAACTTTATATTTGCATCAAATTTTTTATGATGCTTCTTTAATCAATTATGTACTTCTTTACTCAACAATTCAAGCTTCTTAATTTCTTTTTCCTTCCCTAAATTTGTATACTTATCTAATGTATACCATATTTAATCCTTTATGATTTTGTTAAATTTGTTGTATTAGGCCAAAAATATATGAGATCATATATGTGATCTAATAAGACAACTTATTTTCTAATAGTTTTTGAAGCCTCTATAATAATTTAATAAAACTATTAAAATGTTCAATAATTTAAGTATTAATATACATAATCAAACATGATTATAGTATTTATAAATATGACCTTTTCTTATTAGATATGAATTCCAATGTTCCATGATCACCTTTAACTTAGACAAGATATTCAAGGAACCATTTTCATGTCTCTAGGTTTTTCACCTTAACAATTGTCTAAATTGGTGAGTATATATTGTCATTAGAATCACTATCAACTATTATTAGAAATTACCCTCCATGACTAGTGTTTAAATGGAATTTACATGCGTATTATTGGTTTGCATACATCTATAAGGCCTTTCTTCATTGGCTTTAATCAAACATAGTAGCTATCAAAAGTTTTATCAAGTGATCTTACAAAAAATGAGCTACCTTTATTATGTCGCATTATTGCATAAAGTAAGATCTCAACTTTTCATATTGATTCCTTCATCCCCCAAACTCATGCTACTTCTTTTGTTTTTTTTTTTGGCCCTATATGCTTTCACGTAAGATATTTGTTGTTAATATTCCCTTAAAATAGCCCTCTTTAAACAATCCATCCTTATGATTGTGCCAAGCTTCCATGCACCCTTCAACCACATTTTAGCATACCAACAATCATTATAGTTCTTTTATTGTTAAAGTATACAAAATTGAACCCATTTTAGATACTAAATTCCATTAATGTCGCAATTGAATAAAAAAATGTTTAAGCTTGATTAGTTGGATGGAATTAATTAATACATTAAATAAGAATTTTTGGTTTTATACTCTCTTCATCAAAAATATCTTTAATACTTACCACATCATTATTATGAACATTAAATTCATCATAATCTAAGTCCACTAACTCTCCACCAACATTAAAATCATGCAAGATGTTTAAAAGCCCACTAATCTTTTATAAAATTATTATTCAACCCCTTTCTCTTTAGAATAGTCAAAATCATTTAATTTTATTGACACTTCAACTTCCTTATCATATTTTAGATTTTTAGAGTTTGAAGATGATAACCGGTCATTGCTACCACCCATATTTGTTTATATTGTTCAACTATATGAATCATATTTGCCTTAGCTTGCTCCATCACTTCAATTTGGTGACTTGAAGTTGCCTTACTTTGCTCATCTACTTCATCTTAGTGACTGAATTTGCCTTGTTTTTTGGTAAACTCATTTTGTTAAGTTAGTTTATAATATTAAGAATTCTAAACATGTTAACTTAAGTTAGATTATTGAGTTTACTTCAATTGATTACTTATTTCAATTAGTGCATCTTCAATCATCAAGACTTGGTTATTTTGAACAAATATTAGCTCATAAGCAATCAAAAGATACTTCTCAAATTTAACATAAATTTATACCATCTTCTTATTACCTTTTTTATTAGATTGCTTATAGTAATGACATGTCGATCATTCTCTAAAAGTCAATTTCATCCTTAAAAGACTTACATGAAAATTTTTATGAAAGCTCTCATACTTATTTGTGCTTTTGTTTTCTCGTCAAATATGAAATCAATGAATGAGATTATGGCTACCTCAATCCTAAAATAATCCACATTGCCCCTTTGTGCCTTATCTTTGGACTGAAATTAAGAACTCTACCATAATGATATTCAAAATTAAGTTTTAGGTTTATTAACAATGTAAAAGTTGGCAATATTACAAAAAAAACCACATATCATTGATAAACATCATAAATCATAGCTAGCCATAGATGATATGGACTAACTACATTTATCAAATAATTCAATCAAAGTAAAAGATAATTTAAAACTCAGTATAAGCTACATATGATATAAATTATTTTAAAACAAACATATATGATTTATGTATTTGGACTAATATTTTATGATACTATAAATGTTTTGATTAGAGGCTATCATCTTTAACCAAACTTAAAGTTCATCTTACTAACCAATTGAAACATATAAGCATAGATGATTTTCATGTTAAATAAACTTTTATTTTGTGTATCTTTAATAACAAAGGAATTACAGCAACAATCAAAGTTAATGATGATTTAACACTCAATATAAGCTACATTTGATATAAATTATTCTAAAATAAACATATATGATTTATGTATTTAGATTAATATCTTATGATGTCATAAATGTTTTGATTAGAGGTTATCATCTTCACCCAAACTCAATGTCCAGCTTATGGGATTGGAGCAACAACGGTAACAAATTTAGTAGGATAAATGCTTAGGGAATGGATTGTAAAGGAAAAAATGATTTGAGCTTTCATTTATGTCATTAGAGGTGCATGACATCGTGCTATTACAAAAGCAAAACATTCAACTTATGAGTTTTTGTAGAATCCCACTCTTATAGAGCATATCCTCGAATATACCGACTGTATTCGAGAACATACTCTATGAGGGTGGCATGCTAGAACAGTCAAACAATCAAAGCTCATTATAAAATTTTCATAAATCACACGCATATTATAGAAAACCACTGATCAAATTGCAAAAATTTTGAGGGTTTTATAAGATGAACCTTAGTGGTGGAGAAATGAAATGATTTGCAAAGTTGTGAAATGTCATGATCATGAATGGTATTTGAACGTCCTCATAGACCTATCTTATTTAAACTCATTTTACCCAAGCTTACCTCTAGATTGCTTAGTTTCTAAAGGTGATGAATGTTGATTGATCATGAGTAGAAACATTGAATGTTGAATTGTTGGAATGATTTTTGAAAGTTATTCATCTTTACTTATAACTATATATTCTTAGAACATATAGGAAATGAGTAAATTTTTTTGAGTCTATGATTTTGATTATGATGTTTTGCCCTAGGACAGTCAAAAGCTAAATGTGGGAAAAATTAATATATACTTAATTGATTATGCATTTACTCTATAACACTTAGTGTTTAATGATATGAAATGCTTAAGACATTATCTTTAGTTCATATTTAGTTTTAGATACAATTTGGAAGTGAAAGAGCTAAAGTGAGTCAAAAGTACCAATTTTGAGTCGTCTTCGTGAGATTCATACTCAATTGTTTTCATGGAGCAAGAAGGAGAAGGATTAGAGTAAAAGAAGACAAGAAAATACATAAAATGAAGAGCATGAAGAATGAAAAGTGTAGAACATGGCTCACGCCTATGCATGAAATTGCCATAAGCGTGAGACATCTCTCATGCCCATGATACAACTTGCATAGGCATAACAATTAAGTTACGCCCATACAAGGTAGCTCACGGCCCGTGAGACTTACACTCATACCCACAAGGAATGACAACTCACCTAAACCCTAAGTTTTTAATATAAAAACATTGTTTAGTGAAGAGTCCGAGCTCTTTTTTTTTTTACACAAGGGAATCTACAACACTAATGTAATGCTCTTGAGTACATAGCGCCGGAGGAGCCCCTGAACGCCGAAAGGGGGCTCATGTAGTAAAGAAAGCCCTGGGTTGCACACCCCTGCGAGACGAGCGAGGCTGTCCGCGCACTGATTGCTTTCCCTGAACACATGCTACAGCTGGACCATCCACTCCCGCTGCAACAGCTGATGGATACCTGTCACCAAAACAGAAACCTCAGTCAGTATACCAAGAGAAGCGGAGAGAAGATTAATG
>JAOSBK010000205.1:21297231-21309052 GCA_027568895.1 Erythroxylum shatona | reverse complement strand
ATAATAATAATAATAATAATAATAATAATAATAATAATAATAATAATAATAATAATAATAATAATAATAATAAAGGACATTTTGGTCTTTTTATTACTTATTCCTTTTTTACTCCAAGTTTATATTTTCAAACCAAACATTCGAATATAAATTCTTTATCTATTCCATTCTTTAAACCAAACAAAGTAATACTCATTCTATTATATTCTTCATCTTTTATATTCTTAGAAATAACTATTCTATTCCCTATCTATTCCATTCCTTAAACCAAACAGATCAATAGTCTTTAGTTTTGTAATTCGATCTACACCGACACCTGAGGAGATTTGTGAGGCATGAGGCAGGAGACGTGAGGCGTGAGGCATGTGGTGTAGTGACAACGGATCTGCGAGGCATGAGGTATGGGTGACCCAGATTTGAGAGTGTGAGGTGTGGCGACATTTCTGTGAGAGGAGTGAAGAGAACCACCTCAACAGTAAATCTGCGAGGAGTGAGTAAGATACAACAGCGGCGTGGGTCTCTCATCTTAAGGAGATCTGTGAGGCATGAGGCAGGAGATGAGAGGTGTGAGGCATGACGACAACAGATCTGCGAGGTATGAGGCGTGAGTGACCCAGATATGAGGGCGTGAAGTGTGGATGCAAGCTTCATAGTAGCTCAACGGTGGCTGTACCTTTTGCCTTGGTAGAGGGAGCTCCTTCGTCGTCTATGGAGAATGTGGAAACCTCCCTCTCTAAAGATGAATTCCCAGCTCTTAGTATAGTTCTTCGAGGCTTCCAGGAGAGGCATCGTAATGTGTCCCCAGCAGAGGTGGGTAAGGCTTCTACACATACAGAAGTGTCAAGGCATAAAACAATGAACCAAGACTCCAACTTGAAGATAGATACGGTGAGCGTGAAGCGCAGTGTAGGAGCATGGAAATCCAGGCCTCAGATTTAGTACAATCAGGGTGCCTTGTGTCACTTTCAAAATTTCACGAACGATGGAATTTCAATCCCTCCTATGGAATTCCTTAAAGTAAGAGCTAATTTCTAGGCTTCTGCATTGGTTAGGGTATTCTGGAATAAATGACTAGCTTTTCTAGTTGTGAAAGATTGGGTAAAGGCTCAGTGGGGGAAGAAAGGCTTAAAGAAAGTCATGCTTCGGGATGATGAATCATTCATCTTCAAATTCAACTCCGAAAGCAACATTTCAGAAATACTAGAATAGGGTCCATGACATGTTAGTGGGCATCCATTGTTTATCCAAAGATGGAGACCTGGATTTGATCTTAACAAAGGTAAAATGGAAACTATCCCTTATGGATCCAATTTCATAATGTTCTGTTAGAATTTTGGAATGTGGATGGCTTAAGTTTCCTAGCGCGCTCCCTAGGTAAAACGATTAGCATGGATGTTTAAACAGCCAATATGGAACATGTGTGCTATGCCAAAATCTATATTGAAGTAAGGAGGGACACGATGCTCCTTGATCTACTGCCTATAATGAAGTTAGGTGAGAATTGTGAATTGATGAAATCTGAGGTTAATATTTCTTACCCTTGGAAGCCAACAACTGGGAAGAAAACATGTCAACTGACGGGGAATAAGTTTAAAATAGGGAATCATTCAGAAATTATGGGGCTTGACGAAGCAGAGGCATCCAAAGGGGAAACAGTTGACTCCCCTATGTTAGTGGTTCATCATAGCCATATTAGCAAGAAGATGGAGTTAGGAGTTAGGGGCAAGAATTTGAAGGAAAAATCAATTATGAAGGAGCAGATTTTGGAGACCAATATACCTTTAACGGATGGGAATTTGGCTACAATGGAGCAATCCCTTGATATGTTACCGGAAGTACAGGACACAGCTTTAGAGTATAATGTCATTAATGTCATTAATGTTATAAATATTCAGCAGACTAATGATCATAATTTTATTTTGATCTAACTAGATGAATAGTTTGACAATGTTTCTAAAGAGGCTGAAGGGAGAATAATGCAATTAATGTGAATATTGATAATGTTGTGGATATTTAGCATGCTAATGGGGAGTTACCGATTTTTGTTGTAGTTGATGATAAGGTTGGCGCAATAGTTAAAGATAGTGGAGTTGTCTCTAAAGCACCCTTAGTGAAGGTAGATATTCTTCTTAATGGTGATATGGATGCTGCTAATGATGGTTTTGATGAGATTGAATTTTCTATGGCAGATGTTTCTGGTGTAGTATCTGATATAGTCCCTGTTGAGACTGTTAAAAATAGTCGTAGTGTAGAGGATGTAAGTAATAGGGAAGGTGTTAATGGTGAAGTTATGTTATATTCTGCCATTAGTAAGGAAATAATTCAAGCAAATAGATTGAAGAATGATGTTTGCAGTGTTATTAAAGTGGATTGCAATGATTTGGAAAATGAAGTGCATCATTTCACCTAACAATATTTGGAGCATTTTCAGATGGATTGGGCTAACATATTGAATCCATTAGCAACTGTTGGGCAAAATGAGATTTATAAGGATAGGTTGGAGTATGAAAAATAGCCAACAATGGTAAACTCCAGTGATTACGGTATGGTAAGTCAGGGGACTAGGAATACCAGCTCCCAGAATGCAGAATAGAAAATAAGTTCCCCTTAAGAAAGCAGTCTAGATTTAGTAGCAAAGGATAGTGATTCTCCATCAGATGCAACCAAAATCCCTAACATTCTAAGAGATTTTTGTGTGCAGTCAAAAATTGCAAAAATGAAATCAGTCAGGAAGAGAAAGAAAAATCCCAAATACTAAAAATAGGTGATTAAATGACTAGCATAAACAAGAAAATATATCTTAGTAAGCAACATCCAACCTAATCATTCCATGGAGATGAAGTATAAATAATGTCTTTAGTTGATTTTTTTATGGACTAACTTAGTGAAAATATAATGCATTACTTAGGAAGATGGCTGTCATAATGTCAATATGATCATAGAAGCAAGTCGAGAAGTTTTTGGATTACCTCTGTCCTCATAACCCAAATCTGGAAACACTAGCATTTTCGATGTGTAGATGCGAGGGGTTTTACATCTTTTACAATCGACTTGCCTTGGATAAGCAACGATGTAGTATCTTCTTGCTACATTGTTGTTCCAATTAGTGTGTTTGTATTGTATAGTATGTTGTCGTTTTTATTATAGGAGACTAAGGAAATTATTACTACTCTCCTAATGTTGTTCTTCATCTTTAATCTATCAATCTAATTTTTTAATTATTCAAAAAAAAGTTGTGGACCAAGAAATTGTAGACAACTAATAACTTAAAACCCACGATTCCACGAATCCCTAAAGCGAGAGCAAGCGAGCTCGAGAAGTATCCATACTGACCAGTCTTTACCATCTTCCACGCCTTGTCTCCCCTCTGTCCCATCCCCTCCTTAACAACAAAGCTTTTCAAATGTTATTACCAACGTCTGAATGCAAGTCCAAATGAATAGATATTCTTATCTACCAAATTCTTGATAGTATTAAAGAGTTCAATGTATAAATTGATT
This sequence comes from Erythroxylum shatona, assembly GCA_027568895.1. Taxonomy (NCBI): domain Eukaryota; kingdom Viridiplantae; phylum Streptophyta; class Magnoliopsida; order Malpighiales; family Erythroxylaceae; genus Erythroxylum; species Erythroxylum shatona. Next base: position 21,305,552 of record JAOSBK010000205.1, on the reverse strand, counting down.
ACATAATAGTTCTAATCTTTTCTAGTTATTATTACCATTTTGTCTTTATGTTTAAAAACTTTACACCTCTTTTGTTTCAAAAGATATCTTCTAAACTCAAGAGATTTAACTTTTATTTTTTATTACTACATTTTCTTCTTTAAAAAAAAACAACGCTTTTTTCTTTCCTAAACAACCCCTGTCCACTTCTAAAATTCACTACCCACCCCTCTTCTGCACGTTATAGAATGACAAAATCCTCCACCTCATTATTGAGCCAAACAAGTTAAAAAATATTTCCCCATCATCTTATCTTCGATCTTCTGCAACCTACTTGACAAAATCTCCAAGACCAGTAGGTGCTAAATTAATATAATAGAGAACAGTTTCTCCACATCTTTCACAGCTTCTGTGCTGAGAAGGAGAGGGGAACCTTGTGTCAAGTACTTAAGAGTAATTGTCCAACCATCAACTTTATAACTTTTCAAAGAATTTGAGAACTAAGAACATAAGATTAGTAAGCTTAAAAATTCTGAATTTGCAATTGTTGTGCTTTAGTTGGAAAACGAAGCAATGAGAAATTGAGAATTGAGAGGAGAAGGAAAAGCTTAAAGAGTAAAACGAGAATGATTGAGTAATTTCGATTTCTGAAATCATATAGAATCGATTGGTTCAATGGCAAACCGTCCGGTTTACTAACAAACTGTCTGGTTCATTAATAAACCAACCAGTTTTTATATAAATAGGTTGTATCCACCCAATAAGTGGCCACCGAATCGTGAGCATGCACCTAATGACAGTATCCAGCGGTTGATCTACAACCACAACAAATCAGATTTTAAATGATAAGTGATCTTGTTTTTGACTTTAGGAAATCAAAAGTAGCTAAATTTCCATTCTGTAGCTTCATAAATTCTGAATCCTAGGTTCTGTTTCATGAATAGGCTAGTTGGTGTCCCACAACTCACTCCCCGTTCATCGTCAGTTCCATGGTTCTCTCAACTCTGAAGTCAAGTTCAAAGGCATATAAAATTAGATACTTCGAAGAAGACAACGATCTCAATTAACTTTTGACAAACTCTGATTGGTGAAGATCTTGAAAAAAGGGTTTACCAAGGAAGAGAAATGCAATTAATAGACTGAAGGACTTCCTTTTCGTACAGAGCAATGCAATTAATAGACTGTAGAATTTCCTTTTCAGTCATATAAAACGTTCGTCGTCCCTGGAGAAAGTTGTATTTTGATTAAAAACCTTTATTGGATCCTTTTATTACTTCTGTTTAAAATCATGAGGCATTGACATCATCACCTCCGAGTCAATCTTGTCGTATCAGAACTTTTATATTGTGATGCAGAGCTTTTATCAGGTCGTAAGCTTGTCTAGTTTAAAAGACGTGATGAGTCATCAAATTTAGCTGTGGATTTCAAAATCTTTCAATATTTTTAAGGACTGTTTTATCTAGTTGTCAGTTTAACTTTAAAGCATGAAAAACACAATGTTATTAACGAAATTTGATACCAATGGTTACAAAATTTAATTGGATCAGTTGACTTAACTATAAAATTTTGAACTATTAAACTTTTAAATTTAGTTTTCAACTTTTCAATTATATTTATTTTAATAATTCTTATTGTTAAAAATCAATCAATTTATTAATTAATTGATCAATTTTTGTAAATTAATACGTTCTTATAACTAAAATAAATCAATTAAATTTTATTTAAGAATCATTTTTAATTAAATTTCAAGTTTTGATAGGTAAAAACAATATCTTTCAATCTTATTTTATATTTTATATTTTGTTAAATCTTTAGTCGATTTTGTAACGTCAAATACCCGTTGATCTTTTAAACTTTAAACTTCTTGTTTTATTGGTTTAATTTTCCGTTCAATTTTTAAAATATCAGTTAGTATTGATCAACTGCTTTTTAAGGTGGTTATATTCACCATAACAAGATACAACCACACACTATAATAGAAACTACATTTGACTACAAAAAATTGTCATTAATATCCTCCGCAAAAAAGTCTCCAAATTCCTATAGCAAAAAACTACGGGAGACATTTTTTTTGCTAATCATTGCTAATAATTATTTCCTATGCTTTATTTTTGTAGGAAAAAAACCATTAGCAATGTTTTGAAAAATCGTCATTAATACTTTTTAGCTACGTTTAGTTTTTATAGCTAAAATTTTATAGCTATGTTTTTAAAAACATAGCTAAATGTTTTTAGCTACATTTCTAGGAACGTAGCCAAAAGTTTTTAGCTATATTTCTAAATTCGTAACCAAAAAATTTTACTTATGTTTTTGAAAATGTAGTCAAATATTTTTAGTTACATTTTGTAAAATGTAGTCAAATTTTCAATGTATGTTTTAATTAAATATTATACCATGTTAATTATAACGACTAGCTAGGTGAAATTAATTATTTCTTACAACGGTGTATCGTAATTATTCATTTGTAGTTTGGATTCGTGCATTTGATCTCTTCTCGTGTTGGATTCAACCAGCAGACCACATATCAGTGGTAGTACTATATTCTGTAGCCCCAAATTTAAGTTCAGGTGCCCTATAATATGGTGAACATATATAAGAAATGTTGGGTTTGCCTAGCACCTAAAATAGATAAATAAACATAAATCAATTTCTCTTTATGTAGGCAAAACATTAACACTTTTTCAAGTAAAAAAGAAGTAACCCTACCACCATCTTTGCACTCCTAAAATCATATATCTTTTGCTTATAAGTTTAGGATTGACCTGCAAAATGCATCAAAGTTTCAAGAAATCAATGGCACCAGCTTGCCAAGTAAAGAAGAGTTGTTTCAAGCCCTTTTCACGACTGATGGCTATCATTTTCACATCTACCACTCACAACAGGATCCTCCATATCCTACAAAATTTGTAATGAGACACTTGATGCAATTCACAAAGAGAAATATAATCAATCTCGTTCATATTCTTAGATAAAAAATCCTACCAAATCCGATAAGGTTGAGTTATTTACATACATAATTAAACAAAGCAACCTTCTCATCATAATTATTAGTCTTGTCACCTCTGATTCTCAACCTTGGCCCTCTTTGTCCTAGAGTCTCCCCCCAGTGGAACAACATAATTATTAAAAACAAGATCTAATATGCACACACAGAATTGAAGGCTTGAAAGTTCAGATTTAAGGAAATAAGAAGAGTGTAGATTCGAATTAACTAAAATTAAATCCAATATGTAGGGTTTCAAATTTACCTACTAGACCTCACGAAGAACTTGTCACCAACAACCTAGATAATGGGAAAAGAACAAACAAAAAAGTTAGTTTAGGATCAAAATGACGCCACAATCTGATTCAGTTGATAAGTGATGTTTAATTCCTAAGTTGAAAAGAACAAGAGAGGTTTCTCCTCTCAATATGGCCGATGGCACACAAGATAATAATCTGATCAAAAGTTCCCTTTTCCTAATCCTAAAAAGGGTATTTATACCTAGGTCAAATAATAAAAGACTTGGGATAAATAATATATGGAAGCCCAAAATAAATATAACATAAAACAAGTCCAAAATAGAATAATAAAAACACGCCTAAGCCTGGTCCAACGTGCTTCCAAGTCTGATCATAGGTGCACCTCTCCTCTCGAGCTTAAGTGATAATGCGCAGCCCAATACAATGGTCTTCAAGTCCTAAATGAATCCAATCGAAGGATTTGAGATTAATGAATCAATTTGGGTTGTGATTCAGATAGGTCTCCTCCAATAGGCTTAGAGCACTCCATCCTCTCCACAAATTGGCCCACATGCCCATAAAGAGCCTCCTTGAGTCTTTCAGTCCTAGCTCTGGACATAGGTCTAATTGGAATGACAAGCTCGCCCCTATCACGCACGTCATTTTCATGATGGTTCTTGCTCCTGCTCACATCAGTCCTTTTATTCTCAAGACGATTCGTCCTCGAATTTGAATCCATATTAAAAGGGGAAAGATCAGTAATATTAAAAGTTGCAAAAACAGAATACTCACCTGGTATGTCAATCTTGTAGGTGTTGTCATTTATCTTCTCTAACACCTGAGACAAACCATCACCCCTAAGATCCAGTTTGGATTTCCGCTGGGTAGGAAACCTCTCCTTCCTCATATGCACCAAACCTAATATCAAGGTTTAAAAGTCACAAACTTTTGCTCCTTAATGGCTTGCTTCACATACACCCTATTTCTATTCTCCGTATGTTGTCTCACCTTTGCATGCAAGTCCCTAACCATCTTGGCTTTTTTTTTCCATCTGTACTAGACAACTCATGTAAAGGTAAAGACTAAATCCAACACAGTCAAAGGATTAAAACCATATACAAGCTCAAAAGATGAATAACTTGTGGTGGAATGCACACATCTATTATATGCAAACTCAATAAATGGCAAACAATCACCCCAAGTTTTCAAATTTTTACCAACTATAGTACGCAACAAGGTACCTAAGGTCCTATTTAACAACCTTAGTCTATCCATTTGTCTGTGGATGACAAGTAGTAGAATAAAGCAATTTGGTACTCAACTTTCCCTATAGAACATGCCAAAAATGACCCAAAATTTTAATATCTCTATCCGAAACAATAGACCTAGGAATACCATGCAATCTAACAATATCCCTAAAGAATAAATTAGCAGTATGCACAACATCATCAATCTTATAGCATGCAATGAAATGTGGCATCTTACTAAATTGATCAACAACAATAAAGATGCTATCATACCCTTTCTTTGTTCTAGGTAGTCCTAAAACAAAATCTATAGAAATATCAACCCAAGGTTTAGTAGGCACAGATAAAGGGGTATACAATCCATGGGGTTTAATAGTAGATTTTTCCTGTCTACATGCAATGCATTTGGCACATACACCCTCAACATCCTTGTGCATGCCAGGCCAATACAAATGTTCATGCAAAATATTTAATGTTTTAGTAACCCCAAAATGATGCATCAAACTACCACTATGGCCTCATGCATAAACAAAGCACGTAAAGAATAATTAGGCACACACAAATGATTACCACGATAGAAATATCTATTATGCCTATAAAATTTTTAGAATGCAACATGTTCACAAGTAGCATACACATTAACAAAATCATCGTCAGAAGTATACATGTCCTTAAGCTGCTCAAATCCTAACAATTTAGAACTACAAGTAGAAATTAAGGAATATCTCCTAGATAGAGCATCAGGTACCACATTTTCCTTTCCTTGCTTGTAACGTAGCACATACAGAAATGTCTCCAGAAACTCCACCCAAGTGGCATGTCTCTTGCTCAGTTTGCCCTGTCCCTTCAAGTGCTTTAGGGACTCATGATTTGTCTGAATGACAAACTCTCTGGGTTGAAGGTAATGTTACCACACCTCCAATGCTCCCACCATAACCTAAAGCTCCTTGTCATAACTTGGATAGTTAAGTTATGCACCACTAAATTTTTCACTAAAATAAGCTATTGGTTTGTTTTCCTGCAAAAACACAACACCTATACCAATACCAGAAGTATCACATTGAACCTCAAAAGCTTTCACAAAGTCAGGTAAACACAGAATAGGAGCAGAACATAATTTTGCTTTCAACAAATTAAACGCATGCTCTTGTTCCTCACCCCATGTAAACCCTTTCTCCTTCTTGACTATTTCAGTCAAAGGAGTAGCAATGGTTAAGAAATCTTTCACAAACCTCCTATAGAAACTAGTAAGTTCCTGAAAACTCCTCACCTCACTAGCACTCTTAGGCGTCGGTCATTTCTGGATAACCTTCACCTTCTCCTCATCAACCTCAACTCCCCTAAAACTGACTACGAATTAATAATATAAGCCTATTAATGCAAAAAGTACAATTCTTAAGGTTTGCATACAGTTTCTCCTATCTCAATATATCCACAACACATCTCAAATGCATGACATGCTCATCGAGATTAGTGCTATATATCAAGATGTCATCAAAGTAAATAACCACAAAATTTTCAAGAAATGCATGTAAGACATGATTCGTCAAACTCATAAAAGTGTTGGGTGGTGCATTAGTTAAACCAAATGGCATAACCAACCACTCATACAACCCATACTTAGTTTTGAGAGTAATTTTTCATTCATCTCTTAGTTTCATTCTAATATAGTGGTATCCACTTTTCAAGTCAATTTCTGTAAAGGTATATGCACCATGCAACTCATTAAGCATATAATCTAACCTAGGGATAGGGTGGCGATACTTTACAGTGATTTTGTTAATAGCTCTATAGTCCACACACATCCTTTAAGTTCCATCTTTCTAAGGCACCAGCAACATAGGCACCGCACACGGGCTCAAGCTCTCCCTCACATGTCCCTTTTTTAGTAACTCATCCACGTACTTTTGAAGCTCCTTTGTCTCCTCAGGATTACTCTTACAAGCTGGGCAGTTTGGAATTTGAGCTTCGGGCATAAAATCAATCTAGTGCTCGATGCCTTTCAATGGCAGCAGTCTCTTAGGCATCTCCTCAGGAAAGACATCTGAATATTCCAGCAAAAGAGAAGCAAAAATACTACACAAAGCATCAAAAGGGTTAGTGTCAGAAACTAAACAGTCTCTGTATCTCACCACTACTAGTGCTCTTTCTGTCCAGTTACTCTCCTGAAGTCTTTTCCCTTAGTAAACAAGCCCACTTTTCTCTTTTTCTTTTCTCTTTCTAAGCTATTCTCTCTTGTACATCCCACTTTCTTTTCCTCACTTGTGCAGTCACTCACCATTAGGCCAGACTCATTTTTCTTTTGGGTCTCTTTTCTCTCTTCACATTTTTTGTTCTCACTAGCCGAACCTTCCTCACTTTTACTTGCTTTTATCTAGTCCAGGTACAATTCATGAGGTGATAAAGGTAGTAGAATAAAATTCCTACCCTTAAACTTAAAGGAGTACCTATTGGTATACCTATCATGTGCTATCCTCCTGTTAAACTGCCAAGGTCTCCTAAGTAACATATGACTAGCCTCCATTGGTACCACATCACACAACACCTCATCCTCATATCTCCTTACTAAAAATGGCACTACAACCTGCCTAGTCACCTTCACACCAGCATTATCATTGAGCCAATGTAAATTATATGGCTCTGGATGTTTCATGCATGCCAAACCCAAATTCTGTTCCATAGTCCAACTAGCTGCATTAGTGCAACTACCCCCATCAATGATCAAATTGCATACTTTCCCACCAACTAAGCACCTTGAATGGAAAAGATTCTCTTTCTAGTCTACAACCTTATATGTGGCCTTAGCACTTAGTACTCTCTTAACTACTAGTGCTTCCCCTGTAATAACTCTCTCAAAGCAACTATCATCCTCAAAATCATTATCAATAACAAGCTCAGAATCACTACCACTATCCTTCGAATCAATCATCCTATTATCCCTCATAATCATGACTCTCTTATTTGGACATTGAGATGCAATATAGCCAGTACCCAAACACTTAAAAAATTTAATGCTAGAATGCTTATTAGAAGAAGCTCAGGTGTTAGGTATACTTTCAGGGTCAAACCCTACGCTTAACCTTTTGTATGTCTCCTTGAAGTCCAACCACTTGTCTTTTGACTTCTCCTCTCTCTTAGGTCATTTTGAACTCCATGTTTGGCTAGAATTTGCCCCACTCATTACTGCCACTCTAACTTTGATTTGTTTCTCCACCTTTATGGCCATGTTTACCATGTCCTCAATCTCCACATAATGTTGCAATTTCATAACATTGGCTATCTCCCTATTAAGTCCAATAAAAAATCTAGCCATTGTAGCCTCTAAGTCCTCCTCTATGTTAGTTCAGATCATAGACACCTCCATCTCTTTGTGGTAGTTATCTACCGATTTAGACCCCTGAGTGAGTCTCTGAAGCCTTTGGTGCATCTCCCTGTAATAGTAAGAAGGCACAAACTGCTTCCTTATACATGCTCTTATATCATCCCAAGTAGTAATTTTACCTCTCCATTTCTCCTCCTGGATGTCACCAACTGATCCCACCATAGTAGTGCATAATATGTAAATTTAACAATGGCTAGCTTTACCCTTTTATCTTTTGAAAAATTGTGACACTCAAAAATCTAGTTCACCTTCCTTTCCCACTTTAGATAAGCCTCTGCATCATTCCTTCCCTTGAAGTATGGGATCTGTAACTTGATGGATTTGATGTCTCTCTTATGAAATGGTTCAACTCTCTAAGCTCTCCTAGGTCTGTATACCTCAAACTCCTCCTCCTCCTCTGGCTTAAACCAAGATTGTAACATCCCATCACCGATGGGAAGGGTAAAATGGTAATTTGGAATGGGTTAGGAGTGTTTAAATGTATCTCGGCA
>JAOSBK010000205.1:21263092-21283452 GCA_027568895.1 Erythroxylum shatona | reverse complement strand
TCCGGATCTTTAAGTGCCACGAAAATCTGGTGATATCCTGAATAGCCATTTAAACAACAATAGTGAAATTTACCCGCGAGTCTTTCAAGCATTTGATCAATAAATGGAAGCAGAAAATGATCTTTTTCAGTAACTGAATTAAGCTTCCTATAATCTAAGCATACCCTTCAACCATTTTGAACACGATTCGGTATTTAACTCATCGTTACTATTTTCAATGATAGTCACACCAGTTTTATTCAGAACTACCTGGACCGGACTTACCCAATTACTATCAGAAATCTAATAAATGATGCCTCTGTCAAGAAACTTCAAAATCTCTTTCTTCACCACTTCCATCATGGCTGGGTTTAGACAATGTTGTGGTTGCCTCACCTCCTTCGCTTCATCTTCCATCAAAATTTAGTGCATGCAGATAGTGGGGCTAATACCTTTCAAATCAGCTATTGTCCAACCGAAATTCTCCTTTAATACGTTAACCAGCTGACTTTCCTACACATCCAAAATTTGATTAGATATAATAAGAGGCAATGTGTCTTTCTCACCTAAAAAGATGTATTTCAAATGACTAGGTAGGCTCTTTAATTCGAACGTTGGTGGGATGATTAATGATGGCAGCAATTTGTCCAAATTTCTAGGCATTTCCATGAACATGAGCTACTGGGAGAGTGGTTCGGTGGGTTCTATGTTAAACATTAACGTGTCCTTTTGGTTGCTGGACAACACCGATTCTTCACTTCCTTGCCACGTTGATGTATTTTTCCTTTGTTCACTAAATAATGTCGACTCCTCACTTCCTTGTGACGTGTTTCCTTCTTCAAGGATTATTCTAAGCCCAACTTTATCTTCCAAAATCCAATTCTCCTGCATCCATGTATCAATAAAATCCACATAAATAATAGATTGTTCATCATCTAGAATTTTCATGGTAATATAAATATTGAACTTAATTAAGTCACCATCAAATTTCGTAGTTAAAGATCCATCATGAACATCTATTTTAGTTCTAGTCATTTTCAAAAACGGCCTTCTGAATAAGATTGGAGTGGAGAAAGATGCGTCATCGATGCCCATTTGCAAAATGTAAAAATCAGCTAGAAAAAACATGTTCCCTACTTGAACCAATATATCTTCTAACACACACTTCGGATAAGCATTTGAGTGATTTGCTAATTGAATCACCACATTAGTTTCTTTAAGATGTCCAACATTTAAAGATTTATATACATCATATGACATAACATTTATGGAAGCTTTTTCTTTTGCAAAATCGCTGAAATGTTTTCTCTCAATTGCACTTTCTCATCATTTTAATTTCCTCTTTGACATACAAAGCTCCTTAAGGAATTTAACATACCGTGGAATCTACTTAATTGCATCAAGGAGAGGAATGTTGACCTGAACTTTTCGGAAAGTCCCCAAAAATTTCCTTCTCTTGTTCTTCCGTCTTTGTTTTTACTAATCGACTTGGAAAAGGAGGTAGAATCACCTTGTTTTGCAGCTCTTTTTATGTTAATTCTGGTTGTGAAGGTGTTGTTTATGTGATTTCTTCCCTTACCTCTCTTCTAGAATTTTTTGGAAGTGGTTCCTGTAGTTCCTTACCACTCCGTAATGTGATAGCTTTCGCACTTTGTCTAGGATTAATCTCTAGTTGCGCTAAAATTTTTTCAGAAGTTCACACTTCCAATCAATTTATGGTAGTTGTCATTTGATTTATTTGGTTTTCGATATTCCTTTGTTGATTTTCCATATTTCGGATACTTGCTTCAGGATTATGCTAAAACGTCAGAGTGTTAGTGACCAAAGATTGAACTATGTCTTCTAGAGGGTACATACCTTTGGAATTTGCTGTTACATTTTGATTTTACCTAGGCACATATGATTATTGAAACTACTAGAAATTTGTGGTCGCTTGCTGTCCTTGAAGATTCCTATATCGCAAATTTGGGTAATCGCGCCACTCCGAATCGTAGATGTTGGAAAATAGGTCGTACTTCTTTTGACTTGGCCCAGCAAATCCTCCCACGACATTCACTTACTTTGTGTTTTCTCCTACAAAATCAGACATAAATAAGTAGAATGTCCTAACATCGAACATATGCCATATACCTTTGCTTCTTCTTTCTTCGTAACCACCAATTGTCACACTAAAAAAATAAAGTCATCCAATCTCTCCTCCAACGTGGTTACATTCACTTCATTCATGCCTTTTGGTTCATGCCCAGTATGTATTCTAAATTGTTGAGTGTTAGAGGCCATGTTCGCAATCAATTCCTTTGCGGCCATCGGTGTTTTATCAACTAAAGCACCATCGCTTGCAATGTCGATCATACTCCTATCTGAAAGCAAGAGTCATTCATAGAAATATTGAATCAATAGTTGTTCGGTTATTTGGTGGTGTTGACAACTAGCGCAAAGTTTCTTGAATCTTTGACAATACTTGTAGAGTGTTTCTCCCATGTGTTGATGAATTCTACAAATTTCTTTCCAAATATTAGCTGCTATCGATGTCGGAAAATATTTCTCGAAGAAAAGCCTCTTCATTTCAACCCAAGTTTGCACATTTTCTCCAGCTAAATAGTACAACCAATCTTGCACATTGTCTTTAAGGGAGAATGGGAAGGCTCTCAGCTTAATCTACTCTTTTGTCACATTCGTCGATTTCATTCCTATGCAAACCACGCCGAATTCCTTCAAGTGTTTATACGGATCTTCTTCCGGTAAACCCCTGAAAATAGGTAATAAATGAATCAGCCTTGATTTTAATTCAAAAGTATTGTTATCACCTAAATTCAGAAAGTTGATGTAGTGGGGTTGTTGCACGTCCATGATGCGGCTAGTTCACAAAGAGTGCGGTTTGCTGCCATTCTTTCCATTTTCTACATCTCTTTCTGATATTTGGTCTGTTTTCACAGTCTTTAGCTGTCTTCTCGATCTCAGGATTGTACTTCAAATTCCCTAATTGGTTTGAATGCGTAACGTACATAAACTGTCAAAAATTTCATGGCAATGACGCCAAAAGTTAGTACTGTCACTTGCAACTAAATTCAAAAGAAATCACTTCCGTTAATACAATTTAATGTAGTAGTGGTAAGTAGATATCGTTCCCACGAGGAATCTTAACGGTAATGAAGTTATGAACTCAAAACAAAACAAAGTAACGAAATGGGGGTAGGGGGTTTAATTCACAACAATTTAAGGAAAAATATAAGAGAAAACGTAAATAAAAGAAATAATTGGATTTGAAATTTTAATGGGAAATACCTTGATTTTCGGGTAATCGATGTTATCACGCTAAAATAGATCCTTGATATAAAATTTCAATCATTAATAAACATTCATTGGGGATGTTTTCTTTTAAATGTAATGACTAGAAACATGTATCCTAGCATTCTTATTAAACAACAACCTAGACACGATTGTAAGTTCAATTGAATAATAGCTTTATAAATCAAGAAACAAATGAGCAAGATAATACATATACGACATGCAATTAATCAAGCAAATATCTTCTTAGAATTTCTGACTCTAACTTAAAAAAGATAATCCTAATTGCTACTTGTGATTAACGAAACTGAACGTCATATTTCATTAATCTAGCTATTGAACGAATTAATCCCTAATTGCACAACTAGAAATCAACCAATTCAATTAAAAAAGTACTTCAGAAGATATTCAATGTTCATCAACAACATAAACTTCATTGAAACATCTCACACATAATAACGAATAACATGACTTCCCTCAACCAAGAAAAGGACTTTAGCTATTCATAACGAAAATAGAAATCAAAGAAATAATAACATAACAAGTCTCTATCCCTGGTTTTTCTTAAAAAAATGCAAAAATATAGAAGAAAAAGTGCAGAAAACGTAAGAACAACCAAGAGAAAAACTGCAAAAATAAAAAATCTATTCTAAAACAAAGACTAATGTGAATAGTTACATTTTTCCCTTTTTAATGCCTCCCGATCTCTTCTTTTTTCATCCTTTCTTGCAGATCACGTTCTTTTATGTTCAAATTGTGAATCTCCATCAATCTTATCTTAAAAGATTATAAGAATCTCAAAAAAATCAAGTTCAGATTTTGAAAGCAGATTTGGAAATTAATTTCATCATTACATGTGTCCACATTTAGTTACTGAATTGCTGTCAGACTTGAAATTTCAGATTTTTTCGTTTCTTTTTCATCTTTTTGATTCAATTTTGTCTTTAAGGTGTTGAAAATTATCTGCAAATAATTATAAGACAATTTTATTAATTTTAAATAATAATTTTAACACATAAAGAAAATTAAGAACAAAATAAGTGCAAATTGATAACTTAACAGAACTTAAGGAACAAGAGATCTAGTAAGGCATTAAAGTATTCATAGTTTGAACTAGCTGATGTTCTGCAAAACAACCAACAGCCAAGAATCACCAATCTCTACTTTTTCTTTTTCAAGATCTGACTTGTCTAGAAGACGAGGAATAGAACCCTTGACTCAATCTGTACAATCTTTCCTGAAAATCTCTTCACTTTTCAAAAGCAACTAAAAATGCACTCTACGTACCCTCTTCACATACGACAGTTTGGTCTCCATGTGCAAGTGAGTCACTCTTGCCAACCAAGTGTTGGGCCTTTAACGACTCTCTTTCCCAATCTGTCTTGTAAACCACTACGAGGATTGAGACAACACATGTAATTTGAGCAGTTAGGAGACCATAACAAAGACCCAAAAATCCTAGTTTCCAAACAAAGGCTAAGACTATGGCCACTGGTGCGCCCACCAAGTAAAATGAGTAAAAGTTGATCCCTGCCCCAATGCTGGGTCTAGCACTTCCTCTTAGAATACCACAACTTGTTGTTTGGGGGCAGTTTGCTAGTTCACACACCCCAATAATTGGTAGCACAATCATTGTTAGCTCAAGAACATCCCTATCTTCTGTGAAAACTTTAACCCATGGTTCTCTTCCTAAGGTAGTCCACAACAATCCAAATAACGAGGTCACTAGAGCTATTCCTATGGCAACCACGGTGGCCAAACGTGCCTTTACTGGTCTGCCAGCTCCAAGCTCATTTCCCACTCGTGTAGATACTGAGGCACTAAGTGATGTTGGTAAGGTGTACATGAGTGAAGTTGTTTGAATCACTATAGCAGACGCTGCTAGAGCAACTCTTGGTTTATCCAAGTAACCTGCAAGAATTGTCATAAACTCGTACCACCACCACTCTAAGCATACAGCTACACCGCTTGGTATGGCCAATCTAACCAAGACCCTCCATTCTCCTCCTAATGAACTTGCTGAAGATGGTAATAGTGGCTTTGGTGATGTACTCAAAGTTTGTTCAGGCGTGCGAGTAAAGTATATGTAGCATAGAAGAAATGAAAGGGTGTTAAAATTGGAGATAAAATTTGAGATTGCTATTCCAGCAACTCCAAGGGAGAGAGTGAAAGCTAAGAATATGGTGATAGGGAGATGAAGAAGTGCAGAGAAAAAAGTGCACCACATTAATGGCCATGTGGTCCCTTTGCTGCGTAAATATATGCGTAGAGGGAGTAGAAGGCTATTAACAATAAGGTCAGGGATGGCAAAGAGACAATACAGGCTTGCAACTTGAGTTATATCAGGATCTTGATGGAGACTAAGCATGAGAGGCTTGAGGTTGACCCATAGAAAGGCAATTGGTACCGAAGCAAACAGTAGCATGATCATTGTTCTTTGCAGAGTAAGAGATGCTAAGTACATGTTTCTTGAACCGAAAGCTTGGCTACATAGAGGCTCCATGCCCATGGCCAGACCTGAAAGGACCGAGTATCCAGTGATGTTGGTGAAACCAATAGCTAAAGCACCACCGGCAAGCTCGAGACTTCCAATCCTTCCCATGCAGACAACTAGGACCATGTTTTTAAGATAACTTACCAATCCCATGGTCGTTATGGGGAAGCTTATGTCGGCCATTTTCTTTAGCTCCTCCACAAGCTATTCAATTAAAAAAAAAACTCAAGATGAGAAAACAAGAAGTGAAGGGAAAAAAAAAACAGAGTTAGAATGATAAATCATGTAGTGTGGAGAAGATATTTTTAGTTGTGATTTCAAGATTTTGTACCTCTGGCATTGTCGGGTACGTGCGGGAACTCTCTGTTGCAACCATCTTTTGATTTCTTATTTGCCTGATGAGTATCCTTCACTTGTTCCCTTTTGCTTTGAGAGATAGAGCAACAAACTTTTGGTCCTTAGATTTATAGAGAACTTAACGATGGTGGGTAGGGACAGAGTCGGATAGAGTCACTAAACTGATACTGATGAGCAATCAACTTTATAACATGTAAAAGTGGACAGTTTGGTTCGATCTATATCACTAACAAAAAAAGTGAAGTACGTAGAAAAAGATCCCTCAAAACCCCATGTTTTAACTGTGATATATACTGAATCTGTGACCCTCACCCTAGTGTTTCAATATCAGACTTTGTCATTTTCCAAGATATAACCCAGCATATGCACTTTCCCTATTAAGATCAAGATGATCCGCAATTACCTGAATGTGTCTACACGTGAGGAAATAGATTCGATCACTTTCATCATCAGTGGCCTATAGTGATTCTCGAATTCCAACTTTCATTGCATATTCCATCTTTGAAATGTATTTACCATTATCTAGGATTAGTCCTGGCTACGAATTTCGCATATGAAGACAGGAAAAACTGGGAAATTAAGTGCTTGTATGTTTGCCTCTAAAACTTGGAGATATTTAACGAGACAGTTATCGAGATTCCTAGATACTTGGGGAATCTTGATAATATAATTCAGAAAAATGTTAGTTCAGAGTCACCCTTTTCCACTTATGTTATGTTGGAATAATTTTTAATTAATTTTGAGCTTATATATATATATATATATATATATATATATGTATCACGAAAATATTGTATATTAAGGGCTATCATTAAGGTTGAGCCAAATTAAAGTGATCTAATTAAATTTTGGATTTGAAGCATCTAATAGGGTATGAACTAGTTCTACATGTGTAGAGACCAAGATAATAATTTCTAATTTGATGATGGGCTAAATTAGAAATGTTAAACTCATTAGGTTTAGGGTTTATTAGTATAAAAATATAGTTATGATCCTCAAATTAAATGTCAAACTATTAGGTTTTCTCTTGGTATTCCCATCACTAGTGAAAATCACAAAACAAGAGCCAACATACCAATTTGGACAAACTATATGCACACTAGTGGTAATCAATATGTGACAATTATCAAGTTTTCTATATAAAAAATAAGTTGGTCTAAAGAAAGTTTATTGATAGATGTGATTTATTGTTAATTTCTGATTACTATACGAAGAGTACCACCTAGAAATTAATATTTTTGTCTAAAGATTAAATATTAATCTTGTATTCGTTATCTTATGAAGAGAATTTACCATAAATTGAGTTTGAATGACTGAGCATTATCAAGTTACCAGTGTGGGCATATTTTATTTTTTAATTCAATTAATTCTTCTGTTGCTAATATAATACAAGAAAATTGCAAATTACTAATGAAAAAAATTATCCAGTAAATTAACGACAAAAATTGCTTTTCATAAGTAAACTTGTCAAAAAACAGGTATTTTGCAACAAAAAAAATTTGTCATTAGAAGAGAAGGGAATTTTACTGCCAAACTTTAACGACGTAATAGTAAAAGTCAACGTGAAAGTAGACGTCAATGGTTCTTGATAAAAATTAAGTACGAAATTTACCGATTGAAAAAATTTTCATAGGAAAATTTCCTACGAAAATATCATTCCATACGTAAATTATCTACGGAGTCACATTTCTATAGGTAAATTACTTTGGAGTGATGTTTCCATAGGGAAATTCAAGAAATTCCCTACGGAATGGTGTTTTCGTAGGTAATTTAGCTATGGAATGATATTTCGGTAGGGAATCACTTTACATATCAAAACAAATATAGACAAAGTTGAGAAAGATTTGAGTTATATTTCAGTTTCTGTTGTTCTAATTCTAAATCACTCCCACCATCATGTTAGGAAGTGACAATCGGAGGTAATGTAAATCGCATCGCACCATCTACCACCATCTTCCACCATCGTTCTAAATTACTTCGCACCCTTATCTCATCGAAAGGTAGCTTCCTTTTTGTTTATAAACTTTTAACCTTTTCATTTTTTGATTGGCTTTGTTCTATCTTATGGAGATGGATGGTGGGTTTAATAATGGTGTTTTGCCGAGAAGAGTTTCTTAGGCGTCGAGGGGTATGAGAGGTAAGGAAAGCGGTAGTCGTGTTAGTGGGTGTTTGGGGTTGGATCGGGTCTTAAGGCATGAATTTGCTTGTTTTGTAAGGCTAGTGGATGAGAGCTCAAGGAGGAGAAGGGCTTTAGTCGTGGAAATTCACAGTAGGAGAATAAGATTGTGATGTGTGGTTATTTTTCTAGATTAGAGTTAGTTAGTTGTATATACCAAGATCTATCTTTAAAATGCATTCCAATGGCTATCATTCTTCTACTAACAATATATCAACTAGAAACATGTTCTCCTGGGAATTAAGGTGGGAATATCTATCTTTGAATTGGGGGAAATATGTTTTGAATATAAATGTAAGAAGTAGTAGAGAACATATAGATGGGTATTTGGGGGAGCAAGAAGGGGACTGTGCCTCATTCTTACCAAATGACCTTTTAAAAGCTAGTTTTATTTTTGTTTTCAATTTTTCCGTTTTTGACTTGTTATATTTGTGGTTACTGTTTTTTTTTTCAATTTTATTATTATATACTCCAAGTTTCCCATAGCCAACGCATGTATAACATAATCAAAATTTACAAGAATTAAATATGCTTCCTAAACAATGAGTTAATTCAAGATGAGCACATTGTAGATATTTGTCACAATAATCCTACACTTTGCTTATTGCTTACGACAAATTTGAGCTTCTATTGCAAATGTCTAATGCAATTAAACATTGAAGAGCCCTTTTTAATTGAGGATTTTTAGAAATGGTGTCTTTCTATCTACGCATGAAGATACAATTATATTATTTTTTCATTAATTATCTTATAGAATCTAATCTTGGTCTTTTGTTTAATAGATTAAACTTTTCATACTGTGAAATGATTCTCAACCTTAGGTCTCAGATTGACTTCTGCATAACACTTTCAATGTTTTAATTAGCAAAATGACTTTAGCCTTTATTGTAATTAGCACAACAACAATTTTTTTAGACTAATGAATTTTGTTGTATAGAGTTCAATTTGATGAATAATAATAGTTTATCCTCTTTTTCAATAATGACTATATGATTTTATTTATTAATACAACTATTGATTTATTAATTGGCTGGAGTGAAGTTGATTTCTTTTTGGTTGGATTATGATGCTTGCTGTCAGGTACTTGGTATAGCTTCTGTCCTGGGCATTATTTGTTGTATTTGTTGTCCTTACAAATCCTATACTAGGTCTCTCTCTCTACTGGGTGTTGATTTCTCCATTTCTGGAGTATAAAGGTACTTACTTTGTTGTCTTGTTTTTCAAATTTACTTTTTAATTTATTTGTTTATTCACATTAATCATTGAAATGGGTTTTCGTTTAATGTTTCTAAAGCATGATTTATTTATCTACAAGTAAACATCTTGATCATATAATGCTTAGATAACTGCTTAGATGAAGAAATAGTATAATTCTATTAAGTCCTCTCCAAATATTGTCATTAGTTAGTTGATATAAACAGTAGACACTTGAAATTAGTTGACATCACATACAACCTAACATATTTTCCTATCATCGGACATTACAAAAATTTATGCATATGTTATAATACAATGCTTTCTTCTTGTGTTATTTTTAATGTGTAAATTAAAGATTAAATGTTCTATAAGATTAATAAGGATACTACCATAACGATTATTATATCTAACTATCAAATCACTTTTTTAAATAATAATTTTGTAAAAATGAGTAATGTTGATAGATCTTAGATGTGTAGATGATTAGCACCTGATGGTTTCATTAATCTTGAGTTTTTTAAGGGAGTTCAAGCTTTTATTGACTATGCATGTTCTCATCCTGCATATATGAATGATCAAAAAATCAGATGTCTATGTAAAAAGTGAAAATGTATTTGTTTTCTTCTTATTGATGAAGTGAATATCCATTTGTTAAGAAAAGGGTTTGTTCAAAATTACTTTGAGTGGACATGACATGGGGAATGATTAGTTTGTAGCACCTCAAAGGGTTATGAAGTAAACTCATTAATAAATGTAGATGAGTTTTAAAAGGGAATTGGATTTATAACAAATAATATGGGTGCTTACACCCAAATGATTTATGATATAACCAGTTATACCTTTAAAACAAATATAGAATTTTAAAGAAGAACCAAACCCAAATGGAAATTTTTTGACTTACTAAAATCAATTGACTAAGAATTATGACCAAATTGTGAGACCATGACTCAGTTATCTTCAATTGGTCAAATATTGAACATAAAGTCTAAAGGGCATATTTCTGATCAAATTTTGGATAAAATTCTTGCTTGGTATAATGAATTAGTGTCTCATAATCATAAAATGGTTGATAATTTTTACAATAATGAAGAAACTTATCAGGGTCATGGTTTTCCAGTTGAGAAAATTAAATGTTACAATTTGAGATATATGTTGTTTTCAGGAGATGATGTCGAATTATAAGAGTGAAAATTTTGTGGTCAATCTAGGTTAAATCAAAAAAGTGTACTATGAAGCATAATTAGTATCTTGGAAGCGAATGTATTATTTCTCGCTAATTCTAAGGCTTCAAAGACTATATGCCTATCTCACATGAGATGTTACTACATCTCAGACATAATGAACATAAACAGGAAGATGAAATAATGAGTCATCCATCGGATACACTCACACAAAAATGTTTCAATAACACCTATTATGGGTTTGCAACCAAAAGTTAAAATGTTATATTGAGATTATCGACAAATGGATTCCAACCTTTTGGTCAATCTGACCAACAATATTCATCATGGCTAACCATATTTATTCCTTATAATTTGCATCTATGGATATGTATGAAAGAAGCATATATGTTTTTGACTGTGATTGTGATAAGTCTACAAATTCAAAGCATAAAATTGATGTATTCTTACAACCATTAGTATTTGAATTGCATAATCTTCGGGAATTTGGTGTGGAGACATCTGATGTGTCTCTTAAACAAAATTTTCAGTTGAGAGCAGCTTTGATGTCGAATATTAGTGATTTCCCTATGTATGCTATGTTTTTTGGATGGAGCACAATATGAAAATTGGCTTGTCCTTATTGTGGCAGTGATTTTGATGTGCTTTATCTACTTAATAAGGGCAAATCATCTTGGTTTGACAACCACAGGAAATTTCTTCCTCCAAATCATCCATTTAGATACAATAAACAAAAGTTCATTAAGAATATGATGACACAAACAACTTCTCCCTCTCATAAAGCTGGTAAAGAGATATTGCAAGAGATTGATAAATTAGAGTTGCTGAAAGTTATAAAACTTGAAGCTGAAGAAGTTAATAAAAGCATTGGCGAAAACCTCTGTTGGAGAAAATGAAGCATCTTTTGGGATTTGCCATATTGGAAAACTAATTTGATATGTCATAATCTAAATGTGAATCATATTGGAAAAAATAATTTTGACAATTTGTTCAACACCATAATGAACATTGAAGAGGAAAAAAGATAATGAAAAATCACAAGCTAATTTGAAACTTTTTTGTAGAAGGAATAACTTAGATAAAGATCTTTTCATGTTTAAATATCCAAAAGCATGTTACACTTTGGATAAAAACCAAAAGAAAATTTTGTGTAAATGGTTGCAAAGTCTAAAGTTTCCTGATCATTGTGTTTTGAACTTGGCAAAATGTCTAGACATGAGGAAGTATAAATTGTTTAAGATGAAAAGTTGTGATTTTTATGTGTTTATGCAAAGGCTAATTCCAATTGCACTTCAGAAGTTGCTATTGAAAAAGGTTTAAGAAGCTATAATAATCAAGTTTGTTTTTTAAAAGCTTAACATCATCTAAAATAAAGTTGGCTAAAATGGAAAAACTAGGAACGAAAATTCCAGTTATCTTGTGCAAATTAGAAGATATTTTCTCTCCAAGATTCTTTAACAGTATAGAGCATCTACCCGTACATTTAGCACAAGACGCTAAACATTTTGTCCAGCCTAATATCGATGGGTGTATCTGTTTGAGAGATAATTATAGTTAATAGTTGAATAAAACTTATAGCATGTTTTAATTAATAATTGTAATAACACTATTTGTATTGTAGGTATTTGAATCACTTGAAAAAAAAGTTAAAAACAAGGCTAGGGCCAATGTTTCGATATGTAATGTTTTTTTACTGAAGGAGGCAAGTATATTTTGTTCACATTTTTCTGAGCTGCATGTGCACACAAGAGAAAGAAAAGTTTCTCATAATGACGATATGGGTGAAACAGGTAATTTTGATGGTAACTTATCCATTTTTATATATCCTGAACAAATATTGGATGCTCAACAAGAAGAATGTTAACAAAAGAAGAAATAGAGTCTACCTAACCTTTTGTGTAGTAAGTTTAAGTTAATTTTGAAATTGTTTATTTGGTTTTCGAGGTGAGTGGTTTTCACAACTAAAATACATAATAATTCTTTTAGATTATATGAGGAATGGCTAAGCTAGATAATGCTAAAAAAACATAAGATGATATCAATAAAGAAGTTGAAAGCCACTTCCCTCGATTGTTCGAGAAATATGTAAGTTTTGACTTGCAATAATTGAAATTGTTGAATTATGAGATCAAAGTGTTCAAACGACATTAAAATATTTAATATGATAATTTTTTTAATGTAGGCATAGAAAATTTAATAGAGAATAAGTTCATATGTGATCTTACGAAAGGACCTTTGCAAATTGTTAAATCGTAGATGTATTTTGTTAATGGATACAAATTTTATACAGAATATAATGGTCATAGCATGACAACAGTAAATAATGAGGTTTGCATACAGGGAGAATTCATGGATTACTATGGTGAAATTATTAAGATACCTGAAATTAAGTACTCCGCATTGCCAATAAAACAGAGTGTGATATTTAAGTGTAAATGGTTTGATCCAACTCCTAATTTTGGAACAAAAGTGCATAGCCGATATAATCTAGTTGAAATCAACTAGCGAAGGAGATTTAGAAAATTCAAACCTTTCATGTTGGTGATGCAAGCAACCCAGGTGTATTATGTCTATTTTACCAGCTAAAGATGAGATAAGTCAGATTGGTTGGCTGTTTGTAAAGTAAAACCTAAAGGTATTTTTGAATTACATGGAAAAGGAGAAAATAAGAGAATTGAAAGTGAAGCATTTTAGGAAGATGTTCATGAAATAAATGCATATGTAACATATGACGAGAATTAACCTTTGAATGATCTAAATAATAAATATATTGAAATTTCAATTAGAAAGGATGAGGAATCCATAGAGGGCGAGAGATCTGAAAAGGAGTTTGACCTTGATTCTAATTCTTTAGAAAAAGAAGAAGAATATGATTTGATTTACAATTAAGTGATGATAATGATTAATTTATGCAAATAATAAAATATTATATGAATAAATTTATTTTTACATCAACAATATGTTGTTGTATATTTAATTTATATTGTTTTATCAGTGGAATGATCAATAAAATGTGAATTTCATGTTCAAAATATGTTATAGAAGAGAAAAAAAGATATGTTACAGTCAAGGCTTAGATTATCACCATTTGGAGGAGCCAGTGCACGTCCAGGTAAGGCATCACATTATGCAAACTCTACAAAATCAGGTGCTACACATCTAGATAAGGCATCACCTTCCCCACCTATAGTCCCTATAGAGTCACATTCCCTACCTACTGCTACGCCATCTAGCACTCCTACTACAGCTGGACCATCAAATGCTATCGATGCAACATCTACTCCCAGACCAAAATCTAAATCTATAATGATAGAGATATCAGGAGTAGAAGTTGCGGATGAAGGAGGCAGCTTCTAACTTGGAGCTAAAGGATATGATGGAAGAATTTACAATACAATTGTCAACAATCTGTGAGTGAAACTCTAAAAATTTTGTAATATATGATAACACCATAGTTTTATGTTGAAGTTATAGATTTTAATTTAAAAATGATCTAAAATAGATTATATATTAAGTTGGTTCCATTTGGAACGTGCGCTAGAAATATCTCATCCAGGTTCAAGGAGAATATAAAACTTGAGGGTTATATATAGAAGAATATCTCTCAGGGGATAAAGGATTTTTATTAACAGGCATTTGAGGTACAAAACATAAATTCTTTAATCTTTTTTATTTTATCTAATTTTAAACATTAATTAGATAAATATTAAAGTTTATAAGTACTTATCATATGTTTTTCTTTTTTCTTTTTTAGAAAGAATTTTTTTGGGATTCAAAATTTGATGCTATCATTTATAATGTATGGGAAAGGCATTCCTCATATTATAAAGACTTTGTTAGTTTGATAAATAAGAATGGTGTACAAACTCCTTATATATCTAAAGAAATAGGAGTCATTGGTAGTAGTACTGAGCAACACACGAGATAATCTTCTTTCAGAGCGTAATTCTGCAAACAAACGGAGAGGATGGAGGATAGAGTCTACCAGTACACATTGGAGGATTTATGACCCACTAGGAGCACGCAAAGAAACTTGTAAGTATCTAAACTTTACACTTCTATTCTAATTTTTGTATTAATTACTAGCAATTAGATTTCAATTTAATTTGATGTATGTAATTAGAATGAAAATATATGTTTATTATAAAGAATGGTAATTTTATAAATGTTTGCTTCCATGAATGGTTGTGTTGTTGAACATTTTGTTTTGTTTAACAAGGGGTAAATATTATAAAAATAGAGGAAACTCTGCTGAAATTTTTGTAAATTTTAGTGCATTCATAACATGTTATTCTAATGCAAGAAAAGTCTATGGGCATAAAGCCTACATTACATAAGCCCTTTTTGCTCATCCACACTAAAAAGCATGATGATGTGACCTTTGTCAACACTTGATATGGATAACTTATTGTATGTAAAATTTATACGTCAATATTAATTTGATAAATAATATTAGTTAAAAATTAGCACTTATTAATATAAATAATATAAAAATTATAATGATATGAGCAAATACAAGAAAGCATTGAACAACAATCTCAGAACTCTGAAAATGTTAATGAGAGTCAGACATATCTTAAAGTAGTTGTTGGTCGGGACCGCCATAGAAGGGTTTTCAACTTAGGTTCTTTTGCAAAAACGTGCTATTCATAATCCTCCACATCTAGTACAATTGGATCTAGTAGGCAGTTTGCATCCAATTAGAGAATCATTTAGCTTGAGAGCAAAGTGGAGATGCTGGAAACTTAGTTGCGACAATCGATGAGGTACATAACCCAGCTATGTAATAAGATAGATGAGTTGAAGGAGAGGGATAACATCTCATTGCAGCAGTTAGATCATCCGGCTTCACCAACCTCATAGCTTAGGTTTATAATATTTCAGTACTTAAATGGATTTTATTTAATGTTTTGCTACTGTTATGTTTTTTTTCATGAATTCTTAGTTTACAGTTATAACATACATTTTCAAGATACTTATTATTGTACATTATAAATTTTATATTATATTACCAGTCAAGATAATTTTTATATTATATTTTCAATTAAGATTATATTATTTATAGAAATTAAATGTAGAAAAAACCATTAGATTATCAACAGAAAACTATGGTAGGAATTAGTAGTGATGGAGTTTTCATAGTTAAAATTACCGACAGAAAAATGGTGTTGTAGGAAAATTTCTCAATAGAATTATAATATCTGTCTCTAAATTTATTGACAGAATGCTATATTCTATAGGTAAATTTTGGTGACAAAATTTTTTGTCCATTGCTAAAATTACCTAAAACAATTGTAAACCTATTGAGAAATTTTCTTTCGAAAATTGTAAGTCCATTGGGAAATTTCCATTTTACCTATGACCATTTCTTCTATAACTCTTTTTATCAGTAATTTCCATCGCCAAATTTGTTTGCATATGAAAAATCAGTATTTTCCATTGATAGTTTTCATTGCTAAACTAATTTTTCTTATGATGATATTTCTGCTAGCATCAATTCAATTCCTTTACTCATTGACACAAACTTCAAAATATGGCAAGAAAATGTCATCATTAGTCTTGGAGTTATGGATCTGGACCTTACGCTAAGGACAGAACATCCCACTACTCTTACAACTACTAGTACTCCTAATCAAAAGAAGGAGATAGAGAAGTAGGAATGTTCTGATCACATGAGTCTTATGATCATAAAGCATGTTGTTCCAAAAGTATTTAGGGCCACTATGTTTGAGGAGGCTACTATAACTTAAGGTTTCCTTACTAAAATTAAAAATAGTTTTGCCAAAAATAAGAAGGCAGAAGCTAGTACACTTTTATCAAACCTCTTATTAATGAAGTATAAGGGAAAAGGAAATAGAAGGGAGTACATAATAGAGATATCTCATACATCTGACTTCAAAACTAAAGGCATTTAAGTTAGAACTATTTGAAAATTTACTTGTTCATTTAGTTTTGATATATCTTTATATAGAATTCAGTTAATTCAAGATAAGCTAGCTATTAGGAGGAAAAATGTTCCCTTAATGAACTCATTTCCCATTGTCTGCAATAAGAAGATAAGATAAAGCAAGAAAAGGCTAAGAGTGCTCATTTAGTCACAACGTCCAAAGATACGGGTAAGAAAAGAAAGAAGAATAATGAAGTTGTAGGTTTCAATTATGCACAAAAGAAACACAAGAAAGAATAGGATTAGGAATTTACCTATTACTTCTATAAGGGTGCAATTAATAGGAATGAGATTGTACTAAATATCATGCTTGGTGTGTTGAGAAAGTTATGTTTCTTGTGTTGATTTATTCTGAGATTAGTTTAGCTTCAATGCCTATACATACTTAATGGATAGATTTCGACGTTATTATTCATATAAGTATACCTATGCAAGGTTGCCTTTGGAAATGTTCAAAAATTTTAAATCTAAAGTTAAAAATCAACTTAGTAAAAGGTTAAGTGCATCAAATTTGATTGTGGTGGAGAATACGATGATATATATGATGGCTCAGGTGATCAGTGTCCAAGACCTTTGGGAAATATCTAGAGGAATGTGGAATTGTCCCACAGTATACCATGTTAGGTACTCCTAGCATAAATGGTGTAGTTGAAAGATTAAACAGGACATTTAAGGATATGGTAAAGAGTATGATTGCTCTTACCACTTTACCAGAATCCTTCTGGGGTAAGGCATTAAAGACTACAACTTACTTACTTAATTAAGTTCCAAATAAAGCAATATTAGAACCTATTATAAGTTGCAGATAGGAAAGAAACCTATCTTAAACGATTTACATGTTTGTGGTTATCTAGTAAAGGCTAGGTCTTATATGCCAAATGAAACTAAACTGGATTCTAGAACTATTATTTGCTATTTTATTGGATACTATGAATGATCTAGGGGTTTCAAGTTTTATGATCCCCTACTAAAGGAATTTTTAAGACAAGGAATGCTCTGTTCTTTGAGGAAGTTCAGTTTGTAGGGGAGATAAGGTTAGAGATTTTGTCTTAAAGAAAGAGATTTTTATTATTCCTCAAACTATTGTTGAAATCAATCAAGAAACAATTATAGATTAATAAAATGTGCCTCCCATACAAATTTAAGAAGTTATTCTAGATGACCAAACTTATTAACCTTGAGAACCAATACCATTATGGAGATCTACTGGAGAGAGAAGAAATGTAATTCTAGATGATTATATTGTATATCTTCAAGAACATAAGTATGACATTAGGATGGTGGAAGGCGGTCCAATTAATTTCCATCAAGTCATATAAATTTCTAATCCTCAAAAGTGGATTAAAGCCATAAATGAGGAAATGAAGTCCATAAAGCACAATGACATTTAAAATCTTGTCCCATTACTTGAAGGTGAAAATTTCATTGGTTGCAAATGCATATTTAATACTAAGAGGGATTTTAAGGATAAAGTGGAAAGATATAAGGCACATCTAGTTTCTAAAGGATTCACTCAAAATGAAGAAATTGATTATAAAGAGACTATCTCTTCAATTTCTTTAAAAGTCTCTTTTAGAATCATCATGACATTAGTGGCGTACTTTAATCTTGAGGTATATCAGATGGATTTTAAAATCACATTTCTCGATGGCATCATTAATGAGATAATTTATATGGTACAACTAAAAAACTTTAATATTAAGAGACTCAAAGAAAATATTTTGCAAATTAAAAAAACTCATCTATAGACTTCATCATGATTCCTATCAATATTACTACAAGTTTCATCAAGTTGTTATCTTATTTGGTTTTAAAATTATTGTGTATAGCATAAGTTCAATGAGAGAAAACATATTTTTCTAGTTTTATATGGCGATGATATATTGCTTGCTAGTAATATTGTAGGCTTATTGGCTATCTCAAAATTTTGAGATGAAAGATCTTGGTGACACCTCTTTTGTATTGGGGATCCAAATACATCAAGATCATTCTTAATTTATTCTTGGATTATCACAAAAGGGCTACATTAAGATTCTTAAGAGATTTGGTATGCAAAATAGTAAACTAGGTGATACCCCAGTATCTAAAGAAGACAAATTTAGTCTTAGTCAATGCCCTAAGAGTGGCTTTGATGGAATACATTATCAGTTAAGGCAAGTTAAGTGCTCTTGAGGAACATTCATTATAAAGCTCTCCCTTACAGAACACTGTTCACGTGCTTTTTACTGCTTCAATGGCTTCTTTACTAAATATCTTTATTAATCTTGGCTCCCTCCTTTACTATAAACTTTGCTCTCTACACACCTTTTGTCTCTGTCAGCTCTCTTTATCCCTTCTCTTTTTCACTAAACTCTTTTAACACTTCATCTACCTCCCCCTTCTTATCACCTCCTTCACATCAAACTTTCAACTGCATTTTCGGTGTTGTTATGGTCCATACTATCTCCACCCTCTTATGAACTCTTTACTATAACTACTAATCTTTTATCATTTAATCCTTAAATTGACCCAATAGAAACCATTCCTTTCCTACCCTTAAATTTAAACTTTCTTCATCTATTTTCTAAGCCCATTAGTTCTCAGGAACTGCTTGGATCCTTATATATTAATGCTCAAGCTCCAAATTCAAACTATGCACTTATCAAAAAATCTTGGATTCAAGTGGTAGGAGATGCTACACTTAATTTAAAGCTTTTTTATTATCCTCCTAGTGAAATTTTAGAGTCAAGGATTATGTCCCCCTTTTATAACTTTTGAAATTTGGTGTAGACAGATGGAAGTCTACCATATTTGGAATTTTCTTATACAAAAAGAGAACTTTTTTACTCATGAAACAATAGGAAATGAACAATTAGAAGGAACATAGTTTGTTGGATGTGCTTGTGAACCATGACGATGTATTTTTGTTCAAATTTATGAGTATTGAGAAAGCAAAAAAAGTGTTCCAATTTGGACCTTGGTATGTTCATAACAAGCTACTTTTGCTTCAATTATAGAGGCTTGGACTAAAATTGGAGGAGCTTAGGTAGGAAAAAATTCTTATGTGGATCTGCCTTTATGATGTCCCTTTTGAGTACTGGATTATTGATGGTCTTAGTCACCTTGCTAGTTATATTGGCAAGTACATTTCTATAGATCAACCAACTGCTAAGATCAGACAAATCAACTTTGCAAAAATTTGCATATTGGTGACTTCTATGTCTGACTTATAAGAGGTAATCCCATTCATCAGGCTGAATGAAAATGTGGAACTAGTGAAGGATCAATTAAAGATTTCTTATATATGAAAAACCTCATATTGGAAAGAAGCATAAATGGAGACCAAATGGAAGACTTTTTAAAACAAGAGGTCATCTAGAGCTGATAGAGGACAATATTGAACATCATATCTCTACTAAGGTAAACCACCTACATATGGATGCTACAGAAGCAAACAAAGAAGTAATGGGGAATGAACCCTTAGCTGTTCATCTAGAGAATGAAGAAAAATACATGTTTTGGTACCCCAATCTCAAATCCCATAGTGGAGACACTACAGGAGTTAAGACATTTGGTGACAATGTTTTGTGACTAACTATTGTTTTGTCACAACTACGAGGTTTTTTGTGACAAAACAATTAATTAACACTATTATTTAGATTAACTGTGATGATTTATTTTTTTGTCACTAATACAATAGTAATTGTGACAATTTAGTATCTTTCACAATTAAGTTGTCACTATTAATATATTAATAGTGAC
>JAOSBK010000205.1:21244186-21255427 GCA_027568895.1 Erythroxylum shatona | reverse complement strand
ACTTCTTGTTTTTTAAATTTATTTTTTTGCCCTTTTCCTTTGTTCTATTCAAATAAAAATAACAATAACACTAAAATATACAAAATTTGTATTTTAAAAAATAATTATTAAATTAAAAAATTATTAAATTAAAATAATTTTCAAAAAGTGGAAAAAATAATGGATTGTTTAAAATTAATGGTATACTAAAAAATTTTAAGGATTATTAAATAAATAAAATTCATAAATAATAATGAATAGTTATTAAATAAATAAGATTTAAAAAAATTGTTATTTAAAAATTATTAAAATTGAAAATTTACTAAATTTAAATTATTTTCAAAAAATAAAAAATTAATAATTAAAAAATGTCATGGAAGATTTTCCACGACGTTTTCAAAAACGTCGCGGAAGACTTTCCACGACGTTTTTTAGGAAACGTCGCAGAAAGTCAAAATGTAACTTTCCGTTACATTTTCTAAAAACGTCGCAGAAAGACCAATCTTTCCATGATGTTTTTCAAAATGTCGCAGAATGTCAATGTTTTCTCTAACGTTTTACAAGAAACATCGTAGAAACTTTTTGTCTACACCACATTCCACGACGTTTTTAAAACGTCGCGGAATTTATTTTGCGACGTTTTTTGAGATTCTGTGACGTTTTTAAAACATCGCTAATTGTCCTATTTTCTTGTAGTGTTTGTCAATTGTTCTTCTTTATACATATGCTTAATCTTTTAATAGTTATTCAAAGGAAATTAGTGATGATGATCGTCCATAATGGGAAATTAGATAATCAATCTTCTTGATAAATTAGGTGAAGGCTCCTTATAACCATTAAAGACTTCTTTTAAAATATGAAATAACTTATCATCAATTGATTATCTTTTGATTTTTCAATAATTCAATCACATATGAACTAATTAGTTTCATTTAAAAGGAAAAGAAGGCATTAATTGGCAAAATAATTAAAAGTTCATTCAATAAGAATATTTTCTCTTTTTCATTAACGAAAAACAAATGTCAAACTTATTTATCTTGTGTTAATTGTTTCTCTTTCAATTCTTTAAGAAATAATATGAGAAGCAAACTGACTTTATTAAAAGTTAATACGACCAAGCTCTAAGTATCAACATATTATTCCTCGATTTCCTTAGATTTGAAGACATTATGCGGAGTGTGGTGGTCAAAGAAATCGATCATAACCACAACATTCAATTCTATATTATTTGTGAAAGTAATGATTAGCTCAAGATATTTTTTGTCTGCCCAATCTTGCTCCTTTGTGACCATCAAGACTTAATTATCCTATAATTGGGCATTATGAGACCAGGCAATGAGGACAATCACGTAGAAGCTAAGACATGTTCTAGCTCCACTATGATTCACGAGTGTAGAACAACTATCATGGTTGGGTATAAAATAAGCTAAAGTATATTGACTAAATGTGTCAAATATTGACTAGAATATATAGTGAGAACTGTATCCCATCTGGCATGGACGCTACGCAATTTCATAGCACATATAAATTGCCTGTGCTAAAAAAAAAACAGCATTTCCTATTTCCTATTTCATCATTTTATAGTTACTTTTAAGACATGACGACCTAACTTTCCTCCTACATTAACTTGCTTTGATGCAACCAGAAGAAAACACAGGTCAGGCAACCAACAATTAGAGAGGGCCACTCAAGACAAAGGGGGCATCAAAATGTCAACCGGGTTATCTGCAAATTTTGTGGGATCTGACACAATGCTTTTAGACTGAGATGATGAGATCTATCAAGTGATTAGCCAATTACTGAGACACCAAAGATTCTGAGGCATCTGCATGAGAGAATTCAAAACATAATAATTGACTTTTCTCACGGATCGACGATGAGTGAAAATTGTTACTCCATGTATAGATCTGAACACCAGCAGCACAAAGTTGATGAAAAACCATAGCACATGTGACCTTTTGGACATATCTACGTAAATATATAGAAACATGTTAACCCTGGTGCGTTTGGTTGCATATGTAGTTAGTATCTTCACTTAATATATCATGTCTATTTAGTATATTGTATATTATTTAGGAGTGAAATTAATGTAATTCATGTTACTTCTCCAAGGTTACGCTGTATATAGTTTTAAAAAAAATTAATTGGTTAACATTTAACCTTAATGACATTGTGTGATTTCTACTCAAGTACACACATTAGGATATTTTGTTGGCATAGAATTGCCTGGAAGGTATATAATCACATCTTGCACAGCATTTGGAAAAGTGATAGAAACGCAATTTGTTCGAGAAGATTATTAAAAGGGGGTGCAATAATTGTCAATAAAGATTGATTTTTTTGGCCATTTGGTGTAACTAGATGCACATGCATTGTTCCAATTAAGTGTGACAAAAAGATAGTTTTGATAATCAGTATCAATGATATCAATGATTCTTTATACCCTTTTGGTAACACATATTCATCTAGAGACAGAGAAATCTTCAGATAAGAAAGAGCTAGCTTTTAAATGGGTTGGTGGCATACATTGGGAGTTCCTAGAAGGAGAAGAAACGAGAGAATATAATAGCGTAAGTTACCGCTAGAATAAATACAGAAAAAGGTGGACAAGAACAGATATAGGAGAATACATATTGATGGTTATTAATTAATGATCATTTTCATTGATAAGGCATTTCTTCAAATTTTCAAGTTTGGGACGATATTCCTGTAATCCTCCTCTTGATTATATGGGCTGATGCATGTGATATTTCTTTTATGAGATAATTTTAGTTTTCTCTTAATTGTAACAAAAAAAATTAAAAGGTCCATCTAGACAAGTAAAAAGTCATAAAGTGACTATACTTTTTCCAAACAAAGAAATTAAGGGCAAAGCTTTGACAGTTATCAGCAACACAAGATTTCAACAAAGCACCGTCTTAATTTGATAATACGTCCAGTGAGAAGTCGGTGCAATTTTCCCATCAACGCTCTCTTTTGTGGTCAATTTGATCTCATCCCAAGTTCACTGGTTATGTCCACTTAAATATGCATCAAGCACTGAGTATAGAGAGAGAAAAAAAAAAAAAAAAAGAACAAGGGTTTCACGGTCCTGGTTTGGGAGAAAGACGGGAGGCATATTATTATATATTTGAATATTTAAGTTGGACGTTATGATCTTTTGACTTAAATGTGACAGAATGTTCAAAGCTTTATCCTCTATTTAAATTGCATATTGGTCAAAGTTTTAAGCTTCACGATGACTGGTAATCTCGATATGACATAAGGTTGAACTATTAATCGAGCCTTAGCCAGTTGGCCTAATATCATCTGCAAAAGATTGTTTGCGTAGGAGATTAAAAAAACTCCTACCTGCCAAGTTTGGACAGCACATGGAATTAATCTCTCTAGTTCCCATCACAGCTTAACAGATTTGGTCTTAGATAGACATGCAATATCGATCATTATTGCCCAGTACAATTCAGTAACAGTAAATACCGATGCTTTCAGCGCACCTATAATTAATATATTTAAAACCTAACATATATGGCATCTTAATCCCTGATCATCTTGGTCTCACTATTAATTATGTGCAAGGCCTACATTGATTGATCTTTAATCATCGGATAGATCCCTTTCTTATTCTCAAATAAAATCAAGCTCAATGAAGACGAATGTAGAAACTGGTACGAAAGGATTAGCGCTGTAGTACCTTTAAAGGACAAGGTGCGTGCTCCATTCAGAAGGTTAACAAGTTCTTTTTGGGTCCTTAATGTAGTGTTTTTGGATCTATCAAAAAGAACGATGTTAATTAAACAAAGAACATGTGGATACAAGTGGTTTTGCTTCTATTGCAATCTAAATTTCACCTCTGTTTTTGATGCTGGCATACCTTCCGATCATGCCACGTACTTAGCTCCCAAACTGGTGATTAACATGTTGTAAAAAACCTTAATCGATATAGAATATTGTCTAGAACTCAACACTCATGTTGAATCATCAAGACAAGTGGAAGCATATCTGGATATATTGTTGTCAGTGTAAAACCCTAAACCTAATGAGTTTAACATTTCTAATCTGGCCCGATATCAAATTAAAAATTATTATCCTAATCCCTAAATATATAAAATTAGCCAATATCCTATTAGATGCTTTAAGTCCAAATTTTAATGATATCACTTTAATTTGGCTCGACCTTAATGATAGCTCATAATTCACAGAATATATATATATACAAGCCCACAAATTAATTAAAAATTATTCCAACAATTTCCCAATTAGGCTATATGTATATGAAATCTTTGCAATTTTATATTATGCCAAAATCCTTACGTGCACAAATATGTAATCACCATCAAAAGCATTTAGAACAATTATATCAATCAAGGGATAAAAGTGAATTTGTTACATTTAGCGTAACTAAACCCATCAATGGTCACATTTATTAGTATAAATGAACGATATGGATCAGGAATGAATGTCAACATTAAAATTTCATGCAATGTGATTTTATCATGACTATTCCAATTGTTCCTTCTTTAAAACTTATTCCTTATGAGAACAAAAAAATGTTCAATGTAGAAATGAATTGTAGATTTTATCAGTGTAGTGTCAACCATAAAATAACCATATAATGTGTCTATTATCCGGACAATATTAAAGATACAGACTCCCACTAAATTGTAACATACTCAAAAGGTACTACACCCATACGAGTGGTATGCTCACGAAAAACCTTGTATGGTAACCCCTTAATAAGCAAATCTGCACCCATGAAGTTAGTCCTGACATGTTAAATGGACACTTGATCACTATGAACTCTTTCTTTAACAACTAGAAACCTAATGTCTATATGTTTAGACTTTCTTGAGCTCCTATTATTGTTAGAATACATAATTGCTATATTATTTTTACAAAATATCTTAAGTTGCCTATTAATTCCATTTATAATTTATAGCCTCATAACAATTTTTTAGCCATATCCTATAATTGGATTCTTTATAACATTTTATAAACTTTGTTGCCATGATATTTTTGCCTCATGACAAAATTTCGTAGTCATATCGCATGATTGGATGCTTCATAACATGTTATAGATTTGCTACAATTTTGGCATCTAGCAAAATCAAAACTAGAATACTAAGTGACCTCAAAATGATATGATCTCCTATATATGAGCATGTAGTCTTTAGTTTTCTACAGATGCGTCATAACTCTTTTAGCTGCTACTCAGTAGTCTAATCCCAGATTGCTCAAATATCTCCCTGGCATCCCAACAGTGTATGCATATCCTGATGTGTAGATACTTGAGCATACGTAAGACTCCCTACTGCTGATGCATATGCAAATGCTTATCCTCGAAGATCTCCACTATCTTTAGAAGTTGAATCCTACTGCAAATCTAACTTCTAGTTATCGCCGCATCATCTAAGATCTTCCCATGATCTCTATCTGTTGATGATGCAGTATGTTCTTGTCGAAGCCCACATAGTACTTCCCACAACAAGTTCGCTAGTCGTGGTCCATTCATCTGAGCATAGGCCAAGTCTTTAGTCTATTAAGTCCTTAGCCTGGGTCGAGTCAATCTTCACAAGGTTCAAGACTATATCAAAATTCACGCCAAGTCCGATCCTACTCACCCATGTTTATCTTAGTGTTCTCATATACCTCCCTCATGTGTGTAATCTTGCTAACCTTCCTCCTATGCTATTTCGTGAAGGTCACTGAGAAGTGCTCTGAAGTTTAAAGTTCTAACAAACCAACCCCACTAGATGGATTTGACGGCCTGTCGAATTAGTCTGAAGGTAGGTGTTCACCTGGTCCTCAAATTGCCACAAAGTATCTTTTTTCCATGTAGCTTTTGCCATAGGTTTACCTTTCCACTGAATCAAGAACTTGGCCTGTTGATTCTTTTTGTGTTGACCCATTTTTTGATGATTTAGGATCTTCTCCACTTAATCCTCTAACTATTTCCTCACAACTGGTGGAGCTTGCTTCACCTGACTCCTATTTGAATTTGACACATCCTCATAATAAGGCTTGAGAAAACTAACATAAAAAGTATGGTATACCTTTAGCCTTGGCAATTTCAATCTATATGTCACGATCCCCACTTTGTGTAGTACTTTAAATGGTGCATCGTGCTTCTACACCAAGCCCCTATAAACTTGCTTACTCGAGATCTCTTCCAAATTTGTAGGATTAGTTTCAACAAAACTTGATCTCCTATGTCAAATTCTAACAGTCTCCTTTGAAAATCTGCTTGCTTCTTCATCTGTCAAGAAGCTTTTTGAAGACTGTCCCTCACCTTATCTAACAATTCTTGCTTCTCCATCACAAACCTATGTGCCGTAAGACATTTGCCACCTATTCTTTGTTGAGCAATCTCTAGTGGTATGAGAGGTTGTTGTCCCAAAACAATCTACAAGGAAATTTTCTCTATAGCCGAAGATCTATGCAAGTTGTAGCAAAACTTTGCGGTATCAAGTAAACTCAACCAGTTATGTTAACATGCACCGACGATGGTCACTCACTGAGTTCGCAAAACTCACCCAAAATTTGCAACTATTTTTCAGGACCCAGAAGAATACCCCGTTAGGCAACAGACGTATAGCAGAGTGAGAAAAGAGGTCGGGATCAGTTCGCGTCTGTATTAGTGTCTGAAAAAAATTGTATTTTCTGAATTTTTGTACAAATGGTTAGGTCATGTTGTAAAGTCGACAGACTGAATTAATTTGTATTTCTAAGAAGGGCCCTTGTGGTCATTGTAATTACCGATGATTATGTATGTTAATGATTTTTCGCATAGTGTATGTTTGTGCTTTCAAAAAAAAATTTATACTGAGTTTTGATTGAGTGACGTAGCACGCCACCCTTGCAGGGCACGGACTCGGATATCACCATCGATGTTGGGTTCGGGTCGTGCGGGAGTGGGGTGTTACACACTTACTTAATGTTGTAGGTACTTTTCCAATAAACCGTTGATCCTTTCTATTTGGCCATCTATTTATGGGTAATTTGTCTTTGAAAACTTCAAATCGTAACCTATTATATTAAAAAGGGATGTCCAGAATCAACCTATAAATCTGACGTCTCGGTCGCTCACAATATTTGCTGAAACTCTGAAATACTTGACCACGTTCTTATAGAAAAACTCAGCCGCAACATTCGAGGGATAAGTCACAAGAATTGGCACAAAGATCGCATACTTAGAGAATCTATCAACCACCGCCATAATTGATGCCATGTTGTCTACCTTTGGAAACTCACTCATAAAATCCATTATAACAGATATCCACGGTCTCTTAGGGATGGATAAGGGTTGTAGCAAACTGATTTCCTTCTTTCTCTCTAGTTTATCCAACTAATAAATGAGGCCTATCTTTACGTAACGTTCTTTGTCATTCTCTATCTTTGGCCACAAATAAGAACGAGATAGGAACGTTAGCATCCATTGAACTCTTGGGTGACCGACCCACTATGAGTCATACGTCTCCTTCAACAACTGTTTCTGTAATCCACCAAAGCTCAACACATATATTTGAGTACTCTTAGTCATCAAAAGCCTATCATCGTCGAGTTAAAACCTGTATACAACACCTTTTTTGACTTGAGAAATCAACTTACAGTACATGGTGTCTAATGGAGCTGTCATCTTAATTTGCTCCAATAGGTCAGACTCCACACTCGTGACTGAATAAAGGGCCACAAATACCTCCTTTCTACTCAATTCCTTTGTCATGTTATTGTGCCTCCCTAGTTTATGCTCCCATATGAAGTCATACTTAGCAAGAAACTCCTATCATCGGACCTGTTTTGTGGACAACTTCTTTTAGGTCCTAAAAAATGTGTTAGCAACATTATCCATTCGGACAACGAACCTGGTTCCTAATAAATATACTCGCTATGTCTTGAGGCAATGCAATACTACAATCATCTCTTTTTTATGCGTCGAGTAACACTGCTATGCACCATTGAGCTTTTGACTCTCAAATGCTACTAGATGACCCTCCTGTATTAGGACTCTGCTAATGGATTTGTCTGAAGCATTAGTATGCACCTCAAATGGAAAATCGAACACAAGCAGCTTCATCACAGGTTTAGATGAGATAACGATTTTAATTTTCTCGAATGCCTCCTCACATGCACTCAACCAACACCACTCTTGCTTCTTCTTTAGCAAGTTTGTCAATGACATCGCTTTCTTAGAGTATCCTATAATGAACTACCTATGGTAGTTTGTCAGGTTGAGAAAACTCTGTAATTCTCGTACTATCGTGGGAGCCTGCTACTCAACTATTGCTTTCACCTTACTCAGATCCATCCTAACCTGACCCATGCTCACCACGTGACCCAATAATCTGATCTCCAATTAGGAAAACTTGCACTTCTCCATCTTCCGTAGAGCTTGTGCTACTTTAGTCTTTCAAACATCCACCTCAAGTGTTCCAC
This sequence comes from Erythroxylum shatona, assembly GCA_027568895.1. NCBI lineage: Eukaryota > Viridiplantae > Streptophyta > Magnoliopsida > Malpighiales > Erythroxylaceae > Erythroxylum > Erythroxylum shatona. The sequence continues at coordinate 21,247,018 of JAOSBK010000205.1, read as the reverse complement.
ATGTTCTACCATGTTAGTGCTATACACCACAATATCGTCTATGTAGATCACAATAAGCTTATCTAAGAAGTCATACAACATATCACTCATAAGGTTGCAAAATATAGTAGGGGTATTAGTTAATCCAAATGGCATAACTAAAAATTCTTAGGATCTATACTGAGTTATGCACGTTATCTTTGCTCATTACTCTCAGCTATCTGCACTTACCAATACCCACTCTGAAGATCCAACTTAGTGAATACATTAGCCATTGACAACCTGCCCATCAAATGCTAAATCAAAGTTACCGAATACTTGTTTTTGATTGTTACCTTATTCACTGCTCGATAGTCCACACACATCCGAAGTGTACCATCTTGCTTCTTCTGAAACAATATCTGGGTGTCGTATGGGAATTTGAATAATTGGATGAACTCTTCTTCTAACAACTCACCAAGTTGTTTTCGAAGTTCTGTCAATTCTATCGGGGACGTCCTATATGGGGGCACGTTTATATGGGATCGCTCTAGAAACTAGCTCAATCCTGTGATATATCTCACAACGAGGGGGAAGAGTTTTTGACAACTCTTTCGGCATCACCTCCCAAAACTCCCTCAACAAACTTACAACTGCATCAGGTACTTCCACCACGTGGTCTTCGTTGATTTCCCACATGGCAGTGAGATAGGCCTTCATGAATTTCTTCAACCTTTCTCGATGCTCATGGTCGAAACATGTCCTACCAAAGTTGTAGCATTCGTCCCGCCACTACCAAACCTACAACAATTCACATAGAAGGAATTTTGATCATTCATTAACATCATACATCCCAAACTCAAATACAACATCACCTTTGCAGCTTTGAGGAAATGGATGCCCAATATCATCTCAAAATCCTCCAATGGTATGATAATGACGTTCACCTTGGCACGTTAACTTCCAATGCTGACTGGAACGTTATAAGCAATTCCCGCAACTGCTTGTGCCTTCCTCACTGTGGTTTTAATCTTCATTAGGGCCTTGGACAACCTTATGCCTAACTTCCGAACCATCTTTTTCACTAGGAAACTATGGGTCGAGCTCGTATAAATATTGTAGTCATGTCTTTCTCCCCAACCTATATACCCACGTATATTAGTTTATCAAAAGGAATCAACTCACTACTAACTGCATTAAGCAAGGTGTGTCGCATCTTCTGAAGATTCACAGTCTTCTTTGACAATTAGGGCATTCAACTTCTCCTTTCTCGGGCACTCTCTGGCAAACTGTATGTTGGATCGGGAAAAGAAAGCATGTCATATTTAGAGAACTAGTAGATTTCAAAATTTTTTAGAAATCTTATTTGCAACTGAAGCAATATATCATCATGCCAATCTATACATGATATGGTATAAGGATAATGTTAAACATAAACAAGATAGTGATATTACTGACTCCTTCGCTATAATTTTAATTCCTCGCAGCACTATCCTCTCCTTCTTCTTATATCCAAAGTCTTTGCTTTTGAATCCTTTTCTTTGTCAATCTATCCTCTCCTTGTTGTTGTATCCTCAACCAATTTGATTTACCTCTTGTTCTTCCAGGACAACGTTAACAAAATCCCTTAGTAGGAAAGGAGAAGAAATGTTTGGAGGAGATTTTCTTAAAAAAATAAACAAAAAATGAGACTCTTCTCTTGCAAATTTTGGCTTACTCATGTATGAAAGGAGAGAGAGAGCCAAATTGTTAGACCCCGCTTCTGGAGCCTAACTTTTAGAGTCATAAAACATGTGCTTATGCTTGTTACCATGTGTGGTTATTCCAATTAACCCTCAATTGTCATCCTCGGTTCATTTTCATTCTCTGATACTATAAATATCGGGGACTATTTTTTGAATCATTCTTATACTGATGCAAATATTCTATGCTCAACTTCCATCTAGATATATTCACAATGCCGAAGCATGTTTAGTAAAATAACACAAGTTTATACTATTCCAACAGATTCCTTCACTTTCCTTAAATCAAAACCTTTTTCCAATCAATTTGGAATGCTGGCAATTTTTGTGAAGAGATAGCATAAAGTGTTAGGAATCTACTATCTCAAGGATCACTTCATTTAGATGTTGGATAACAAAGATTGGGCCGAAGGAATCAAACAAGGTTCCTTCCTTAATCATAATGAACCTGGTTCGAAACAATGGCATAACTTACTCTAGGGATATCAAATCAAGGTCATTCTTGAAGGGTTCGAAAGAGGACTTCAATATCTACATCTTTCATGCAGACATTAAAGTGAGATTTTGTCATTTAAAGGGTCAAAATTGGACCAGACAATAGGGTCAGACTAAACTAGATGAAGGGTCAAACTAATTGGGAAAATTGTCATAACTTTCCCTAGAGATATCGGATTAGGGTGTTCTTTAGTTAGTTTAAAAGAGGACTTCAAGATATACAACCTTCATGAAGACCTTGAATACAAATTCTATCATCTGCAGACAAAACGTCCTCACCATACGATACGTCCTGACCAGATGATACGTCTTCACCAGATGATACGTCCTACACTTCTGAGCATCTGCACTTATAAGGACCATAACTTTTGACTCCGATATCCAAAAATTTCATACTTTATAGTGTTGGAAAGCTAGAAAGAAAAGCTAGAACTTCTATAAAAACAACTTGTCAAATTCATCCTAGATCAATCCAGATTTTGCCCTAAAGTCAGAACACAAATTTTTCCCTTATGGAAGACTTGAAATTTTGCACTGTGCAAACTTGGAATGTCCTGAGCATAACCATTCAACTACCAAAATGATTTCATTAAACTCTCAAATCTTAACTCATTTGTCTCATCACCTTCAACTACAT
>JAOSBK010000205.1:21184338-21214754 GCA_027568895.1 Erythroxylum shatona | reverse complement strand
GATTAAGAAGAATTATATGAATTGAGTTTTGATTGAGGATAAATTTCCAAATGGGGAAATTATATTGTTTTTGATTTATATAAGATTGAATAAAGTTGAAAGGAATGGAAAAGAAAGAAAGAAAAAAAAAATTATACCGGATTTGATCGGCTTAGATTAAATGTCTAAGGTTTCCAACGCGATAGTTTTCTATGTTTACGCTTCAGATGTCAGATCCACTTTGATTTGTTTCCGCTTATGATTTGTTTGAACCGTTTTGTTCGATTCCGATGCCATTCGTTTTTGTTTAGATTCGTTTCGATTCATGATCCGCATTTCGTTTCGCTTGTTGTTCGATTTTCTTTCGCTTTCAATTTGAGATCCGTTTATTTCACTTTGTGATTCGTTTCGCTACTTTGTGTTTTCGCCTTTGCTTCGGTTTGTGTTTCGCTTTTCGTTTTTTCATTTTTTCAGTTGGGGTCCGGTTCTGAGATCGGGTCCCAACACACTTAAAGGTGTATAGTGGTAGAGAAGTATACACAGTTAAAGAGGAAACTTTTCCAAATCTGTGAAATCGATGATTGGGGCACATGAGTGAGAAAGGATTAAAGTTGCTGATTGGTAACTCTCTTATCCTACTAGTGAAGAATACATTGTCGTATAATCTTTGTGATCATTGTTTGGTTAGAAAGTAACATAAAGTCTCTTTCAAGTAATGATCTACATGGAAGACAAAGATATTAGAGTTTGTGCATTCAGTTGTTTATGGCCCAATTGAGGAAGGGTCACTAGAAGGCAACAAATACTTCACATTCATTGATGATGCTTCGAGGAGGACTTGAGTGTACATGTTGAAAAAAAAGAGTTAGTATTTAAAACTTTCCGAAAGTTTCATGCCATGGTAGATATGGAAGTTGAGAGCAAGAATGAAGTGTCTATGAACAAATAATGAAGGAGAGTATGCTTCCGAGGTATTTGAAGAATACTGTATATTGCATGACATTATAAATGAAAAGATTGAGCCTAGTACTCCATAATATAATGGTGTTGCTAAGAGGATAAACAAAAAAATTGTGGAGAAGATTCATTGCATGCTTAAAATGTCTAAGATGTCAAAGACATTTTGGGTGAAGTAGTTTGAACTGTAGTATATTTGATCAATGGAGCTCCCTCAGTTCCATTAGATTTTTTAGAGAGCATGGATAGGTAAAGATCCCATATATTACCATTTGAGATTATTTAAGCATGTACCAAAGGATCAAAGACTAAAGTTTGACTCAAAGGTAATACCTTGCATCTTTATTGGCTATAGTGTGATCAGTTTAACTTCAGAATCTATGACCTAGGGAAGCAAAAAGTTGTCAGGAGCAGGAATTTGGTATTCAAAGAGCACGTGAGAAGTGCAGTTCTTCTGAGTGAATATAAAGTTACGCATAATAACTCATCATATAGTGCCATTAATTCTTCTCTAGTTTCTACCACTATTGAGCAGTTTTAGGTGAAGGAGTAAAGTGTGCAACAAAACACACATTGATGGTAATTAGGTACAATTGGTAATGATGAACTACATGAATCAAATTCAGACAATGCTAAAGATGAAGATGTTGAGGATAATAAGCAGGGGAAGCAACTTGGATCCAACAGTTAATGAAATATAGCTTTGAAGTTCTACAAGAGAGAAAAGGCCTTTTACCAAATATCCAAGTTCATAATATCTATCAGTTATTGCTAAGGGCGAGCTTGAGAATGTGCAAGAAATTGCATCTTTTGTTGACAAAGATCTCTAGCTTGCAGCTATACTTTCTGAAGAAGAATGGTACATCTGAGCTTGTGAAGCTTCCAAAAGGAAAAAGGCATTGAAAAATAAATGGTTGTTCAAGATAAAGAAAGATGGTGACAAACTGGTAAAGTACAAGGGAAGGCTAGTGGTGAAAGGGTTTAGTAAAAATAAGGGCATTGATTTTGATGAAATTTTGGCATTAATGGTTAAGATGACCTTAATTTGAATATTATTGGGTTTGACTGTCTGCTTGGATCTTGAACTTGATCAATTGGATCTTAAAACTACTTTCTTGTATGGAGATTTAGAAGAGCAGATATACATGGGGTAGTCAGAAGGTTTCAAAGCCAAAGGCAAAAAGAATATGCTCTATAAGTTGAAGAAAAGCTTATATGGGTTGAAATAAGCTTTAAGGCAATGGTGTCGAAAGTTCAATTCCTTTATGAGGGATCATGGTTACAAGTGAACTTATATCGATGCTTATATGTACTTCAAGAAGTTTACATGTGAGAACTTCATTATCATTCTTCTATATGTTGATGATATGCTAATTGTGGGTCAAAAATGTTGGAAGAATCCAAAAGTTGAAGGGGAATTTATCTAAATCTTTTGATATGAAAGATTTGGGACCTGCAAAGCAAATTTTAGGTATAGAGATAACTCGGGATCAGAAGAGTAGGAAACTTTGATTATCATAAGAAAGGTATATTGAACGAGTGCAAAAAAGGTTCGATATAAAGCATGCCAAGCTAGTTAGAACGCTACTAGCTTCTCACTTCAAGCTGAGTAAACATGCATGTCCCTTAATAAAAAAGGAAAAAGATGGTATCTCTTCTCTTCCATACTCATTAGCAGTAAGGTCTTTGATATATGCAATGGTGTATAAGGTCAGATGTTGTATAGGTTATTACGTTAGTGACTAAATTATTATCAAATTCAGGGAAGGTTCACAGGGAAGTAGTTTAATGGATTTTGAAAGAACTTTAAAGTGGAGTTTATGTTTTGGTGATGGTAGAAGTTTATACGGATACAGATATAGTTGGAGATCTTGATAGAAGAAAATATACTTCTTGTTATCTAGTTAAGTTTGCAAAGGGAACCATTTCATGGCAATCTAAGCTATAAAAGCGTGTAGATATATTGTTGGATCCTGAACTTTTATTAGAAGATTTGAACTAGTAAATGAGGAATTTTGGTGATTCACCTTGAGAAAAGAACAAATGATGAAAATTTTGGAACAAAGAAATGATAGGCAAGGGTAAAGTAGTGAATGAGAAATGTAGATATGTCCAAGTTTTGCTTTGGTTTTTCTGGTGGATAAAATATTTTGAAGTGAGAAGAATTAAGGTGAAAGTTAGAAGTAGAATGAAAACCAAAAATGAAGTTGCATTTGTGTAGTAAGTGGATGAAGAGTATGTACATATGTGTATGTTCTGTTATTGATGTTCATGATTAATCATGGACTATATTTTCTTTATGGATGATATTGATTTGAGATGGAGTTCAGAATAAGGAGTAAATGAAGTAGAAAAGGTCATCTTAGTATGATTTGTGTTAAGGAAAGATTGTGAAACAAAAAGGATGGTTGATCTGGAAAATGTTTATGGAGAATGTTTCAGTCTTTTAGCCACAAAATTTTCTCTAGTTATCCAAACGAGATTATTCTTAATTTGGATTAAACTAGAAACATATGGTTACATTTCTTATGAAGACACCAAATTTCAATTCTATCTCTAAGAGTCTCAAAATTTGTCATGAAGTGAGAACTGAGTGTAGGAATGTAACTTTCATCTTCAGACTTTAGGGGAAAATTGGGATTTATCTAAATAGATTTTAGCAAAGTTTCCTTCTTGAGAGTTTTATATCTTTCTGTTATCTTTCCAACGGTATATAGTATAAGAATTTTGGACATTGGAGTCGAAATTCATGCCTAAAACATCTTCTGTGTTATTGTTCATAAACTTCTTCTGAATTACTGTTCACCTTACATCTTTTTTTCCATTTTTTATCCTTCAAAAGATGGAATTTGTCTTTGATGTCTTCGTGAAAGTTGTAGCTATTGAAGTCCTCTTTCAAATAATCCAAAAAAAACCTAAATCAGATATCTGTAGAGGAAGTTATGATAATTGCAAGCTTCTTCTATGTTACTGTTCATAAACTTCTTTTGGGTTATTGTTTACCTTACATCTTCTGTTCCATTTTTTATCCTTCAAAGATGGAATTTGTCTTTGAGTCATTCATAAAAGTTGTAGAGTTTCTTCTATGTTACTATTCATAAATTTCTTCTGGGTTGCTGTTCATCTTATACCTTCTGTTCCATTTTTGATCCTTTATAATATGGAATTTGTCTTTGAGGACTTCATGAAAGTTGTATCTATTGAAGTCCTCTTTTGATCCATATAAAGAAAACCTTAATCTGATATTTTTATAGAAAGTTATAGCAATTTTTCCACTTCTTCTGTCTTTTTCATTAATCTACTTTGTACCTATCTTCTGTTCCATTTTAGACCCTTTAGAAGATAGAATCTGTCTTTAAGGTCTGCATGAAAGTTGTATATCTTGAATTTCTCTTTCAAACCATTCAAATAATACCTAAATTAGATATCTGTAGAGGAAGTTATGAAAATTGCAAGCTTCTTCTGTGTTACTGTTCATAAACTTCTTCTGGGTTACTGTTCACCTTACATCTTCTTTTCCATTTTTGGTCCTTTAGAAGATGGAATTTGTCTTTGAGATCTTCATTAAAGTTAAAGCCCTATTTTAAACCATCCAAAGAACACCTAAATCAGAATTTTGTAGAGGAAGTTATGACAATTGGAAGCTTCTTCTATGTTACTGTTCATAAACTTCTTCTAAGTTACTGTTCATATTACATCTTCTGTTCTATTTTTGATCCTTTAGAAGATGGAATTTGTCTTTGAGATCTTCATAAAAGTTGTCTCTATTGAAGTCCTCTTTCAAACCATATAAATAACACCTAAATCCTATTTCTGTAGAGAAAGTTATGACAACTGTAAAACATCTTCTATTATGACAATTATAAAACATCTTCTATGTTACTACTCATAAACTTCTTCTAGGTTACTGTTCATTTTATATTTTCCGTTCCATTTTTTATCCTTTAGAAGATAGAATTTGTATTTTAGGTCTTCATAAAAGTTGTATCTCTTGAAGTCCTCTTTTAAACCATATAAAGAAAACCTAAATCTGATATCTCTAGAAAAAGTTATACAAATTGTCCCACGATAGGTTCAATATGATTGAGGATAAAACCATATTGGATTCCTTTGGCCATAACTTCTTCGCTAGATACTCAAATGACTTGATTCTTGAACCATTGGACTCTTAAGACATTTTTTGAGATCTCCACCAAAAATGGTAGCCATATGAAATGAAGTGAGAGATATTGAGTGAAAAACGTGGGACGGGTATAGTGTGTGTATTTTTTTAAATGCTATGAACTGGTGTTATTCCACTAACCATATTTTAGTATTTTGATGATTTCTAGATTGGTAGAGCTCTAAATGAGATGGTTCCTGATTTGTGGTAAACTAGAGACATAGAGCTACAAATGGTATGAAGAAATTGGAATCTAATTCAGTTTGGATAAAAGTTGTGCCTAGTATATTGATTTGGACAAGAGCAATCCAAAAATGTTTGAAGTGTATCTTCCAAATCACTTAACCGAATTAAACGATTTTTGTGTCATTAGAAACTTAAGACAATGGGGGACATCTTCGAGAAGAAAGTGTTATGTTAAAATATTCAAGGATATTGTTGGCAAGACACTTAAGTATAAAAGACATAAGACATAATTGGAAGGACAAATGGGACAATTCTCAATCATTAAAGGCATAATTGGAAGAAGAAGTGTTGCCTTGTTTATAAATGAAGAAGAAAAACGTGAATGGAAGGAATAACGAAATGAGAAAGAAAGAAAAAGAGAGTTTGATTGTTGGAGAGAAAAGAAGAGAGTTGAGCTAAGGTTTCAATGGTGTTAACCTTCAAGAGAGATTTTGGAATTGATCAAGAAAGGAAACAAGTAGAGGAAGAGAAGAGCTTCCTTTTGAGCTAAGGATCCCTTCGTTTGGTGAAAAATGAAGGTAAGATAATTTTAAATCTTTTGGATTTTTGGAAGGATTTTAGTTCATGGAGTTTAGAAAAGGCTTGAGTTTAAGTATTCTAAAACCAATTTGTAGTGATTTGTGCTTGAGGGATTTTTCAATTAAAAACCCTATTGAGTGGGATTTTTGTTATTGAACATAGGGATCAAAGAGACAAGAGGAACAAGAGAAGAGGCATGTTTAAGAAAGTCTATAAGCAAGGAAATCAGGTGGGTGCGTGTTTATAATAAAGTAAATGAGCCACTACTGTTTTCTAAAATCAAAGAAGTTTTCTGATTTCCAATTGCATCATAAGTACTGCATTCATTGTCCATGAATGATCTATGAATTTTTCTATGTGTTTGATACATGAGTTGTGTGATGATTTATAAAAGTGATTTCTTTTGAAAAGACCAAATGTACATGAAATCATGTTTTCGAGAATGGTTTTCAAGATATATATATCAAGTATATGAAAAATCAAGTTTTGAGCGCATACGAAATATTATATGTTCATGAAACTCAAGTCTTCAAGAAGTACCATTTTGGGCAATACAAGTTTGCAAGTCATGCTATATGTGTTATGTGGGTTTGTGGTGGTCCTCTAAGTTAAGTCACGTGCACGTTGACTCAAGTTTAAGGCTTCTCCCACCTGCCAGCTAATGGCATGGAGCTCCTTCATAGACTCCCATAAGTTCACGGCTATGCAAGACCATTACGTGGGATTGCGTTAGTACATTTTGTTCACGGCTACACAGGACCCTTATGGGAAATGTGTAGCATGTTCTGTTTTGGATCCACCCATACCATTTTGATATGCTTATGTGCTCATGATATGTTTGACATGATGGATACATACATGATTTGTACTCTTGTAAATTTTTGACAAATTGAGAATTTCATGAAATAAGTGCTTGAGGATTTTTACTGCAAAATTACTATAGTTTCGAAAATGTACAATGGCAACGAGTTTTGAAAATGATTTTTGCTTATTTTTCTGTTGTAAACTTGTTACCCACGAGCTGTCAAACTCACCCCCTTTCTGTCCCTACCTCCAAGTTATGAGTAAGAGATGGAGTGAAAGAGAGTCAAGGCATCACTCCAAATTTGCTTATTTTATATTTTATGTTTTCAGATAATGTTGTAATGTAGCTGGAAAGGCCATTATAGCTTTGTAAAACCCTTTTGATTTGAGGGTATTGAAATGTAAATGATGAAAATTATTTGTACGTAATGTATTAAAGAGAATGATGTAGTAAAAATATGAGAGTCTTATGATATTCCGATTAAGAGTTGGGTTTTGGCAATGGTACCCAACACTTTTGTTTTCTCACATTCTAAAACATCATCACTTTTCTCACTAATTCTATTAAATAAAACTCTTAACACAAGCTCATGCATGTGACTCGTACTCATGCGACTCAGATTAGGGATCAATTGTTACTGTCTGCTATGACATGACAGAAATATATGTATCTTGACATATATTTTAAAAAATGCCCATGTAAGATACTAAAGCTGGGCTCAATACCCTAAGTTGTTGGACCCTACTTTCGAAGCCCAACTCTAAAATCATAAAATGTGAGCAAGTTTCCTTGTAGGGTTATTTCAATGTAATCTCCTTAACCATCATCGGTTCATCTTCTTACTCTGATACCAAAAGTGTTGGGCCACGATTTTGAAGCCCACACTAGTCAAACAGTAGAAATTTAAAAAATCCTTTTTAGAAAAATCATAGCTCTATGTCTCTAGTTTATTTTGAAATAAAACTCATCTCATTCGAAGCTCTACAGATTAAGATATGATTAAAAAACCAAAGTATGTTTAGTAAAACAACCAATTCATGCTCTTCCAATCAATGTCCTCACTTTCTTTCCATCATCAAAGCCTAAAACTACCAATTTTTATAGAGAGATATAAAAATATGTTAGGAATATATTGGTTCAAGAATCAACTCATTTGGAGGTCAAACGGCAAAGTTATGGCCAAAAGAATCAAACATGTTCAAAGCTAGAAAACCCTTCAGGTGCGACCGCGAGGAATAAAGGTGCGATCGTGATGATAAAGGTGTGATCGTGAGAGTGCTTGATTTGATTGCAAGAGTGCCTAGTGCAATCGAGAGAGTGCTTGGTGTGAGCGGGACTGAAGATATCCCGCATATACATCCTATGCAGCATCCCTACTTATAATGATCATATCTCTCAACTCCATATCCAAAAATGTCATACTTCATACCATTGGAAAGCCAGAAAGATAATCTAAAACTTTCAAGAAGACACCTTTGTCTAATTCAGCCTAGAATAACAAAGTTTTTCCCCTAAAGTCAGAACACAAACTTTACCCTTATGAAAGACTTGAAAATGCAATACAAATTCACTCCCTCTAATGTAACATCATTTTACAACAATTCAACTACCAATATTATTTCCTCATACTCTCTAATTTCTACTCACTTGATTTATTACTTACAACTAATTCTCATTCTTCACAATTTCATATCTTTCTTTTTCCATAGCAAATCTTAGTTATATATAAAAACAATTCGTATTCAAAGATTTATCATCTCAAATCGATAACTTCCTCAAGTATACCTCATTTGAACTCAACCTCATCCATACACAAACTCATATTTCATTAACATCAAGGGAAAAGAGTTTTATAAAGCTCTAATGGGCATTCCCAGCCACATTACACCATAAGCCAAAAATATACAAACTTTATATGAACGAGTAATTTAAAAAAAAACAACTAAAACCTTCTGTTTTCCATAAACTAGCTTAAAATACAAAAACATGCAAGTTTAGAGTGGTGTCTTGACTCTCAATCACTCGATCTCTTGCTCATCACCTAGAGATGAGGAGGAATGAGGGTGAGCATAAAAGCTCGTGGGTAATAAGTAAATAACAAAAAATAAGCAAAACCTTGAAATTGTTCATGTGTCATAGAAAAATTCATATTGAATTCATAAAATGCATAGTTCTCAAATTCTCAACCAAATTCACAATAATACAAATCATGTATGCATCAATCTTGTCAACATATCATGAGCACATAAGTACATCAGAATGGTTCGGGTAGGTCCATAAACAGAACGTACTAATACAATTCCATAACATGGTCTTGTGTAGTCTTGAATAGAACGTACTATAACAATCCCACATAATAGTTTTACGTCACCATAACCTTAGGGGAGTCCGTGAAGGAGCTCCATGTCACTAGCAGGCAGGTGGGAGAAGCCTTTAGTAGGAGTGCACTTGACATAATAGAATGGACTTACCACAAACCCGCATAATCATGCATTTCACATCTTATAAACTTGTTGCCCAAAATGACACATTTTCAAAACATGATTTCATAAACTTGATATCCTTTCAAAAACATTTTCATTTTTCATTTCCTAATTCATCCACAAAATTCATATACAAAACATGTAACACTTTCTCAAAGCATTTAAAGAACAATAATTAGACATTTATAAAGTAGTTGAAATCATTTATTTCCATTTCTTGAAAGAAACATTTATGGATTATTTACTTAATTATAAACATGTAGCCCACCTAATTTCCTTGCTTATAAACTTGCTCAAAGATGCCTCTCCTCTTGACCCTCTTACCTTTCTTGATTTCCTTCATCAATGGAAAATTTTCCCATTCAATAGGAATTCCAATTTAGAACCCAAAGAAACCACCTTCACTAAAATTGACCCTAGAATACTTAAACCCATGCATTTCCTAAGCTTCATGAACCAAAACCCTTCCAAAAAGCCAAAAGATCAAAAATGCACTTACCTTAACTCTTCTCCAAATGAAGAGATTTTTGGCTCAAAAGAAGGCTCTTCTCTTCCTCTTTCTTTTTCTCTTCTTGAACCACCTCAAATTCATTCTTGAAAACTAAGAAATGATGAACCCTAGCTCAAAGCTTCCTTCTTTTCTCTCCTTCTCTTCTTCTCTCTGTATTTTTCCCTCTTCTTTCCCTCACTCACATTTTCTCTCTTCTTCAACTACAAGACAAGAATTCTTCTTGCCCTTTTTACCCTTAATGGTTATAAAATGTTCATTTTACCCTTCCTTATAAGCCTTATGGTTTTTATTCTTAAGTGAACTACCAAAAATACCCTTATACAATCTTACTACCTTAACACTTTAAGTCAATTAACCTATGTCATATAATCTTACCAACATTAACATAATACTTAACTCCACAAAATAATTCCGTAAAGACGTCATAATTAGCTTAAATCATGCTTAACTAAAGGAAAAAAATCCAGGGGCGAACATTTCTCCACCTTTTAAAAGAATTTCATCCTCAAAATTCTTACCCGAGTCATAGAAAAGGTGTGGATACTTCATTATATACTGCATAATCTCCAAAACTAAATGATATAATTAACATCAGTGTTATAATTCCTCAAAATCCTTTCTACATTCATCACTCATTCGGTTTACACATTTTTCCTCCATCATTTTTGTCAAAGGATGAGATCAATAAAAAACCCCTTAACAGTCTATGGTAGTATCCATCGTACAACTAGATTAGAGAGCTCTGAATCTTTGATATATTTCTTGTAGTCTCTTACTTTATCATTACCTCTATTTTCTTTGGGTCTCCCAATATGCCATGTTTAAATACCATACAGCCCAACATTTTATTTAATCAAGTTAAGATTCATTCTTACAGAACTGAGCATATAATTTTTCTACCTCTATGATATGTAAGATTAATCTCAATGTTCAAAAATATTCTCTTTACTTTTCGAATAAACTCCAAATATCCTCTATGATCATAATCACTAATTGATACAATTTTGCTTAGATCATTTTAATCTTCAATACCATAATACTATCGGGGCATTGTTAACTCCAACAGATATAACCCAAAATTCCTTGTGCCTGTGATTGGTTCTCATAATTCTTTAAGTATCTAATTCCTCAATAAGGTAGTATTATCTTATGTCATTTTTTATTTCCTGATATACTTCTTTTCTTAATTGATTTTCTCAATTAATTCGATTTCCTCTGATTTCACATTGACTTGTTCTAATGTCTGTTTATTCATATTAATTTCTCCACACATTTCGATTTAATTGCAATCTTAATTTCCTGTGTTGGTAACATATTCATTAGATCTAATTTGCATCTCTTATACTTAATGTCACCTCAAATTCAAGAATCCCATCACATAGTTGGATACTTTACATCAACAAAATGATATACTCCCAGTAACATATTCTATACCTTATACTTGAGTCTCCATTAGGATTAGGACTCCAATATCATTTCTAATTTATTCCTTCATTGATCATTATTAAGAATAAACTTTCTGGTCTGCTTAATCTAATTCGGTAAAATTCTTCTTAGTAAGAAGATTTCTTATTGCTATCATCTATATCATTCGTGTAACCTTTATCAGTCCATTATTTCCATCACTACTTATCAAACACTCTTAGTATGTCAAAAAGATCAATTTTTATTTGTCTTCCTATTTTCCTCAAATAATCCCTGATCATACATTCACATCTTTATCACATTCGGGGATATAACACCACATTACAATATTGGTGTCATATTCAATAATACATCCACCAATACAAACACGGTGAATCATTATCTGTCATATTTACTCATATACTATTTCTCATTTCTAATTATCCACAAACTTTTGTTTTCTCACATTTTTGAAAAAGCGTCACTTTTCTCACTAGTTCTATTAACTCAAACTCTTAACACATGCTATGCATGTGACTCATACTCACGCGACGTAGACTAACAATCAGTTGCTACGGTCTGCTATGACATAACACAAATACATGTATCTTGACATATATTTCAAAAAATGTCCATGTAAGACACTAAAGCTGGGCTCTAATACCATAAATTGTTAGACCTCATTTTCGAAGCCCAACTCCGAAATCAGAAAACGTGAGCAGTTTTCCTTGCAAGGTTATTTTAATGTAATCTCCTTAGCCATCATCGGTTCGTCTTGTTGCTCTAATGCCAAAAGTGTTAGGCCATGATTTCAAAGCCCACACTAGTCAAATAGTGGAAATTCAAAAATACTTCTTTAGAAAAATCGTAGCTCTGTGTATCTAGTTTATTTTGAAATAAAAGTCATCTTATTTGGAGCTCTATAGATTAAAATATGATTAAAACACAAAGTATGTTCAGTAAAAGAACCAATTCAAGCTCTTCCAACCAATTCCCTCACTTTCTTTCCATAAATATTTTTAGAATCAAAGCCTAAGGCTACCAATTTTTTATGGAGAGATAGCAAAATATGTCAGGAATCTATTGGTTTAAGAATCAAGTCATTTGGAGGTTGGACAACAAAGTTATGGTCAAAAGAATCAAACATGTTCAGAGTTAGAAAACCCTTCAGATGCGATTGCAAGGAATAACGGTGCAATCATGAGGATAAAGGTGCGATCATGAGATTGTTTGGTGCGATCGCGAGAGTGTTTGGTGCAATCGTGAGAGTGTTTAGTGTAAGCGCGACCGAAGCTGTCATGCATATACATCCTATGCAGCATCCCTACTTATAATGATCATATCTCTCAACTCCAATATCCAAAATTTTCATACTTTATACCGTTGGAAAGCTAGAAAGATAATCTATAAATTTCAAGAAGACACCTTTGTTTGATTAAGCCTAAATAACACAATTTTCCTCCTAAAGTCAGAACACGAATTTTACCCTTATGAAAGACTTGAAAATGCAATATAAATTCACTCCCTCTAATGTAACATCATTTCATAACAATTTAACTACCAATATTATTTCCTCATACTCTTCAATCTCTACTAACCTAATTCATTACTTACAACTAATTTTCATTCTTCACAATTTCCTATCTTTCTTTTTCCATAGCACATCTCAGTTATATATAACAATAATTCGTATTTAAAGATTTATCATCTTAAATCGATAACTTACTCAAGTATACCTTATTTGAACTCAACCTCATCCATACACAAAATCATGTTTCATTTACCTCAAAGGAAAAGAGTTTTACAAAGTTCTAATGGGCATTCCCAGCCACATTACATCATAACCCAAAAATTTACAAACTTCATATGAACAAGTAATTAAAAAAAAAAGCTAAAACCTTATGTTTTCCATAAACTAGCTTAAAATACAAAAAATATGCAAGTTTGGAGCGATGCCTTAACTCTCTATCACTCGATCTTTTGCTAATCACCTAGAGATGAGGAGGAATGCGGGTGAGCTTAAAAGCTCGTGGGTAATAAGCTTATAACAAATAACAAGCAAAACCTTGAAATTGTTAATGTGTCATAGAAAAATTCATATTGAATTCATAAAACACATAGTAGTTAAATTCTCAACCAAATTCATAATAATGCAAATCATGTATCCATCAATCTTGTTAACATATCATGAGTACATAAGCACATCAGAATGGTTCGGGTAGGTCCATAAATAGAATGTACTAATACAACTCTATAATATGATCTTATGTAGCCGTGGACAAAATGTACTATCACAATCCCACATAATGGTTTTGTATAGTCATGAACTTAGGGGAGTCTGTGAAGGAGCTCCATGCCACTAGTAGGCAAGTGGGAGAAGTCTTTAATCGAAGTGCACTTGACATAACAGAATGGACTTACCACAAACCCATATAATCATGCATTTCACATCTTGTAAACTTGTTGCCTAAAATGGCACATTTTTTAAACATGATTTCATAAACTTGATATCCTTTCAAAAACATTTTCATTGTTCATTTCCTAATTTATCCATAAAATTCATATACAAAACACGTAACACTTTCTCAAAACATTTAAAGAACAATAATTTCACATTTATAAAGTAGTTGAAATCATTTATTTCCATTTCTTGAAAGAAACATTTATGGCTTATTTACTCAATAAACATGTAATCTACCTGATTTCCTTGCTTATAAACTTGCTCAAAAATGCCGCTCCTCTTACTCCTCTTGCCTTTCTTGATTTCCTTCATCAATGGCAAAATTTTCCATTCAATAGGAATTCCAATTTAGAACAAGAAACCACCTTCACAAAAATTGATCCTATAATACTTAAACCCATGCATTTCCTAAGCTTCATAAACTAAAACCCTTCCAAAAAGCCAAAAGATCATAAATGCACTTACCTTAACTCTTATCCAAATGAAGAGATGTTTGGCTCAAAAGAAAGCTCTTCTCTTCCTCTTTCTTTTTCTGTTCTTGAACCACCTCAAATTCCCTCTTGAAAACTAAGAAATGTTTAACCCTAGCTCAAAGCTTCCTTCTTTTCTCTCCTTCTTTTCTTTTCTCCATATTTTTCTCTATTCTTTCCCTCACTCACATTTTCTCTCTTCTTCAAATGTAAGACAACAATGCTTCTTCCCCTTTTTACCTTAATAATTGTAAAATGTCCATGTGAACTACCAAAAACTACCAACAAACCTTATGGTTTTTATCTTTAAGTGAACTACCAAAAATAGCCTTATACAATCTTACTACCTTCATTTTAATTCAATTAACCTAAGTCATATAAAGTTACTAACACTAACATAATAACTAACTCCACAAAATAATTCCATAAAGACCTCTTAATTAATTTAAATCATGCTTAACTAAAGAAAAAAATCTAGGAGCCAACACTACAGGTTCATATCTAAATGCCTATGATCCCCTTTAAGTCTCTAATCTAAAGTTTTTTAACTAAATACTTGGAATGCACTTTACATTTATAGTTAAATACCTAGAATATTTTTTAGTTAGCCAATCCAAAGTTTTAATTAAATACCTATAGTAGATTTTATATTCATATTTAAATACCTAGAATCCATTTTAGGTCTATAATCCAAATTTTTTGTTAAATACTTGAAATCTGTTATAGGTTTATTATTAAATACCTAAAATTCCTTTTAGGTTTTTAATGTAAACTTGTAGTTAAATACCTATAATACACTCAAGGTTTCTAATCTAAAGTTTCAGTTATGGGAAATGTCCATTTTGATCCCTCAGCTTCTACTTTAAGTACACTCAAGTCCTTTAACCTTAATTTTTACCAAATTAACCTTAAAGTTATCTATTAATGTCAAATACATCTAAATTTTCTCAAATCATAGAGTGTGCTACACACGCTTCTTTCGTATTTGACATGACATGCGTGCCCTTAATACACATGATAAGTGTAAAAATCAATCATGTTTTAGGGTATAATTTGATATATGTTTATCTGTTTTTTCTATTGTTTAGTATGTGTTTTTGGTAGAATTGTGTTAGTTTATGAATTATTTGTGTTTAAGTGTTTTTATAGGTAGTACAAGAATTTGAGCTTAATTATTATATCTTTGAGGTACCTTGATGTGTTTGTTAGTGTTTCAAGGTCAATAGCGCAGAACAGAGAAGTTTCAGAAAGACTTGGACCGAAACAATGGCCCACGATTATGGCGCATCCTACTACGATTGTGACAGAAGTGAGGGAGACAGCTCACAATCATGGCCAAATTGCCATGGTCATGACAGAAGCATCAGATTTGGCTCACAATTATGGCCTTCCTTCCATGATTATGACGGAGAGCTTACATTTGGCCCATGATCGTGGCCTGTATCAGACAGACATGCAAACATACAAAAAAGTCAAATTTTGAGGGCTTTTTAAACCTTTTCAACCCTAAAAAACCTACGGCTACCATAAACACATCAAGTATAAAAATAACAAGAAAAAAGAGGGGAAAAGGAGCTTCTTGCATCAGCCACCATCCAAAAACCTTAGAGAGAGTTCATAGAGAGATTGAGAAAGAGACGAAGTAAGAGAGACGTGGAGAAGAAGCCAACGCGAAGTAATTCCCATAATAGGAGGTTTTCTAACTTTGCTACCTCCATCATCCCTTCAGATCTGGTTTTCAGTATATTTAAATTTTATTTATGTATAGAATTGGGATAGCTGTTGAGAAAGGATTTTACGAATGTTTAGGAATGTCTAAACTCACCTTCGGGTTGTTTTTATCTTTGATTTAGTAAAAATTTGATTATTTATGTTATTTAGATTCATTGTGATTGATTTCTGTACTTGCATAATTTGGTGATAGACTAAGAGGGTGAATCGAATAAAAAATAATTAAATTGGGCTAACGAGAGTTAGGTGATTTAATAAGAATAAGAATGTGTGTGTTGCAATTTGCAAATTTGTTAATATTTCGTGATTAATTCTTGAATTGAGTTATTTGATTAAATTGATTGATTGAATTGCATCATTGTTTTAGTTTAGTTAAATTTGAATTTTTGTGATTAGTTTTAGCCTTAGATTTTAGGATTAGATTAACCCTCCTCGTAGGATTGAGACCTTAAGTACTTTGCGAATGGCCCGTACGCTTGCGAAATATCGAGGCAAAAAATTAAAACTACATATATTGGAAAACTGCAATCAAGTTTTTAGCATCATTGCTAGAGAAGTGAGTAGTTTAGTTCTTTATTCTAAGGCTTTTTCACTATCTTTTATTTTCAAAAAAAGAAAAAAAAATAGAGAAAGTAGTTTGGGGCATATAGTAGAGACACAGCAAGACATCTTAGAATGAGAAATGAGACATCTAAAGAGCTAGATGCCAAGAAGAAATGGAGAAAACAATGATGGAAGATATATATTATAAGGAGTAAGGAACTTTTGTGAATTACAATGAGGCACAGTACGGTTGTGGAAGTAACGATCCTTATTGGAACATGTACACTCCGGGGTGGCAAAATCACCTAAATTTCTATTGATCTAACAATGTAGAGACTCATTTAAGACATCAATACCTATTAGGAATTTAGTAAGATGAGTCTAGTTCATGGGATTCTAAATTGGATAAGATCCTGAATAAGCTCACAGATATGGAAGAGGGCCAGAAGAGACTAAAGAGCAAATTGAGTAAGTAACAAAAAATCATGCCTCTTCTATTCACAACCTAGAGATTTGAGTGAAACAGCTTTCTCGTGAATTTTGTAGGAGAAGTCTAGAAGACTCTCTGAATAATATGGAAATACATCAAAGAGAGAAATATGAGGCTATCGCACCTAAGAATGGGGGAGATCCAGAAGGAACAATGAAAAACCAAACTGAACCCCACCTTGTTGAAGACTAAGAGATGAAGAAAGAGATTGGAGAAAAGAAAGCCAAACCTCCCGTTTATTCACTAGATCTTGATATACCATATATGAACATCAAAAAATCTTGGGTAGATGTTCATGAAAAAACCTTATCCTTTCGATTAATGATGACCAAGTAACATTCAACATGAATGATGTATTAAAGAATCTGAAGAATAGTAGCTCATTCAAGATAATTGATATGTTCAAATCTTCTAAAGAATAAAAGGATAAAGAACAGCTGACAACAGACATTAAGTTTGAAGAAGCTATGAAAGTCTTTGTTTGTGAAGCAGAAGAAGCAAAAGAGATGAAGGTGATTAAGGAAGAAAGAGAGCAACTCACATTCTTACAAGACAAACTATTGGATTCAAAGGAAGATTCAGGAAGTTTTGTTATTCCTAGTTCACTTGAAAAAAGAACATTATTAAGCTTAATTAGTTTTCATAATGTTATCAATATTGTCCTTCTAATTATTTTGCAATTTGTAGCTTACTCACAGGCTACAAAATCAATGTTGAATGAAAAAAGTGGAAGCAAGTCGTTCATAATTGATCCCGGTTGAGTTTCTAAGGATAGAGCCCCGAGCTACTAACTTGAAAAGAAGTGCTACATGGGAGGTAACCTATGGAATTTTAATTTCCTTAAATTGCCTTCAAAAAGTTTGAATTTTGTAGTTAGGTTATTTCGTTTTCAAATAAAATCTGAAGGCATAATACGTCGACTTGAATTCTATGATCTATAAAGTAACCAAAGAGAGTTAAAACAGCCACAAGGAGTTAAGAAGGGATTTTGGAAAGTGGAGAATGACAAAAAAAGAAGAAAAATCATGCCCAATTCACTTAAAATTTTGCCATTTTACCATCTAATCACCTATAAATACATTTCTAACTTCACTTTTTCACTCACTTTCATTTTCACTTTATCTCTCTAAACTTTATCTCTCCAATCACTCTTACTTCTCTCTACAAAATTTCAAACCTCTAAATTTCGTTTGACTTCCACCGACTCATATGCCAATATGTCACACATCAAGCAAACAGTAAAGCATGATCAATCAGTGGGTCAAACACAAATCTCAGGATGAGGGAAGAGGAACAGAGCAGCTGATTACAACGTATCTTTCTCGATCTTCTCGGTTAAGGAAGGTACTCGTTTCCATTCCCTTCGTAATAAAAAAATTATGGATCAAAAATATTTTCATTTTGAAACTTTAAATAGATTAGAACTATGAGACAAGGTCTAGAGCTTAGTTGAGAAAATTCAATGGGCTCAGTTCATTCAAATTTAATTCCCAGTTTATGAAGAAGTGATCTTAGAATTTTTCACTTCTCTTTAATATGAATTCAACAAACCTAGGGAGTTATAGTTTAGATTGCGGGGACAACCTTATAGGCTTGATTATGACACCATGTATGAAATTTTTGGTTTCCTTGAGTCTTCTGTAGTAGATCAACACGACGATTTCCTTTTTAGGCCCTATTGGATAGAATTAACTGGATTAGAGTGTTTCGACACTAAGAATACACACAATAACATTATTAGGAGTCACGAACACTTGTTGATTCACAAATTCATGTGCCAAATCTTTTTTGACAAAACAAAAACCAAAAAGTGTTTGACAAAGGAATTATTTATGTTATGGTGCATGGATCATAGCATCCTAGTTTGCACAATCAACCACATTTTTAATTCAATTATTATTGCTCGAAAGAAGAGGATCAATAATTTAATAATGGGTTACTTGGTTTCGAACATAACTAATTACTATGAAGTTGAGTGTAATAGACTTACAGTCTACCGTCCTGAGTTCATAAACCACCATCATCTATAGACTTACAGTCTACCGTCCTGAGTTTATAAACCACCAGCATCTATAGCATGCTGAAATCCTGAAGTCCCATAATATGGAACTTCGAGATATTAGTGCCAAGACACATGTCAAGATCAGGACTGGTCAAACAAGTTCAAGCACCCAACAACAACAAAAAGGGGATTCAACTAGTGAGGAGTTCGAAGAGGAAGATGTAGAAAAACCATGCCAGCAAAAGGTACAGGATGCGATCTTCACAAACAACAAGGTAATCACAGATACACTTATGGAGAACTCCAAAAGGATGAAGGAGATGGCCCAAAGCCAATGACGATAAAGTCAGGACATTCATCGGATTCATCAATATTTTGAGGCTTAGGGCATTCAACTGCCACCTCTAACACCGTCACCACCTCCATCACCATGAAACTTGTTCTAACCCCCTTTCTTTTAAAATTTAGTCTTTATTTTTATTTTTATTTTTATTTTTATTTTTATTGTTTTACTTTAATTCATGTTTTTCTATCTTTATGTGTTTGTTTGCCGCCTTCTCACATTAAGGACAATATATTGTTCAAGTCTAGGGAGGGTTATGTTTTTTATTTAAATGAGAATTTTGCTTAGTAAATGATAGTTTGTTAGGGTGCATTCTATGAGTCAGGTGAATGTGTCAATGGCTTAGATAGATTGAAATTGATTTAATTTTGAACATGGTTTATTAGGTTGTAGAGAATTATTAACTGGCATAATTAGTGAACTAGGGGTTCTTTGATTAAATATGTTGCTTAATTAGGATTTAGTGTTTAAATGTAGCCCTCTAAATTGTCACATTCATTCATAATTTGAGGCCTTTTAACCTAAGTTGCTTTGCTAGAATATTTTTTATGAAAACGAGTAGCTAAAGCAACAAGGTAGGCAATAAAAAATTGTTATTTTGTTAAAATAAGTAACTATTTCACTGCCCTTCACATTATGAATAGCGCTAGTAGCCAGTTGAGAACATGATATAGCTAAGTAACTGATTCGACATGCAGCACAAATGTGTACCTTCGCATAAAACGGCTAGAATGACATTCCATCCAAGCAGCTTAATAAAAAAATGATTTAGTTGAGTAACCGGATTGGCATTCATTACTAATGTTTGCCTCCACGTAAAAATAATAATTTCATGTCTATAAAAAATAAATATAAAAATAAAAATGTGTTTTCGAATTAAACCTACCGAACTTGTAATAGTTTGACTTTTCATGAAAACATATTTAGGATTAGTTACAAAGTTAAACAACCAAAGAATTAATGAGTGTTTGCAATTGAGAAGGGTAAACAATTTAACACTTGAGTCTAGATTAATATATATATTTAGTTTAGAGCCCCAAGACACGGATTTTACATGTTAATGATTTGAAATGACTTGAATGATTATGTTTTAAATTAAATTTATTTTATGAAGTTGAAGCCTTTGTCTCATTATTGCATTATGTGCTGTGTGAATCTCTATGTGTTTGTTGTTTTGTTTGCTTGACAACAACCAAAGGATTAAGTGTGGGGATGTGATAAGTGTGAAATCCATCATGTTTTAGGGTATAGTTTGATATGTGTTTATCTATTTATTTGATTGTTTAGTATTTGTTTTTTGATAGAATTGTGTTAATTTGAGAATTATTTGTGTTTAAGTGTTTTTATGGGTTAGTATAAGCATTTGAGCTTAATTATTATGTCTTTGAGGTACCTTGATGTGTTTGTTAGTATTTCAAGGTCAACAACAAAGAACAGAGAAGTTTCAGAAAGACTTAGACTAAAACAACAGCCCACGATCATGGCCCATCTTGCCACGATTGTGATAAAAGCAAAGGAGACAACCCACGATTGTGAAAAAGCATCATATTTAGCTGACGATTGTCGCCTTCTTGCCATGATCATGACAAAGAGCTTACATTTGGCACACGATCGTGGCCTACTGGGCCACAATTGTGGCTTACGTTGGACAGATGCACAGACATACAAAAAAGTCAAAATTTGAAGGTTTTTTAGACCTTTTAGACCCCAAAAAACCCTAGAACTGCCATAAACACATCAAGTATAAAAAGAAAAAGACAAAGGAGGATAAAGGAGCTTCTTACATGGACCACCATCAAGAAACCCTAGAGAGAGTTAACTAAGAGATTGAGAAAGAGACAAAGGAAGAGAGACGTGGAGAAGAAGTCAACACAAAGTGCTTCCCAAAATAGGAGGTTTCTCGACTTTACTGCCTCTATCATCCCTTCAGATCTGGTTTTTAGTGAATTTCAATTTTATTTATGTATAAAATTGGGATAGTTGTAGAGATAGGATTTTATGAATGTTGAGGAATGTCTAAACTCACCTTCGGGTTTTTTTTTATCTTTGAATCAATAAAAAACTAATTGTTTATGTTATTTGGATTCATTGTGATTGATTTATGCACTTGCATAATTCGGTGATAGATTGAGAGGGTGAATCGATTGAAAATTAATTAAATTAAGCTAATGAAGTTAGATGATTTAATAAGAATGAGAAATCAATAAAATCAGTAATTATATGAAGAGAGATCACATATAGGTTCCAGGTAGTCTAGTGGAAAACTTTAGATTTAATTAGGGTTTGGATAAATTGTGAATTGAGAAATTGCAATTTTTATAACCTTATTAGGGTTTATAATTCAGGGCTATTGGCTATAACATGAGAGAGAGTAATCAACCCTAGGATTGCTCAGGACCAATAATTTGATAATTCATAATTAATTAGAATAGTGTTAAAGATAAGTAAAAATTCCCCTTTCTCTCAATTAGTAGTTCCTTAGGTTGATTCTTAATGTGTTTGTTGCAATTTACTGATTTGTTAATATTTTATGATTAATTCTTGAATTGAGTTGTTTGATTGAATAGATTGATTGAATTGCATCATTATTTTAGTTTAGTTAAATTTGAATTTTTGCAATTAGTTTTAGCCTTAGATTTTAATATTAGATTAACCCTCCTCGTGGGATCGACACCTTAGATATTACTCGAATGACCCATACACTTGCAGAATATCGAGGTTAAAATATTAAAACTACACATATCAAAAAAACCATGATCAACATGTAATTGAAAAAGTGTTTTTATTTGTCTTCCCTCTGTCCTCTAATACACTAAAGTGTCATTTGATGATATCAAAACATAATTACAACTAATGAATATATTATTTTGATGAAAAGGAACATAAGAACAAATTAAAATCATAAACTCAAGAATATAGCTTATGAAGTTGATAAAGAGAATTTGAAGTTTACAATAGTTGAAATCAAAATCAAACTAGAAATAAAAAAAATCACGAATTGTCAGGATCATTCTTTAGTTTGATCTTGTTACAACAGTTGTAACTTTAGCTTCTCTTTATCAACCTTTAGATCAAAGATTTTCAAGGTCATTCTTTACTTTTAATATTAATTTTAATCTCATTTTGTTAATTTAATTCTTTAGAAGGCTAACCATGAATAAACATTTCATTTCACTTTATTGCATAAGTCATTACATTCATCAATAGGCATTATAGCTTTTGATTATTGACCATAACATTTTAGCTTTGCTTTATTATGTCAAGAAGCCTGGTATTACGTTCATCTACTATTAAGGCCTTGTAAGGGAAAATGTTATTGAAATCCTAAAATTGAATGTTTTGGTATATTAGTGAAAAATGAAGGGTTTGGTTTTCCTTCTTAGTTCAAGGAAATAGTTTGATTATCTATTTTTTATAACTCTAAAGAGTGGAATTTGAATCTATTATTAGTTTTTTAAGAAAGAACCATATTCTTTTTAATAAGTTATTCTTTGTTAATAAGCTATTGCTTAATTATGTGGATGATGTAAATGGCAAAGACTTGCTTCAAGGGGATTACAAAGGCCTTTTTAAGGGCCTTAGAAATAATGGTTTTTATTTGTTTAAGAAAGGAGTGGAGCTTTAGTTTGTTATGTTTAGGAATGGATGATCAATTACTAGTGAAGTAAGAGGAGTTTCATTTACCAAAGTAGATATCTAAATTATTTATTTTATTTTATCACATACAGTGATAGAGGTATGCATTTAGACATGGTAATATAACCTTGTATTGATATTACCTAGCCTAGCCTAACTAAGTCAATGGGCCAGGTGTGGGTTAACTAGACTTCTGATCAAACTTGGGAGATGAAGAATGGCTCAAGGCTATTAATAGCTTGACCCTTACCCCAAGTGATATTATTTTGGAGGGATAAAGAAGCTCGAGATGCACAACTTGATCCTGATCAAGATTTAAGTTAGTTTAGGCCATTTTATAGGAGGGTTAGGCTAAGTCAAGTAAGTGGTGGGGCCCAATCCATCTTGGCTAATTTCGATGCCTATATGTATTATATCTAACATTAATATGTAAGTTTAATGGTAATTTGGCTGAAGTTAAAGTTTAAGGACTTAAGCATAGTTGAGGTAAAGTTAGAGGACTAAAATGGGCCCTTTTGCCCTTAAGTTAGATACATGTAATTCGATTTATATTCATAATTAATTACCTATTGCCCTTAAGTTAGATACATGTAATTCAATTTATATTCATAATTAATTACCTAGAATCTCCTTTAGATCTCTAATCCAATGTTGTAGTTAAATACCTAAAATCACTTTAAGAGATAGTTTTAAATGCATAGAAAAACATTTAGGTATAAATGCATAGAAAAACCTCTAGGTCTCTTCTAACTTAGTGCTAAACCCTAAAAATTGTTTTAGGACTCTTCTTTTAGTTTTAAATACCTTGATACCCTTGTAGTTCTCTTTTAACTTTAGGATAAACCTCAGAAACCACTATAGGACTCCCTGTTTAATTTTGAATGCCTAGATACTACTTCATGTCTCTTTTATCTTTGGACTAAATTCTATTTAGTTTTAAATCTTTAGATACCTCTCTAGGTTAGAGAGGTTCCTTTCAATTTAGGAAAAACCCTAGAAATAACTATAAGACTCCATATTTAGTTTTAAATGTTAGGATATCTATATAGGTCTCTCTTCACATTACAGGAGACCCTAAAAACCACCTTAGGAATTGTATATTTAGTTTTAATTACCTGGATGCCCCTTAAGATCTCTTTTAAATTTCACCCAAAACCTTAGAAATCACTATATTAGAATCCCTTTTTAGTTTTAAATGCTTGCATATCCCTTTAGGTCTCTCTTAACTTTGGAGAAAACTTCAAAAAGTATACTAAGAGTCCCCATTTAGTTTTGAATTCCTATATACCTTTTTAAATCTCCTTTTCATTTTGTAAAAATACTAGAAACCACTAGTAGAACTCTCTATTTAGATATAAATTCCTAGTCACCCCTTTAGTTTTATCTTAATTGTGGAACTAAGGGAGGTTGTAATTCATGTTTTGATGATAACAAAACATAGGTATTACTAATGGTCTTTTTTTATACAAGTAATATGATAATAATAAAGGTTATGAATAAATCACAATACAAATTATAACAACATTACAGAAAAATTGGAGTTTAAGTCATTCAAATGAAGAACAAAATTAGGAAGAAAAAAAAGAAATTAAGAACGAAAAGTTATAAATGAATAGGTAATCTTTACTGTACTTTTTACTTAAGTCACCTTGATATTTTAGAGGCTCATAATGGATTAACACATCTTCATTTTAACTTATTGCATGATTCTTTTTAATCATTAAGAGGAATTAAGGTTTCTATCTCAAGGAAAACCTCTTAATCCTTAAAAAAATTCTTTAGGGAACATTTAGATAAGTGTTTAAGTCAATTTTCCATTAATAAAATTAAGTATAAGCATTCAAGATGTTGGAATCATAATTTTAGGTGAATAGATCAACCTATATAGCTTAGTGGTCAACTAATGTAGGATAAAGTTTTTTAAAATGTACTAAGAATTTGTAAGGATATTTATTAGTGTAATGGTCGAATAGAAATTCATATTGGTCAAACAATGTCCTAATAACTAGTGAATTTGTACATTCAATGCATGTTGGTTGACCAATATCTTAAACTAGTTGATAAATACACAATAACTAGCTTTTGGAATTGAATAGCTCTTATTTCTAATGGCTAGTTGAACCTCTAATCATTACATATATATGGTTTTTTATTGGTTTAGATATCAGAAAACATTTTGGTGTTGTATAAGCACATTTGAAATATTTTTGAAAAGGTATTATATGCCTTCATTTTTGCAGTTTGAAGTGAGTGAACCTTTAAGGTTTCAAAGTGATTAAGCAAGGTTTTTTAAGTTGAAAATTCTTTTATAAGTGGGATTACTCCTCTCTTGGAGAAAGATTTTAGGAAGAGTTTTTATATACTCATGGAAAACAAAAATATTTTAAGAAGGTTTGTCTTCCTCTTGTTAGAGTAAGGGACTTAGTTGAAATTTTAGAAAGGATCTTGGAAAGTGGATGTAGATAAGAATTATTTGTCAAACTACTATAAATGGATTAGCCTTTCTTCTTCCCTTTACCCTTTAAATTATTGTCTGATTGTGTTAGTGATTTGCATTAAGCTATTTTTTAATCATATATTGATTTTTGCTTAATTAACTTCATTAGAGAAGAATAGTTGTTCAAATTTACCAACACCTATTCACCAGCTTTTAGGTGCCATTAGAGACCTATAAGTAATATCAAGGTGGATCTTAGAAGTTAGCATTTCAAAAAGAATTCTAAAGCAAAGGTCCCAAGGTATACTTAGGCTCATTCTCTTATATCCAAGAGGGATAAAACATTAATAGAGTCCCTTTCTTTGATGATAATGATAATCTACATTAGTAAAGTCCCTTTTTTATGATAATGACTATCTCTATTAAAAAATAGGATGAAGTTTTTCGTAATAAGTTAAAGCATTGATTTATGGAAAATATTTTTAAATGGCCCTTTCACTTCCATGAAAGTAATAGATGATAGAAGGTTTCCTATAATTAAAGAAGAAAGGGATCTATGTGATAAGGAACTATATATTTAAATAGAAAATCCATTTGTATATTATTATATGCATTAGGTATAGATGAATGAAATAGGTTATCCATGTGTAAAATTATGCATAAAATTTGGCACATTCTTTAAATCAAATATGATTGTATTAATATAGTTAGTGAAAGAAATAAAAAGAAGTAGAAGAAGGAAGACATCAAAAAGAAGGCTTTTAGAGTGTCAACTTAGGATGACTTAAGTGACTCCGAAGGTGAACAGCTGGAAGGAGAAGTTGCGTGATACGTGTTAATTATACTAAGTTTTCAAAGATGTTTAATTCTGCTTTTAGGTGTTTATTATATGATTATCAAGTGTATAGGCTTATAATTATGCTATTGTTAATGTTTATTCATATTTTAAGTGTTTGTATATGACAGCACGTCATAACGCTAGTCAAAATAAACTAGACCTATTACTATAGCAGTGGTGAGTCTAAGTCGATGTCACATAGAGTGTGTGTAAAGTTATTGAAATAAAAATAATTGGTATTTAGGTTTAAGGGGCTTTTGGTTTTAAAAATAAGAAAATAAAATAAAGCTAAACAAACCAACAAAAGCAATTTAAAGAAAACATGTAAAAAATGATAAAAAGTAGGGAATTCGGTAGGGACTCAGGTCTTTGGTTCAATCTCGGCCTACACCCTAATTAAAAAATTTTCAATGATTTGCCATTCTCAAACGTCTCCTAACAACTATTAATTGTGGATTAATAATTAACCCGAGTTTTTCCTTAAGTATTGTTTAATCAAAATACGATCGTTAATTAAACCTATCTACTGAATAACCTAGGATACAATATCTAGATTCAATTGGGTAGTAGCATTATAAATTAAGAAAACTGATTAATCAAGGCAATAATCACATACGATGCGTCATTTAACCTAGGTTATATTATCCCTAATGATTATGAACCATTAGTCGCTACAAATGAATTTCAACATAAAGATTACAAATTATATTGAATATTTTGGCAATGGGTTTGTAATAAAATGATCCAAATGAATGCATTAAAATCATCTTTTTACAATACCCAATGGGTTCATACACAAATAATCAGACTATAATGATAACATGATCATTCATACATAAAACCCAAATCCATACGCATAGGATAATACAATCAATTTCTAAAGAGAAAAAAACAAAAAATCAATGGAAGGAATGCTTAACTGGATTGTCAGAAACGAAATCGCCTCCGAACCGACATCAGGAAGCTACTCCTCCATCGGTCTCTCAAGGTTGATAGTTTTGCCCCAAATTTTCATTAAAACCAACAACTCCCAAAAGTAATGTTGTAGCCCCTTTGCCAAAGAACAACCTTTTGTTCATTCTAATTTTTATTTAAAACCCATGCATATCAAATTATGCTACTTTTGTTTTTTATGCCTTGTCTAACATTTGCGCTTTGCCTTTATTACTACATTTTGGTCTCCTTGCTGTGCTACATTTTCTCTTTGTTGCTTGTCCATACATTGTTGTCTTCAGTTGATGCATGTCATTTTGGTGTGTCTTTATCCACCAGCTACATGTGGTTTCATATTTCATCTTTTCCCAGCTGCCACCTTCTACTTCTTTATTTTCCATGAATTCACGTTGCATATGCCCATGCAAAAACATGCAACACTATGCAAGTTTTCTACTTCTTTATTTTTCTATTTTTCTTGTCTTTTAATTTTCTTCTTCTTGCTCTATAAAGACAAGTGAGTATTATTCTTCGAAAAAAAGGCCCAAATATTATGCTTTTGACTCACTTTAATTTCTTTGCTTCCAAATTGTGCCTAAAATTACATACGAGTTAAAATGAATCTCTTAAGTATTTTCATAATAATAATCACTAAGTGTTAAGAAATAAATTCATAATCAATTAAGCATATATCAATTTCCCCCACACTTAGCTTTTGGTCATCCTCGAGCAAAACATCAAAATTAAGCTTATAGACCTAAAAACATTGACTCATTTCCCAAATGTTCCAAGAATACATAATCATAAGCAAAGATGAATAACTTTCAAAATTCTTAGCAATAACTTAACATTCTAAGCTTTTACTCATGATCAATCAACATTCAATACCTTTAAAAAATGAGCAATCTAATGGTAGACTTAGAAAATGTGATAAACTAAAATATATCTATAGATACACTCAACACCATTTATGATCATGTCATTCCATAACTTTGCATATCATTTTGTTTCTCCGCTACTAAAATTCATATGCACAATCATGAATCAAAGGACTTTTTAAGGTTATAATATAGGCGAACGTTAAATGAGATGTATTTTGGTATAAGCCATCAAAGCTAGTGAAACAAAAGTAACACTCAATGAGATATCAAGTGCACAATTTAACATTCATACAAAACTAGGTACTGTTAGCGATAACAAATGCAACAGTTATATTTCACAACTCAATTTAGCTCTCATACACAAGCCACATGAAGCATAATGAATCAAAAAGGATCACTCATAGAGATTGATAATAACACTACATTGAAACTATAATGAGTGAACCTTCCAAGACAACATCTACCTCATATTCAACATACGTAAGTAACCTATTCATTACAAATTGAGGAGGCTACATTAATCATAAATAACTTTTCAACACATATGCACTTCCTCCTATATAAATTTATTTAAACTTTTTTCTTCTTTTTTCTTTCTTTCTTTTTTTCTTTTCTTTTCTTTTCTTTTCTTTCATTTTTCTCTTTTTTCCTTTCTTTTTTTTTCTCTTATGGAAATTAAAAGAAACTACATCAGCTTTGAAATTTCAATGAAAAGATATAAAATAACATCTCAACATTATAACCAACCCACACATATATACACCCCCACACTTACCCTTTTGTATATCCACAAACTCAACAATCAAGGTTAGGGTTAAAGCATATAATGTGATTAATACATAAATAACAGGCAAATAAAGCTCAAGGGGGGCGTAATAAGGGAGAAATCATGTCAACAGGGTAGGTTATTTGGCTAATGTAATTCGGAAAAGCAAAGAATGTCTAATCGTTTCTATATTAATGCATGTGATAAAAATATGGCCTCAAATCGAAAATCAAGGCAAAGTTAGGATGTACATGTCATGAAGGTCACATATAAACAAAGAAAATGAGACTGACATGGATGTGTCAGACTAATAAGGCTCAAAATCTTACCGGCTTTGTCTACCATTCGTCACTACTCTTTTAAAGAAAATGCGCAACAACCAATCACAAAAGTAAAAGTATATGCTCAAATTGCCATGAAATTCTCTAGTCAAATCGTTCTTTAATCATGACTAGAAGCAATAAAAAATGAGCTAATGTTTGCTTGTTTATTTTACCCTCTCTCTCTCTCTCTCTCTCTCTCATTTGGATTGAAAAACTTGAAACAAGAAAGAAAAAACCAACATAAAAACACATATGTATATCTAACTAGTGTGAAAAAGTAAAAGAAAATAAATTTACTTCCCTGGGGTTGCCTCCCAAGAAGTGCCTTTATTTAGGGTCACTTGCTTGACTCCATATTTTCTCCTCACGTGGCAAAATTATGATCTTCTACATGTGGTAGTTTAGGATAAGGCCTTATTCGATGATCATTCAGATACAGCTTCATTCCTATACTCTGATTTTTAATCTCTACTAAGTTTATGCACTCTGGAAAGATCTCAAATGTCTCTTCACCTTTCTTTCCTCATTTAATTCTTGTAACCTGCTAGGTAAAAGTAAAGAGTTATTATTAACAACAAAATGGAACTCAGTAGTTACCTCTGAGCTAAAAGATGTGTGCCCTTGTCTGCTTTGAGCCCTTCTTCCACTTCTTCTTTGTCACAAGTGTTGTGCCCAAATAAGTTCTAAAAATACCTAGCCTATCTTACTCACAAGTATACGACATAGTTGTAATGATTACCTGAGGTCAACTCCCGTGGAGGTGAAATTGGTACACTTAAATTAACTTTGAATTAAAACAAAAATAAAAACAGATGAAATCCTAAACATTCTATCCTACTTTGTTAAATGAAGACTTTAAAGAAAATTACAAAATAGATTGAAAAGTAAACGAAATCAACTAGAAGCAAAGATGAATAGATTAATTGAAATGGAAGACTCTTGATAATTAATTTTGCTAATTTAATCTCTAATATATGATTAAGGGAAATGATTGGATAGTTGTCTTACTAAAATTAACAGTTGGGTTCTAAATTAACTCTAATGATAAACTAATCTAACTTTCATATTCAACTAGTTATTATCCAATTTAATTATGGAAACCTTGACTACTAATTACTACTTAAGTTAATATATTTCTAGTTCTTAAACTAAGCATCCATAATTTCTCGATCTGTATCAAATTTCTCCTCTCGGTCCTTCATTTAATACTAAAAATGATGCAAAGTTTGGTCATTCTAAGTTTTTCGTTCATCATTTCTTACAGTCGAATATGGTGATGAACAAGAGCTAAAGATGAAAGGGAAAATAATTAAGAAGGACATGACTATAAAAGGGAAGAGAAGGAAAGAATAATATAAATAAATGTAAATAGTGTTTTTTTTATTTACAGAAAATGAATCCCTGTAACATCCCATTACTGATGGGAAGGGTAAATTGGTCATTTGGGACGGGTTAGGAGTGTGGAAACATAGCTCGGCATGTTCATGCATATTATG
>JAOSBK010000205.1:21170644-21184238 GCA_027568895.1 Erythroxylum shatona | reverse complement strand
CTTTACAAATAATAATTAAATAATTAACAAATTCATAAAGATAAAGAATGCCTTTAATTAATTAATAACAATGTCATGCAAATATTTACAACCAAAATAAATTAGCTGCAAGGGCACAAACTAACACTATTTTCACTATGTAAACGGTCTGCCTCCCGTGCCAACTTTGTGAGGACCTGGAGCGACTCATGCGAGACTTTATTTGGGGATTGACGGGTGACATTAGGAAACTGCACCTAGTTAAGTGGGAGCATGTGTGTCAACCTAAGAATTCGGGGGGCCTCGGTCTCAAACGCATTAGATCGACCAACGATGCGCTCCTCACTAAGCTAGGTTGGGACTTACTTACAAAGCCCACAGCTTTCTGGGTCAGGATCTTACGTGCTAAGTATCGCCTAAACCCCAACTTTATCCAGCCCCAGATTGCTAGCCTGGGGGCTTCGGGAACCTGGCGAGGCATCTCAACCACTTGGAGTTTTGTACGCCAAGGTATAAGGTGAAAAGTGGGAAATAGGCGACGGGTGCTATTCTGGATGGATAATTGGGTGAAGGATTGGGGGCCCCTTGTTTCTGTAGTGACAGCTCCTCTCCCTACAAGCGTTGTTTCCGCCACAGTTGATGAGTATACGGATGATGACGGGCATTGGCATTGGAATTGGCACCTGTTCTAGCCATTCCTCCCCTCCACTGTCTGCCTGGACATAGCGGAGATTCACATCAATCCAGCAGGCACTGTGATAGATGTGATTAC
Source organism: Erythroxylum shatona (assembly GCA_027568895.1). NCBI lineage: Eukaryota > Viridiplantae > Streptophyta > Magnoliopsida > Malpighiales > Erythroxylaceae > Erythroxylum > Erythroxylum shatona. The sequence goes on along the minus strand of JAOSBK010000205.1, from coordinate 21,183,487 downwards.
TTGGGGACAAACCACCCATGGGAGTTTTTCAACAGCTTCGGTTTATGATTTAATTGAAGGAAATACAGTGCCCAATTCTAGTAACTACTGGGATTCCCTCTGGAAATGACCAGGACCACAGAGGATTAGGGCATTCCTTTGGCTTATGGTAAAGCAAAAGTTGTTAACCAATCATCAGCGAGTGGTTCGACATCTCACAGCGGATAGTAGTTGTTATTTTTGCAGGTCTGAGGAGTCTGTTTTACATGCTATTTGAGACTACAGACGAGCGAGACATTTTTGGAGCAAGCTCCCCTTGGTTATAGTGGACACGGAATTTTTACATCAAGATATGGAGCAGTGGGTCACAGCCAATCTTATGAAGCAATCGCAACTACAGCAAATCCCCTGGGCAATAATGTTTGGTGTTGCTTGCTGGTCCTTATGGCGATGGCGAAACAAAAGCATCTTTGAGCCTGACTTTGAATGGCCAACAAACGGGGCCAAGATTATTCTAGACTATGCCAATTGGATAGTTCGAGCCCGTTTAGTTGACAATTGTGTTTATTGTGATCAAGGTCTACCCGCTGGCCAGATTCCAGTATGGACCAAACTGATGGAGGGATGGATCAAGCTTAATACCGACGGGGCGGTCAAACAGAATTTTAGCATAGCGGTAGCTGGAGGGCTGATTCGAGATTGTCATGGGCAATGGCAAGGGAGCTTCCTACACCACATTGGCAGAGCCTCACAGTTAATTGCCGAACTCTGGAGAGTCCATTCAGGACTCAGTATAGCCTGGACGCTAGGATATTGACGAGTGATCATCGAAGTGGACTCTTTAGAGGTTATCAATATCCTTTCTTCAACGCTTACACAATCTACTGAGATTTCTTTTTTGGTGACAGGTACTTGAGACCTCATCCACCCCAATGAAGATTCAGTACGTATACAGGGAAGGAAACCAGTGTGTAGACAGTCTGGCCTCTCTCGCAGCGCTCTTTAGACCCGGACTCCAATTTTTGCAAGAGCCCCCGCATCTAGTCAGGGATCAACTTCACCGTGACCAGCAAGGTCTTTTGTATCACAGATCACTACGGTAGATAGGGTGTTTTGCTTTTTCTTGTCCATTGTATAAAAAAATATAACTGTCTTCCGCAGTAGAATGCCTATATAAGGCACTCCCTGCTTCAGAAAAATATAACAAAGCATAGAGAGAAAACCAGAGTAAATCAAATGCTCTGAAGTTAGAAAATATATTCCTAAAGGGTTGGTGAGTGACAAAATAGTGAGGTTAGTATTTTTTAGGTTAGGAAACACCTTGTGAGCCACTATTTTGGTTTTATCTCTGTATACCCATTATTTGTAATAGTGGAAGAAATATTCTAAGTTTTGTCCGTGGACGTAGCCCAAAGTTAAGGGTGAACCACGTTAAAAATTCTGTGTCCATTTTGCTCATTTTATTTTTCCTTTTCACAAAATACACCTGCTGCGCCCAACACAAGGAAGACCCACCTCCTTTTACCCTTATTCAGAACACCATTCACCATAGTTATAGCGTGGCTGTCTTAGGTTGCCTAATCCCCGATAACGACGAGCAGGACCTAACTTGGCCGGAAGAGGGCCCGATTGAGATTACTGAGGGGGATATCAATATGGTATCAGGAGAATTTGGCATGGGCATTGAACTGTTTAACACCTTCAAAAGCCGATTAGATAAGCAATGGGAGAAGGTCGTAGTGGTCAAGCTACTAGGCTGAAAGGTGGGGTTCAATATGCTTAAAACTAGGTTGAACACAATGTGGACCAATGAAGATCGTAGACATAGATAATGATCTTTACCTGTTCAATTTTTTGGAAGAAGAGGATTATATACATGCTCTCACCAAGGGTCCTTAGGTGATCTCCAACCATGTACTTTCAGTCCAACCTTGGAACCCAGAATTTCACCCCTCTTCTGGAAAAATGCGTCACGTTGTAGCTTGGGTCAGATTTCCAGAACTTTCCTTAGCACGATATCATCCCTCCATCTTGAAGGCTCTTGGAAATCTAGTAGGCTGCATAGTGAAGATAGATGATCATACATAACAATTTCAGAGAGGAAAATTTGCGAGAGTTGCAGTAGACATTGACATCAGTACTCCATAGTTGAACTTGAAGAAGAACTTATCAAAGTCGCTTGCAAGGGCCTGTTTCAGATTTGCTTACTGCTTCGCAGGAACTAAGGGGCATCATCGGTGGACAGACAACAAAAACCCCACCAGAAACAAAAACTGAAACATTGGCAGCCGACATCAGGGTAGAGCCTTATGGCCCTTGGATCCAAGTACAACGACAAACTTGTCGTCCGAACCTCAACGAAACGTTCCAAGGATGTAACAGGAGAGGTAGCAACCATCATGAGACTTTGAGGGGCTCGAGGTATACAATACTGACAGAAAATGATACACCTGTATCTCTAAACGACTATCCTCGGCTTGTGGAGAAGAAGCAAAGAGAAAACAATACAGGGAACTTGGAATTGAATCATTTACAACTGAAACTAAGAAAATCAACGACTGGCAAAAACTCAATAAAAGAAGGGCCCTCCTATAGGGACATCATCAGGAAGCCCAAACAAACTGAATTCTGTAACCAGACTTCTATTACACCTAAGTCAACAATGGCCCACACAAGCCAAAATACTACCCACTCGGTTCTGAAATCAATGACTGAAGAGTCTCAACGAAGTAAAACACACCACGTGGTCATCTCAATTCCCTCATCAAGAGTTGGTGATTCAATAACTCTTTTACGCTAACGATGAATGACGATATGGGGGACGGGGACATAGAGGAGGACATGCATAACTACTACATTGTCTACATCAATCAACAAACACATGTTGCCCCCATTTAGGCCACCAGATCCTAGCCAAGATTTGGGTTTGGATAGTGAGACCTCAAATGTACCCGATTCACAGATGGAAGAGTTGCCACAGAACTCCATGTCTAACACTTGTAGTATGCAGATGGAAGAGCTGGTAAACACTCATGCCTAGTAGGGTTTGCTTATTCTCTCATACAATATTTCCTATGTCTCTATTCATATGGAACTGTAAGGGGGCAGGAGGCAAGACCTTCAAGTCGATCCTTTAAAATTACATTCGAATTCATAATCCACTATTTGTTGTTTTGGTTGAGCCAAGAATAAGTGGGACATGTGCATTGAAGGTTATTGAAGCTTGGGATTTTCTCAGTCATTCAGGGTGGAAGCAAAGAGATTCTCGAGAGGTATTTGGTTGTTATGGAAAACAGATATTTAGGTTCAAATCCTGCAAGCCCACCGTCAATTTATTCATGTTAACATTAATTGGGATCAAACATCTTTTGACTTCACTGCCATTTATGCCAGCCCTAACTATAATTTACAACACTTTTTATGGAAGAATCTATGCAACATTGCTCAATCAACCTCCAAACCATGGATTTTGTGAGGGGACTTCAATGCCAAGCTAGAGAGCAATAACAAACGTGGAGGTTTTAGACTCCAACCAATAGTCAATAAGTAGTTTGCAATGTATACAATGTTGGCAACTGCATGATCTTGAATTTTTAGGGCCAAGATTCACTTAGAGACGAGGGCAGATTCTTGCTAGACTGGACCGCGTTTTTAGCTCTACTTCCTGGTAGTCTTCATTCCGAGAAACTTCAGTGATTCATCTACCCTTCCTCAAATCTGATCATAGACCACTGCTGGTAACACTAAAACAAAGCACTCACCTACTGCCGACCACTCAACCTTTTAGATTTCAATCAGTTTGGTTGACCAATAACTGTTTTGCATAGATTGTGGAAGATACTTGGAATCCTGAAATAATCGATATTACCGACACACTCAGGGATGTTTCAGAAAAACTTTAGCTTTGGAACTATACCAGTTTCAGTAACATTTTTCATCGTAAAAAAAGGCTCCTGGCACGTCTTAAAGACATTCAATAAACAATGGAAGACCAAATTTTGGATTCTCTAAGGGAGCTAGAGGAATATTTACGCTCTGACCTAGAACAAGTCCTTTGCTAAGAGGAACTTTATTGGCATCAATGCTCAAGATATCAGTGGTTAGGCCAAGGAGACAGAAATACCAAATACTATCATACTGTTACAACTGCCAAACGCTAGAAAATGAGGATCATTACACTGAAGGATGAAAATGGATGCATTGGTTCGAACACAGATAGTATCAAAAGGATAGCGAAGAACTTCCTTCAAAAACTTTATATAACAGAAATAATCACAACTTTGGCACTTCCTCTCAAAGGCCTTTTTCCACCTCTCTCCCATCAGGCTATAATTGACATGGAAGGTCCAACTCTTTCAGAAGAAGTCAAGATGACATTTTTTTATATGGAACCCAATAAGGCACCAGGTATTGATGGATTTATAGCTTTATTTTATCAATCCCAATGGGACATCGTCGGGTCTTCTCTATCACTTTTTATCCGGAAAATATTCAGACATTAATTATGGGAAGCTGAATTGAATCATACGATTATGGTTCTTATTCCCAAACTTCCTTCTCCTATGTCAATCACTCAACTCAGGCCAATTGCATTATGTTCAGTGCCCTACAAGGCTATTACTAAAATTATCGTGAATCATCTCAAACCTCATCTAGATGAGCTTGTAGCTCCAACTCAATGTAGCTTTGTTCCATGAAGATTGATTACTAATAATATTATCATTGCCCAAGAGGTCATCCATACTATGAAATGGAAATCCAAAAAAAAGGGGATACTCGCGATAAAGGTAGACCTTGAAAAAGCTTACGATAGGCTTTCCTAGGATTTTATCAAAGATACTCTTATCAATATTGGACTTCCTAAATCTTTGATACAACTTATTATGAAGTGTGTTTCATCGGTTTCTTTGCAGGTGAATTGGAACGAGGAACTCAGTGAAGCATTTACTCCCTTCAGAGGTATTCAGCAAGGCGACCCACTATTACCCTACCTTTTTGTTCTATATATAGAAAGATTGGGTCACTTAATAAAACACTCAATGTCCCAAGGAAGATGGAAGCCCATTAAACTAAGTAGACGGGGTCTGGCTCTATCTCATTTATTTTTTGCAGATGATCTCATATTGTTCTCAAAGGCCACAATCGACCAAGTGCATATAATTCGAGACACATTGAACACTTTTTGTACAGCCTCAGGACAACGGGTTACCAAGAAAATTCTCATTATTTTTACTCCAAGAATGTACATCATTCTATGGCATGATACTTAAGCAGAGAATTGGGATTTAAGCAGACGAACAACCTAGGACACTACCTCGAAGTGCCCCTTTTGCATGAGAAAGTCCATAAAAGAACATATCAACATGTACTAGATAAGGTGCAACGGTGTCTTTCCAGTTAGACTACAAACCTTTTGTCATTTGCAGGGAGAATCACGTTGACACAAGCTATCATATCCGCTCTTCCCACTTATACAATACAAACGGTTCATCTCTATTGAAGTCTTTGTAATGACTTAGAAATATTAATGCGACAGTTTTTATGGGGCTTATTTAATGACACTAGGAAGATTAACCTGGTAAATAGGGATAGAGTCTGTAGACCTAAAGAGATGGGGGGACTTGGCATCCGAAAAATCAGAGAAACCAATTACGCCTTCGTAGCGAAATTAAGGTGGTCTTTGGTGTCCAAGCCTAACTCATTATGGGTCCAAGTTCTATCTGCAAAGTATAATTTCGATGCCAACAACATCCCCACTTCTTTTGATGCTACAAGAGGCTCAATGGTTTGGAAGAGTATGAAAGCAACTTGGCACTATGTTCTCAAAGGCCTGAAATGGGCAATCTGTGATGGAACCAGAACTCGATTCTGGCTAGACCCTTGGGTTGAGGATTTGGAACCTCTTATTTCTCATGCAACTGCCTCGATTCCGCAATTAGATATTGATCTCAAAGTCCAACACTTTTTGGATAATACAGGTTCCAGGAAATGGGATGCATTTCAATCTCTGGTCCTTCACTCGATTTGCATATATATCGCGGGAATTTTGCCTCCTCAACCCTACTTAGGACAAGATAAGCTAATATGGGAAATAACAGACACTGGACAATTCACTACAGCATCCACTTATTCCATGGTTATGGATCACGCATAACCTAATTCGGATGAATTTTGGAGGGCATTTTGGCAATGGAATGCCTCCCTAACGAATTCGCACATTCCTTTGGCTCCTTGCGCAAGATCGGTTACTATCTAATTAACAACGAGTTTGCAAACAGTTAGCTATTAAGGTTGCATGCTATCATTGTCAAGCAGAAGAATCTTCGATAAATGTGGTTCAGGACCGCACCCATGCACGTACCTTGTGGCGTGCATTTCTGCCCACGTATTCCCCACTGATTTTTATACTCTAAACTCTCATGAATGGCTAACTATAAACTACAAAAACACCGATTGGTGTTTGGCTTTGATTGATCTATTATCTTTGGAATTGCCTGTTGACTCCTATGGTCCTGGAGAAATAACACCATTTTTTATAAACACTTTTTTAGGCTGGAGTCCCCTGCATCTTAGGTACTGGAATATGTTCACCAGATTTACAAAGCTTCGATCTGGCAAGGTAGAGCTAATATTGACCACCAACCTCGAATTGAACAACTCATAGGCTGGTCTAAACCCTCGCATGGTTGGGTAAAGTTGAATACGGATAGAGCATGCAAAAGAACATCCTTTTCGGCCTTAGCAGGTGGACTTATTCGAGATAATATAGGTGCTTGGCTTGAAGGTTTTGTTCAGAATATTGGCTAGTGGTCCTCCACTTCTGTGGAACTTTGGGAAGTCTTCTATGGACTAAAGCTTGCTTGGGATCTTGATTATCGTCGAATTGAACTAGAGATGGACTCTCTTGCGGTGGCCACTGTCCTGTCCTCATCAACTAAAAGGATAATATCTTACAACCTCTTAATTATAGGAATCAACGAGATACTTGCTCGAAATTGGAAAATTGTATCTTGCCATATCTACGAGATGGCATCTAATGTGCATATTGGCTCACTGATACCGCTTCTTATTTTGGTTTAGGAATCACCACTTTTGATACTACGCTTATAAGATGTCTTTCCTTTCTTTTAGAGAACATGTGGTATATTTCCTTGGATTAATCATGTAACGTAGTACATACTCTCCATTTCATTCCCAAAAAAAAAAAAAAAAGATCCAAGCTTTTTGCCTTTTCTGTACTTCCTAAAGAACAGAACTTCACAAGTAGATGAGGCTTTGATCTTGATTACAGCCAGCTAAAGACCGAAGCTTTTTGCCTTAGGAGTGGTTTTAGATAAAGTGCATAACGTTTTGAGTTTGATTATGATTAGGATGATTGTGGGTAGTCGCCGGAATTGTCTGAAACGAGCCTGCATCTCCACTTCTCGTTTCCTCCTTCCTTCCACTACTCCGCTTTCTCCTCCTCCGTTGTCGCCGCCACCAGGTGACCGACACCCTTTTCTTGCTGTGGCTGCCTGCTTAAGATTTTGTACTAATGTCTCGACGATGCCGCACTTAGCTAATTGGTTTATTGATGTGAGTAACTTCAATGTTGTTTTGCTTTGTTTGCTTTTGATTGTGAACCCCGGTTGACATCTGACTAATGTAGAAGGGGATTGTTGTTTATGTTGGCGAATGTTTCGTAGAACGTTAAAAGGCGTAGCTTTTCAACTCAAGCTTCAGCTGATGTCCTGGTGACTGGGATAGTTGAAGTGCCCCTGGCGCAGACTGGTGAAGGAATTGCAGAGTGTGAATTGTTGAAATGGTATGTGCAAGAGGTGAGTGATTAGTGCTGGTTCCTTGCTGTCAATTTTGGCGCCTAATGACTTCGGGGCCTTTCGTTTATGCTTCAATTTTTTTACTCTTACAGGGGGATCTAGTTGAAGAATTTCAACCTCTTTGTGAAGTTCAGAGTGACAAGGCAACAATTGAGATAACGAGTCGGTACAAGGGAAAAGTTGCTCATGTTCTGTATGCTCCTGGTGACATTGTAAAGGTGGGATTTAAACTTTGATTTTGGATTTTAGCATGTTAGCACATCATGGAATTACGTGGATGTAATGCCAAGCTTGCTAGGAAGTCTCATAAGGAAAAAAAGTGCAAAAAGGAATCAGGTTCTTTGAATAAGTTTCTTCCTCGTGTATTAGGTATTGAAGAAAAGAGCAGTGCTATTATTCAGTGAGTTCAAATACAAAGAACTTGCATGCATGCGTTGTTGGATTTTTGAATATGTCTTCTATTTGAATTTGCAGGTTGGAGAAACTCTTCTTAAGATGTTTGTTGAGGATTCTCAGGTTTCCATGGAGACTAGTGATAAACAAGCAGATAGGGGATCTTTGAATTCTGATACAGTGAAGGAGAGTTCACTTAGTTTTGATCTGAGAAAGGAAAATTTTGGCATTCTTGCCACTCCAGCTGTCCGGAATCTTGCAAAGCAATATGGTATTAACCTAAGTAATGTCCCTGGAACTGGTATAGATGGTCGGATATTTAAAGAAGATGTCATAAAGTATGCAATTCAGATAGGAGTTCTTAAGGATTCCTCAGGTATTGAGGCCACATATTCTGAAGTTGAAATTGCAGCAGTAGATAATAAACATGGATATGCATCAGCTGTACCAGTACAGCGCTATGAAGATGAGAAAATTCCTCTAAGGTAATATTGGTATCTGCCAATGAACCTAAAGCACCCATTTGTATTCTTGTAGATTGTGTCAAGCTTAAGATACATGAAACTTTATTTTTCCACATTTCTCCTTGTTATTGTTATTGACTTTTGTTTGGCGTGTATAAAATCAGTATTAGTTGAATGGATTTTGATACTGTTGAAATGGTTTTCAATAAGTTCATGAAAGTTAATACTTTCTACTTTGACAGGGGATTCATGAGGACAATGGTGAAAACAATGTCATCAGCTGCAAAAGTTCCCCATTTTCATTATGTAGAAGAGATAAAGTGTGATGCATTAGTGCGACTGAAGGAGTCTTTCCAAAATAATAATAATGATTCTAGTATAAAGTATACCTTCCTTCCTATTCTGATTAAGTCACTTTCAATGGCCCTCAGCAAGTATCCCTGGATGAATAGTTGCTTCAATGATGAGTTCCTAGAGGTCACTTTAAAAGGTACGTTGGCTTTATTGTACTGCATAGTTGCTAATCTAGTTGTTGCTTTACTTTTCTTTGGGAACACTAATTTGCAATATGATGTAGTTGGATTCTTCATAGGCTTCCAAGAGAATAGACAACAGAATTCATAATGTTTAAATATTAGTGTGTGTTGGACTGCGTGCAATCCTAGGGTGTTTTACATAGCTGAACGTTGGAGAGCCACTTTTTATTATGTGCATGTCAGTAAAACAAAGAAACATCTACACCCCTTGGACCAGGAGCAATTCAGTGATCTTAATTTTGTTTATGGCTGCTTGAAATGTTTAAGCTCTGTGAGTATACAGAGGATTCAGGGAGTGTAAAGTTGATATGTATGCATATGTTCTTCTTAGTGAAGGAAGTATTGATGAGGCCTATGACCACCAGTTAATATTTCTACTGATTTGTTATTCAACATAAAAATGCTGTTGTTAAACAGTGATATCATTATTTGACTCCACGCTTCTCCTATCACCTTCAATCCTGATATGTCGTGCTTTTAACACTTCGGAATGTAGGTTCACATAATATTGGAATTGCTATGGCTACCCCAAATGGTCTCGTAGTACCCAACATAAAGAATGCTCAGTCTCTTTCAATCTTGGAGGTAAGTTTCTTGCAGCTTCTCAGATGTAATCACTTACCTAATATCTGCATTCATATTCTGTATCGATGAACCCATAAATAGGAAAATTGAAACAGGCATTTTCCCTTCTACAAAATTATGAAGGAACTGCAACATTGACTTTATCTTCACAATATGCTATTTTTATCATTAGCAACTGCTTTAAAGCAATTGTTGTAGACTGATCATTTTTATTGTGAGTTCGTGACACAATGAAACTTTAAGATATAGCTATATTTAGTAGTATAGTATTGTTTGCTTAGAATTTTAAATACATCATCATTTGTATAATTAGGACGATCCAAAATTATGGACAAGGATGGTCTTGCTGATTTTGTCATGTTCACTTTTATGACAAATAGTTTGCAGATGCAGTTAAAAACCTTTTCTTATCCATACTTTTTCATTCAGATAACAAAAGAAATATCCCGACTTCAACAATTGGCAGTGAATAACAAGCTTTGCCCTGAGGATGTAACTGGTGGAACAATAACTGTGAGCAATATTGGAGCGATTGGTGGGAAGTTTGGTTCCCCAATTATAAATTTACCAGAAGTCGCTATCATTGCCCTCGGCCGAATCCAGAAAGTTGCACATTTTGCAGATGATGGAAGGGTTCACCCTTTGCCAGTCATGAATGTAAGGAAATTCTTTCTTGGTAATTAGTTTAGTTCAGTGCAGCATAATGTGTCTCACTATAATGCATTTTGTTTATAATTTACTGGAGTAGACAATTACATGTTATTTGTTTTGACAGATAAGCATAGGTGCAGATCACAGAGTTTTGGATGGTGCAACAGTTGCAAGATTCTGCAATGAATGGAAACAGTTCATTGAAAGCCCAGACAAGCTCACATTACTGATGAGATGATTTGTGTGACTGGCTGCGATCTCCATGTTGTGTAGCTAGAAAAAAACATGAAATAAAGTGGCGTTTTTCATCTACTTCTAGTCAGTACCATTGCCAATAGGATTTAAATAGTCAACTGGGAGGCATCATTTCATTGCTCCAGGCATCCTTGTTGGGAACAGCTCTTACACTGTTGCTTCAAGTTGCCATTGTAGTTGAATTTGGTGGGTGACTATGGTACTTTTTTTTTTTTTTTTGATTCTTCTGTGGGCTTAATGTAATGCACTCATGGATTTTAACTATTGAGAATCTGTAGTTTGGCTGGTAATTGCTGTTTTGCAATAGCTAATACTTTACTACTTCTCCATTTGATACAAGTCAATCTGCAGACAACTTACAAAGACGGACAAACATCGATTCATAAACAATCCCATCTTCAATCTTTGACCACTTCATACGCGCCAGTCTATAGTCTTATGTGCTTGAAAATGTTTAAACCGTCGTCTCTCAACTATTCGACTTCCCATGTAACCATGGTCCACCACCGTGTTGCTACTTGCTACTGCAACGCTTACATCAATTCCCAAACCACAATGGACTAGTGCACGTTTTGAAGTCAACCGACCAAACTACCAAGTCTCAAATATATGGCCACCTAGAAATAGAAATGGCATGTCAGCAACTAAAAGACCAAGTCAAACGTTGCTTCCGTCGTATTAATTGTCTCAAAATCGCTTTTTGGTTTGATGTTAATTAATGGAACTAAATTAATATAACACACTTCTATCATCTAGAAGGAAGTTTTATAATAAAATAAGATAGAAATAAAAGATTTTATTTTACGTTCTGTTACATTCTAAATAGTAAAAATAAGAAACTTCCAATTCAAGAGAAGTTTAGAATGGAACGTAAACTAATAAATATATATTATCTAATATACCCTTAATAATTTTTCGTAATATCAATTATTTCTCCTTACCCTAATAACCAGTAACGCATTTCTATATATTTATTAATTTTTTCGTAATACCAATTACTTCTATATAAATAAAAATATAAATAAATTATTTTTAGATATAAAGCACATATAATATAATATAATTTAATATAATATAATTTATTAAATAATTAATAATAATATTTATACAATTAATAATAAATTATATATAATTAATAAATAAAATAATACAATTTTTATTAAAATGTTTATTATTTTAAATAAAAAAAATATTAAAAATTATTTTTCACGGTTGTTACTTCAACAAGTTACAAGCGTGACTTTTTAATTGAACATGATTTCTGTTTTAAAATAATAAAGTTAAATTTCCTGCAACAACTATTTTAATATAAGGGATATAATAATTATTCATTATATATTATATTTCATTTTATTCATCTTTTAAATAATATTTTACTATATTATATTATGAACCCTTCCATTTTTTTTGAATAATTTTTTATCATATTATATTTCATTCCATTATAAGCTGTTCTATTTTGTTACGTTACATTCTAATTTTATTAACATTCAATCGAACAGAATTAAGCTATCATTGAAGAAAGTGAAATGGTCACGGCATCCTCCGGCATACAGAAGCTACTCCTAGTCGTGACTAAGAACGTCCCCGTCGGTCGCAACTACATCACCCTCGCTAAGGGACTAGGCAACGTCGTCCCCAAGGTGTGTTAATATTGTGGATACCGTTTTTGTTATTAAAAGGTTTAATTTATGTGACTATGAGGAAATTCGATAAAAGATGCGAACTTAAAATTGCTTTGGCCAGGAACCTGTGTTGTTTATGAAACCCACTTCCTCTTACTTGGAAAACGGGTGCACAATCGAGATTCCACATCCACTGGAGCCGTTGGATCACGAAGTGGAGCTGGCTATCATTATCGGACAGAAAGCTTGTGACGTGTTAGAGGCTACTTCGATGGACCATGTTGGAGGTGGCTTTTTAATTTTTATTCCGTTAGTGTCGTAGTGATTGATGGTCCATTATCTGGTACTAGCAGGTTAACACTGTGCAAATGCGCAGTGAAAGTGCCAACTGAATTTATACGCAGGGGAAAATTTAACATGACAGTAAAAAAAAAATTTTTTTTAAATGTAATGAAATAATCATCGCTTGGGAGAAGAACTAAGATGAAATGAGTTTCTTTCAGATAAGATAAAAATAATTTACATGTTTACTATTGAC
>JAOSBK010000205.1:21104991-21132347 GCA_027568895.1 Erythroxylum shatona | reverse complement strand
CCTTCATTTAATTCCCAACTTTTAATCCCAATCATACTTGCTAATTTCAAGACTCAATAAAATATTTATAGTTAAAAGGATTAGAGCAAATAAAGAATAATTAACGAATAATTAAATAAAAATTTTCGGGGCCCAACAGCACAACATAAGGAGGGTTTTTAAAAATAGAAAAGAAGAATATTACCAACATAGAACATGATGCTTCTTCGATGGTGATGACCACAACACAGGAGACGACCATAAATAGGAGATGACACTTCTTTGATGGTGAATCAAGAGGAAATACGACTACTAACACAAAAGTGAAGAGAGCTTCATTTTGGTTTTGTTGTTAAACAAAATGGTGACATTGGTTATTAAATAAATCGACATCGTTTTTTATTAATTTAGAAGATATGTTTAAGTTATGTTTGTACAAATTGTTGATATTTGAGTTATAGGTATCCAATATAATGGCACCTGGTAGAAACAAAGGGAAGAAGGTGACAAGTATTGAAATTGTTCATCCTCACAACAACCAGATCAATAAAATCCTAACAAACAACAACAATCGATTTCATCCATTAATGAAGCCAAGTCAACAACAACCTCCATCTGTCTCAACTAGTACAGAGTGATCTATAGGTTTATTAATCTTTTCCACCTACAAATTGACTTATGCTCAAATATTTATTTACATGTTTAATGCATATTTTCTTATTATTATTCATTTGTTATTAGATTCCAATATCAATATCAGAAAAAGAGGTAGAGGTATAACTAAAGGTTGTGAATTGCAACGAATGAATATTGCAATGAATAGCAAGTTACTCTATATATTGGTACATCGTAAGATCGTTCTTTAAACAATATTTAATCAGAAAAATTGTCTAATGAGGGTAATTGCCAAAATTGAATTACCTTACCTAAAGCATGCCAAGCAATTGAAGGAAGACAACTTACTAGAGAATGCTTTGGATAAAGTTTCGGTAAAATTTTTAATTTATTTAATTATATACAATATTGTTTTACTTATTTAAAGATTAATTTCATTTTTACTTATTTCTCACAGATGAAGTTGAATATCCTCCATCTCAATAACCTAATGTTTCAAACAGTGTGAATTCATTGTTGAAACAAAGGAACAATGATTGTCGTTATTAACTACATTAATATTACAAATCTTTTCCTTCGGATGAGAAGACAAGGAGATATGATCTTGAATAGATGTCCCTAGAAAATTGGAGCAATATGTGTGATTATTGGACCTCTCCCAATATTTAGGTTTATTTTCTTTCTCTTCACATTTGCTTCCATTAATATTGTTACACTATTTAATGACTTTCTTTTTTATTTAAAAAAATGTGAGAAAGCTACGATGAACAAAGGAAAAATGAAAATTTCACGCAACTAAGGCTCCAAATTATTTGTTATCCTGCGAAATGAATATGTAAGTTATTTGTTTACAATATATGAGCAAAAAAAATTATTTATTGTGTTTTATATTCTTTTCCTATAAAATAAAGTCAGAAGGAACTATATAGAGAAGAGCGTGATAAGATAATACTCTATAAACTGACACATTATAAGGAAGATGAAAGGTGGATGTCTGAAGAAGCGCACAATAACTATGTAAGCATTAAATTTTGTTTAAAATTTAAGTTTATTTATTTATGTAGTACTAACTATTAATATTTGAATTGAATATTGATTTTATTTTTTAAATTTTAGAATAAGATTTAGGAGTTGTTACAAACATCAACTTCTGATAAAAATGAGCCAAATATAGATGATATTTGTAACAAGATGCTTAGTGTATGATTCATATACATCAAAGGGCTTAAGTTTGGCCTTAAGCCAATTGCTTAAGCCTTGTTAAGACCAACATACATTCAACATCTTAAAAAGAAAAACAAGATGCTTAAAAAATGTTATCCAAGTATGAAAAATACCTAAGAAAATTATTTAGCCTGGATTATATATGTAAGCAATGAAGATGAAAGCGAGTTTGAGTGATTAAACTAACCTTTGTATTTGTTTCTGTATATAAATATTTTTGCAATTGTAATTAAAATCTTGTACACGATCAAATTTAATAATATTTTATTTTTATGTACAATGCTTCAAAATTTTAATAAATTTTGTTTTATATCTTTGTATACTAAATTATAAACAAAAAATCTAAATATTATATATAATAATATGGATTAAAAATGTCACAAATAATTATAATTAACATGGTATTACATCTAGATAAAATGTAAATTAAAAATTGACTACATTTTACAAAACATAGCTAAACCGTAGCTAAAAATCTTTAACTAAATTTATAGAAATATAGCTAAAAATAATTTGATACGTATTTTGAAATGTAGCTAAAAATTTTAGATACATTTTTAAAGACGTAGCTAATTATCTTTAGTTATGAAAAGTAAGCGTAGCAAAAAAGTATTGGCAAAGATTTTCCAAAATGTCGCTATATTTTTTTGCTACGAAAACAAAATATAGACAAAAATTATTTGCAACAATTAGGGAGAAATGTTACCTGTAATTTTCTACCACAAAGATTTGACCACATTTTTGAGGACAAATACAAATCTTTGCTAATTCTTATAAGTGCCAATTTTGTAATTTTTAGTGACGAAATAAATTATCGCAAAAGTTCCCTTTTTTTACAGTCAGAGGTAAAAATAGAGCTATCACTCTTTGAGTTTTGCAGTCATTAATTCCTACATAAAATTGTCGAACCAATTTAGAGGACACCAAGAAGTGATATGCCCCGTCATCATTTTGTTTTCTCAGATGATCCAAGGTCCAAAACCCGTCTATATTTGTATTTAATCCATCTACACATGAAGTAGCAACAGAATGTTGCCTTCCGTGCAACATGCTCACCTGTTTGAAAGCGAAGCGGCTGACCCTAGAGAAACATGTAAATCCAAGAAAACCATACAGTATTAAAGCCAAATGTCTTTGACTTTCCATATCAAAGCCTAATGTTGCTCCAAATCTCGTGGGCCCATTCCATGTCACTCAACGAAGCTCTAATCCTTCTTATCATTTTTTTTTTCTAATACAAAATTGTTGACAACTTGTTCAAAGGATCCAATCACACAGAATGCTTGAGATGTTAGAACATTACGTGATCGGCATTCCATCTATAGTTTTACATAAACATTCACGAGCAAAACAATGTGACAATGGTGCACATTGTTTTTGCAGAAACTGATTAGTGTACGGGAAGATAGAGAGTGTTTCAACTCTCACCCAAGAGTTTTCAGAGACCATCCTACTTTAGTTGCCACAAATGAATGGAAACTATTTAAGGTCGGGTCGGCCGTCTCAAGATCGCTGATCACTGAAACTATTGGTCAACATTATAAGACAGTCGGTGCTATTTAGCGGATATGTCTATACAAACTTCTTTTGCATATGGTGACAGCAGAAAGAGCTACCGCAGATCAATGCTCCTGCAAACGCAAATATTGGGATTTCCAAACCTTAATTTGTTATTCTTTTCACGGCATAGATAAAAATAAAAGTTGAACTTTTATGAGTAGAAGATGGCCTTTATCAATCGACTACATCTCATATTTCTTGCTTTTTCCTGTGGCTGCTATATTATCATTTTCCTTTTGGGAATGAGGAGTAAATATTCTTTGAGCCTGGCAGTGGTTACACTAGCCTTTTTGTTTCTTTTTGTGTTTGTTGTGCTTTTCTACTCTTTGTCCCTTCCTCTGTCAATAAGTGTTGTTGTTTTTTTCCTACACATATCGAGTCAAGGAGCTAATTTGTCAGATTTATAACAAGAAAAATAAGCAATTATACAACTACAAAGCTTTAACAACAACAAAAAAGAATATTTTCCGGATAATTGCTTACATCAACTAAACCACAGGAGCTTTGTACATATAAGCAACACTTTTTCTTTTTTTTTGGTTTTCCTCCATGCTGCTCTCATTCGGTGCTTAACAAACTTATTACGATCAAGGTGCTAGATATTCAATGTTGTCGCTATTTTACAAAATGACGTAGTAGTTTATGTGCGGTCTTGTGTGAAGGATCAGTGGATCACATACACACACGATGATAGACCACTTATTGAACAAACACGATTTATTCGTCCACGACTTTTAGTAAAACCATTCCTAATGCCACTACTTAATTGACTAACGTCATAGTATAGAGTACTACACCATAATAAAGAAAAAAGAAAAGGGTGAAGGATTCGAGAGCATAGAGCGGAAATGAGTGACTAAGAAAAGGGGTTCCAGAAAGAGTCTGCCTTGTCCTCAAAATTGGTGGTAGATGAATCAAGTGCTTCATTTTGAGTTAATGGGAATTCTGCTTCCAAGTTCTCACAAAATAGTCTGCTTTTGATGTGTTCCAGTGCATCTTTGAGTGGAGAAACGGGATTGTGAATGAAAGGACTCGAATCTGATATTATTTGTCTGGACGGCTCTCCTTGGCAGGTTAAGTACATATCATCTTGTTCATGATCTATGTGTGCCTTTTTTCGAGGTAATTTAGGGTTTCCTTGGGACTGATCCGCCAAGAACCTGTTATACTTTTCGTTCTCTTTGTCTTGTGATATTGAACTATTGATGCCCAGGTTGCCACTGTGCTCTTTTCCTTGTTGTTGTAGGAAGTTTCTCTTGTGACGAACTTGGCATAGAACCCAATTATCCAACTGTACGTAAATTGCATTAACGTAAATGTAAATAAGAGGAGTAATCAAAGGAAATGAAAACATGGATACTGGAGTTTTTCAATTTTCAATCTAAGTCCTGTGTTTTGGGATATGAGATAGACTCCTTAATCTATTTGTTTGTTAGTTGAAAAGCAGAACATGCATTTATTTAACCTGCATTGATGTCTCCAGGGTTTGTGCAGGGCATGCATCAGGAAGAAGCCTATACTCGTGCATGATCCAGTCAGTTTTAATACTTTTGGAAGGACGACCTTTGTAAAAGACGAGAGCCTTCTTCACACCAATACACTGTGATCCAACTGGGTCAAGAATGGGTTTATCAGTCCCGGTGGCTTTCCAGTAACCGCAACCTGCGGCTCTGTTTGCCCGGACACCATTTGGATACTTTCTATCCCTTGGAGAAAAGAAGTACCACTCGCTCTCCCCAAACAACGCCTTGGCTGATGGTTAAAAAAGGCATAACTAGTAAATTAGCAACACTGACACATATCAAGTAATCAACCTATCAATACGATAACACGTCTATCCAGTTAAAAAGACAAATAGAAACTCCATACCTGGCAGTTCCCATGGATTAAACTTGTAAAGATCGATATCAGCAATGATAGATACAAGAGGATGTGAGGGGCACGAAATCTTGTTCTTCAGATAAGATGCTATAAGCTCTTGATCTGTGGGATGGAACCTGAATCCTGGTGGGAGCTTAGGACTAAATACACCCATTAGTTCCATTGCTCAGAAGCTGAGAAACTCTTTAGCTTAATTGCCTTGTCAAATACAAAGCCACACTTATAGATAAGTTCGGAGGAACTGAAATGTGGGATCTCCACGCATGCTATAAGCTCTACTACACTTCTGCAAAGACCACGTAGTAATATTATGCACATAACTTGCACACCCATCATAATACTACAAAAATGAGAATATGAGTACCCACCTTATACAAACTTTAGCTCCATATATACTCCTATTACAGCTCATAATACCAAACCACCTAAACAACTATTTCCCACAGAATCATAGTCAGTTATACTAGACTTGGAAAGGGATATCTTTTCAGAAACAATGCCTTTTTTTTTTTTCTTTCTTTTGTTGGTAACTTGTCAATTTCGCAGACAACCTGGATGGACAATACTATAGAGGAAATTCAAAGGCTTGCAGAAACTAATAGTTCGCGGTGAATTAAACTCGTGTGATTTGGGACTATATATGCAGACAAAAGGGCAGGGTGGCAACGTGTTTGCAATCGATCCATCGAACTTGTGAGCCCTTAAGTTGCATCTGCAAACATGTGCACCAAATAAATTTCTTGGGCTAGCTGAAAATATTTGAAAAGATAGAAATAACGTGGTTTATATCGAAAGGAGTTGTGAAATGTTGCTGTTCCTCGTACAGGTAACGTACAAAATGCATTGAATTTCTTGTACATTTACAGACACCAATAAAAAACTAGAAGACAAAACAGTAGATAAGACACAGTATTTGCTTTTCATATAAGTTGATATGCTGACAGCCGAATCTCTAATTCAAGAACAAAGAAAACCCATTGGAGCAAGCATATGCTTCCAAGATCAAATGGTACACTTGACCTCCATAATTAAGATATTTTCCAATACTTTTAATCCTGTTTCATTAATACTAAGAGGATTTTAAACCATTTCTTCTCTTCTTCTTTGTCAATTCTCCTTTTATTAAAATAAATAATTCATTGTTTTTGTTATAAATCGGAAACAGAATGAAAAACAAATTCTCCAATTGATATCCCTAGCACCAAATTCCAATTATAATCATAAATTAGCAAAACAGTCTTAATTTTTGGGGCCAAACTGAACTAATATAAAGGATAAACTCCAGTGCATAATACTTCCCGCTTTGTGAGGGTCGGAAAAGTTCATCAGTTATACACCGTATTCCTTTTGAATTTTACAAAGAATCTATAACGTATGTCATTTTAATTATTATAAATGTTATTTCATCTGGTGACTTGATTATCACATTAATGAAACCAAATGTGGGATAAGGGACCGTCTAAATTTCCAAACTTTCTAGCAACTCTTCCAATTAAGGGATAGGAAAAATGAATCAACTTGCACCGGAGCATTATAAAACAATTAATGCAGAATTACAGTTGGACTTGCTTTTTTTTGGCTACAGAGGAAAAAAACTAGAATCACATCCTACGCAGAGATCTGCGATATAAAAATCCGTGCTGATCCCAGTTCATATATAGCATGACTAGTGGCGGTGGCTCCTGAAGAGTCTGAAGGTCTGTGGTTGAGAGAGCAGCGATGGAAGCCAGACTATCTACACACTAGTTCCCTTATCGATACATGTGTTGAACCTTCACCTCCTAAGCACGATGGAGAAAGTCGCGGATACTTGTCACCAAAAAAGAATACTCAGTCGTAGGAATAAACGAAGAGGAGAGAATATTGATCACCTCTAAAGAATCGACTTCGACGATCACACGTCAAAAGCCCAGCGTTCAGGCCAGATGGAGTCCTGAGTGGACTCCCCAAAGTTCAGCGGCTATCGGCGAGGCTCGGTCAATATTGTGGAGAAATCCCCCGCACCAATTCCCATAACTATCCATAATAAGACCTCCAGCAGCAACAATACTAGTCGTATGTTTGACCGCCTAGTTTGTACTAAGTTTGACTCACCCCTCACTCGGTTTAATCCAACCCGCCCGATGTTCGACAGGAAGGCCTTGATCTCTAAAGACACAACTTTCTACTATTCGTGCTTTAACTATCCACTTGCCATAATTAATAACTACCCTAGTCCCGTCTGTGGGCCACTCAAAATCTTCTTAAAAAATACTTTTGTTATGCTATCTCCACAAAAACTAGCATGCAACACCAAAGATAACATTCCAAGGAATATGCCTCAGATGGGAGTGTTTCACAAGATTAGATTTTACCCATTACTGCATATTTTGATGAAAAAACTCCAAGTCAATCACTGCTAAGGGGAATTTGCGTCAAAAAGGTTTCACTTGCTGACAGTCCCGAAGAGCATGCACAGTGGACTCTTCTAACCCACATAAATGGCATCTGCTGTCCAAAGTGAGATGTCTGACCATTCTTTGATGATTGGTCAGAAGCTTTTGTTTCACCATTAACTAAAGGAACACCCGAGGGGGCCTGGGCATTTCCAGATGAGGTCCCAATGGTTACTAGTCTCAGGCATGTAAGTGCCTTCAATTAACTTGTAAACTGAAGCAGTGGAGAATCTCCCGTTAATGGTGTGAACCCAGATAATGGTATCTTCTGCTGTGGTTACCGGATGCATGTGGATCTCTAAGATATCTAGACAAACTGTGGAATGGAGGTACTGCTGAAACTGATGTCACAGCCAGGTACCGTCTTCATTCATGTAATCCACAACTGAAGCCTAAAGGGTACTATCAGGGGGAGGGGAGGTCACCACTGATACAAGTGGTCCCCAATCGTTAGCCTAATTATCCAATCAGAAAAACACCGTTCGTCCATTGCCCAGTTTCCACCTGGCTCCTTGGCGAACAAAGTGCCAGGTTGCGGAGATGCCTCTCCAGATCACAGAAGCCCTTTGTCTATCTAGATTGAGCAGGAGAAAAGTGGGATCAAGGTGATACTTAGCCCTTAAAATGCGAATCCAAAAGGCCATGGGCTGAGTGAAGATAGCCCAGCCCAGTTTAGTCAAAAGGGCGTCATTAGTAGAATGAATACACTTGAGACCGAGACCCCCCGCTTTCTTAGGTTTACACACATTCTCCCATTTAACAAGGGGCATTTTTTGGTGATCTCCAGTTAATCCCCAAATAAAGTCTCGCATGATGCGCTCCAATTCGTCACAAAGGTATCTCGGGAGACGAACTATTTGCATAGTATAAATAGGGAGGGCCGAAATAATAGATTGAGTTAAGGTAACTCTCCCAGCTAAGGACAGTGTCTTCTCCTTCTAGCCGGCTAGTTTCTTGCGGGCGTTATCCAAAATATGATGATAGGTACATCTCGTGGTATGCTCATGTAACAGCGGGACTCCTAGGTACTTCCAAGATTAGTTGTGCTTGTGGAGTGCTGTAGTTGGCTAAGCCTTTGCACCTTAGTAGGGGAGACGTTTTTGGAGAAGTAAACTCGAGTCTTCTAAAGGTTGACTTTTTGTCTAGAAGATTGACAGACCACCTCCAAAGTATGCGCTATTTTCCCTGTTTGGGCCTCAGTGGCTTCAGAAAAAAGAACCAGATTATTTGCAAAAAGGAGATGAGATATGGTTGGTAGAGCTCAGTTGAATCGGTTTCTAGAGACCTTGGGCCACCGCATAGGATATCAGGTGGTTGAGATGTTCCATGCATAGCACAAAGAGATAAGGCGAAAGCGGATCTTCTTATCGAAGTCCTCTTGAGGGCTTAAAAGGGCTAGTAGGTTTACCCTGCCAAGCGACATGCGTAGTAATCGTAATTACACATTTCATAATGACAGAAATAAGATGATACAGAATTCCAATTTCTGTCAGGGTGTTTTGGATAAAATCCCAATAGAGTTGATCATAGGCTTTTTCCAGATCTACCTTGATCACCAGATAGCCAGTATGATCTATTTTCTTGCACATCGAGTGCATGACTTCCTGAGCGATGATAACATTGTCAGTGATTTGCCTGTCTGGAATAAAGCTGCATTGAGTCTCGTTCATGAGGTGCTCCATCTAGTTCTTAAGGCAATTACCTATGATTTTAGAGAGCACCTTATAGAGCACCGTGCAGAGACTAATCGGAAGGAAGTGAGACATAGTAGTAGGGGTGGGGATTTTAGGTATGAGAACCAAAATGATTTGATTTAAGTCTTCTTCCCACCAGCCTACACTAAAATCTTCCTTCATGAGATCCACTATGCTGGGCCCAACCTGACTCCATTGTTTTTGAAAAATAGCACATTAAATCTATCGACCCCTGGAGCTTTATTTGGGTTTATATCGAAAACTACCTTTTTAACTTCAAGGTCGTGGATCGGACGATTTAAATCATGGATCCCATCCTCTGAGATCAAAGGGAAAGCGCCCGAGATCAGAAAGTTAGTCATCAGGCCTTCATCAGCGGTATAAAACTGGACAAAGAAGTTCCTGGCTAGCAGGTCTAGTTGGTCCGGGTTTGATATCTGCGTGCCATTCGAATCAAATAGGCACTCAATCTTCATTCTCTTTCTTTTAGCTATAGTAAGGGTGTGATAATATTTCGTATTGCAGTCATCTTTCGAAATCCAATGCACCGGGCTTACTGATGCCAGAAGATTTCCTCCCCACAAAGAACTTGGGTCGGGTCCTCACAAAGTTTATCCTCTAAAGCCAGTAAGTCATCCGTGGTGTGAGCTGTCATATCCCTCTGAATGCCCTCTAGACGCGCTTCTAGTCTTTTTTTTTTCCTATGGAACAGATTACCGAAGTCCTTATGATTCCATCTCAAAAGATGTTTGGAGAAAGTACTGAGCGATTTACTCATCGACTCCTCTATAGGTAACCAATACTCAGGGACCACATCATCGAAGCTGGGGTGTGTAAGCCAAACATTCTAGAAATGGAAGGTTGAAGTCCCCATTTTGCAAGGAGAGGTCCTGTGTATTTGAATCAGAAGGGCCCGATGATCCGAGCCCGTAAATGGTAAGTGATGGTTCACCATTTGAGGGAACTCCTACAGCCAAGCTATTGAACCAAATACTCTATCCAACCTAGCTTGGATTGCACCTCTCCTCTACGTAAACTTGGAGCCTATAAAACCCAGGTCGTGAAGCCCACACCCGTGCACCCAGTATTGAAAAAATTTGTTCACCACTCAAGTTGAATGGGACCCTCCACATTTATCCTTCTAGGCGAGCTTGGCATTAAAATCTCCTCCTACTAGCTAAGGTCTATAGATAGATTGACCAAGTCTTGGCCAGAGCAGTTTTTGAGTGGCCATTTGTGGGCTAGCATAGATACCCGTAAAGTCGAAGGCCCGAGAAGCATGTTTAATTGTGGTGTGAACAAATTGCCGATGAGCGACGATAATAGTTAAATCAAACCTTGCCTTCCATAGTAGCTAGATCCCTCCCGAGAACCTGGTAGCTTCTACGCGAAAAGAAAAATCAAAACCTAAAGTATGTACTACGGTGTTAGCCCTAGAACCACTTATATGGGTTTCAATTAAAACTAAAATACCAGGGTTATACATATGCAAATAATTACGCAGGATGGTTAAAAATCTAGATCCACCTGTGCGTTGGCAATTCTAGATGATAATAGACATAAAAGCAATAGAAAAGAAAATTTTACGGCTGGACACTAGCCGTACCTATCACCAGGGCGGTCTGGATGACCAATCAGAGTGGTTGTGGGGTCCTTACTAAGTAAACAACTCACCTGCGGTGCCTCGATGCCTTCCATAATCTGCAGTCAGTCTTCCCCACTCGATTTGCTAATTGTGAATATTTGGGGCTTGCAAATCATTTCCGTATGTGAAGGGATTGCGATAGCTATATGCTTTTCCTGTGGAGTGGGTTGGATATTAATCAGAGGCTCAATAGGCGGCTTGTTGTCAGAGGAAGATTGGGCCTGGGAGGATTCTCCCCTACTTAGCTGAATTGGACCTATGCATTTTCCTCTGCCTTGTTTCCTCATATGTCGAGGGGGCCCATGGGCTTTAAATACAGGCCCCATCTGTGGCTGTTTGCCTTTACCTAACGCTACCTCCACATTAAAACGGTGCGCTGCTCTAAAGGGATTGCTGGGAGATGGGACCGCCTGTCTACTGTCGCCCTCCATTGTCAAGTCGTCCTGGGCTGCTAAGAGATAATACCGTGACCCTCTATTCTGTGTCACCTCACGATCTTGTCTATCCAGATTCAACCGTTGAGAGGAGGGACGAGAGCCTGCTGAAGTCAAACATTGGACTAGCTGTCGAGTAGTATGTCGCTGCTCCTGCATCCAAGGATCGTACCCTTGGTTGCTTCCAACCGCTGCAAGGCTGATCGTATCTGGAGTAGCACTCATCATCTTTATCGTACCTGCTC
Organism: Erythroxylum shatona; assembly: GCA_027568895.1. Lineage (NCBI taxonomy): Eukaryota > Viridiplantae > Streptophyta > Magnoliopsida > Malpighiales > Erythroxylaceae > Erythroxylum > Erythroxylum shatona. The sequence goes on along the minus strand of JAOSBK010000205.1, from coordinate 21,120,635 downwards.
GTGCCAGAGGTTGAAACGAGTCTGGTGGCGGGGTCTGACATTGTGGGCAATTTTTAATAACATGCGTGATCCTCCCACACACAAAACAGAGTTAGGGTAACCTTTCATACGCAATCCGAAAGGTCTCACCGTCGAGCTAGATGTTGTGTCGCAGAGGGGAACTCAGGTCCACGTCCACTGCCAGGTGCGCGAACTTCCCCCTGTTCGACTGCAACGTAGCTTCATCTATATAGACTATCGTCCCAACCAAATTTTTGATGGCAATTAATATCTTTAGGTGGTATTTGGCGATGGATAAGTCGGGAATCCTTATCTAGACTACCATGCGGTGGACCTGACCTTGGGAAGGTCAGAAGGACGCCACCCATTGTTAGACCGAAAGAACCTGTCTGAAAATAACCCGGGGGACTTGTGTCAAAGCCTTTAGATAGTCTTCGTCTTCCTTGAATTTTACCAGGAAATATTCATTGTCTAAGTCCACAACTTTCATTCTTCCACCTTCCTCCATCGACACCTGAATGTCACCTTCTTTGACTTTAATGTCATCCTTATCAAGCCAATCACCACCGCCAGAATTCGTATCAGGTAAGGAGTCTCCTGTCACCGCTCCACTGTAGGAGGGCTTTAGGAGGGTGATAGATTCATCCTCCCTCTTGCGGGTGCGACCCTGCTTTGCTAGTTGCCCCTTTTGATCAGAGGGGTCCATGTCGTAACTAGGTTAGGCCTATGGGTTGGTGGGAGTAGATGTAGAATAGAGTAATTATCATAGCAAACCAATGCTAGGGCAGTCCAAAACTGCCATCAATGTAGATATTAGGGTGACTATGAAAAGGAATTCCATATAATCATTTAGCTGACATAACAACACCAAGTTGATGAACATAGTTTGTCATGTTTGTTGTTCTTTCCTCCTTGTCACCTTCTTATCCACTTTTCTATTTCTTTTTTTTTCCCTTACTATTTTACTAGAAATGTTATACCACTGCCATGCAACTAAATAAGCATTGGGTTGGATGGATAACGGACCAAAATGAGCTAGGGATGTTGTATTATTTGTGTTAAAGGAGGTAGACATCTAATTCCCCGTGTAACTCTTCCCAGAAAAACTCATTCACAAAAATTTTTCTTTTAAGTGTTTGGAAATTCATAAGTAGAGTAATTTTATTTCAGAAAGGGATATAAGAATAAAGCAAATTATATACAAAGATATGACCCATATTCTAATGCCTTAAAATTCTGAATTAAAGATGACATTTTGAGTGTATATGAATTCATTTAAACCTAAAAACCCTTTAGTAATATTAAAATTAAGTTGGAAATAAGAGAATTACTTGAACTTAGTCCAATTAATATCACAAGATAACTCCAGTAGTTGTCTTAAACTACTAAATTGAATTCATATACAACCAGATATCTGTAAGTTGAGCCGTCGAGATCTTGAAATAAATTTCACACATCATTGAGGTATTTTAATTCCAGTGATATTTATCTTTATTTTTCTAAGGGTTAATTATAAAAAAAAAAGTTCAAACTTTCGTCAACTTTTCAATTATGACTTGAACTTTAAAAAGTAGCAATAAAATGCCCAAATTTTTATTTTTTTTAATTTTACCCCAAACTTTAAAAAGTGACAATAAAATGCTCAAAATTTCAATTTTCTTCAATTCTAACCTGACATTAATTGTTGTTCTCTGATGTTCTCAACCTTTTATTTTAAGTTTGTTTCTTTAACGTCTCAAACTACTTTCACATTACAGCATACTGCACTAATAAACTCTTCATTTTTAGTTTGTTCTTTTGATGCCGTTAATGTGAGGACATTAAGGCTACACAATTTGAAAATCGAAAGGTGAGGGCATCGAGAAAGCAAACTAAAAATGAAGAAAAAATTAAAATCAAAGCGTAAGATTGTCGAGGTTGCATAATCTGATTTAGGTCATTTTTAAACAACGACGTCATTTTAATTATGAGATTAAATGATTCGTTTCATTAATCTTCATTTGTTGTGTTAATTTTGAGGTTTTTGAAACACAAGGTAAGCCATGTCAGCAAACTTAACGAAATACTGATGTCGGGTTAGAATTGAAAAAAAATGAAAGTTTAAGCATTCTATTGCTACTTTTTAAAATTCGGGTTAAAATTGAAAAAATTTGAAAATTTAGACATTTTATTGTTACTTTTTAAAGTTCGGGTTATACTTAAAAAATTGATGAAAGATTGAGCTTTTTTTTATAATTAACCCTTTTTCTAACAATATTGATATAAAGACTTGTTTTCATTCCATTTCTAGATTATCTATTCATCTTTTAGTTATGATATTTTGTGTTTATTTGCTTTAGTACGGTATCACAATATTCATCGTGACCTATAGAAACTGTTAATATTAATTATATCTCATAATAAAATAGATTTTTGAGCTTTTATTTTGGAAAATTATATATTTTCGTGAATAGGCAATTTTTTGACTACTGAAATAATGAATGCAAATTTTGTATCATTACAAACTAGATTTCGAGAGATCTCCAATGGTATATCATTAGTTAAACTTTGTATTAAAGTTGAAAGTTATGGCCTCTTGAATTTTTCTAGGTAAAAATCATGATTAAGATAAAAATGACCCGAGATTAACCAATTGACAAATTTAAAAGGGAGAGTGTGAGTGACACGCGCGCCGACCCAATGAGCTCCGAACACATTGCAAAATCATCTCCGTTGAACAAATTTGATCGTTGCCACCCTAGTGGAAAAACCAGCACTTTATTATGTTCATGGGCACACACGCCACCTTGGGTGCTTGAAGTTGCCTTTGTGTTGAAAGAGGAAAAAGAATCGAAAGCTTCTAAGTCCCATCCCCAAAGAGGATTGTGAGGGCCATGCTCTAATTAGGTTTGACATTTTTTTTTCCTAATACAAGTTTAACAAGTTCCAATGACCTAATCGAGTTTTAGGTCGAATTTAAACATGAGTTTCCATTCGAAGCCCCCGAGTGATCATAAACTTGACTCAGCCTATTGCTGCCTCGACACTCCAATGAGCTTTTATAGCATTGTCAGTGAATATAGACTTTTGAGTGTTGGATTTTTTAGTACAATGTTTATAATTTTTAGTTCTTTTAAGTATTTATTTTGATTTTCCTAGTATTAAAAATACAGAAAAAGACATTTAATAAAGAAACTAATTCTTATTTTTGAAAAAGTGTAAAGTATAAGTGCTTAAAAAATTAAAATGATATTAATTTTGGTTTAGCCTGATTCTGGCGAGGCTGCGTTTGGTTGTTGAGATCCATGAGGATTGTTTGTACCTGCTATGATACACCTGCAAAATAAAGAAGGCACGTCGGGGGTTGTTTCCTGATAAGCCCCTTCGACGTTCAAGTCAGTCTTTTTGGTGAGGATTGGATTGTTGTGAGTAGTGAAAACTAGGGTTATGATCTCGTACCTGAATCAAGGCAAAATAATACCTTATATATGAGATTGATATTAGGTTTAGGTTTCTTTACGTAAGTCTTTGCGTTTGCATGAGAGTCTAATATCTTGGAAGGAGTTGTGGGTGCGTGAACATGTGCTTGGGCTGTGAGTATGTGGACTTGAGCTCTGGGCCTAGCCCGACCGGCTTAACCAAATATAAAAATTAAATAGAGGGCACACTTGAGGCCATTGAAACGCGGCAACTCTCTGGCCAAAAATCAGACTTGTATAGATATTCTGCAAGTGCAATTTCAGATAAGGATATCCCATATAAAATTCATCAGAAGATCATACGAAAGAATTGAAATGCAGCAGATCCTCATTGTCTGAAGCAACAAAGGCTTCTTTTAAATGGATTACACGACCTAGACAAAGGTACGTACTTAAAAGCGACCGCCAACCACCGAGGACATGAAAGGAAAATCAGACAAGTAATTTTACATGGTCAAAGTCACCGAGTTCATTAGATATCAGAAAGTATTCAAGTGCTAGCAGCAAATCCTAAAGGGATCAAGTACCTTTGCAGTTTGCTGCAATAGCGGGATGGGACCCCCGAAAAGATTTCATAACAATAAAGTCACTAACCATTACAATTACGAACATACTAGTAAGAAGTCACCATCAAGAGCCAAACCTATCCAAAGCTCACGACATTTAAGGCCAAGTAGTTTTAATTATCAAGTCACCATGTATATTGGCACAGCATATGTGGGGCGCTTCTGCTGTTGCTGTTGTTGTTGTTCCATGTTCAGCTCTCTAAGACTCAAGTAGGGTATCTCCAGGTCATCTTTCCGGGCGGGAGTTAGAGTTCCAGCAAGTGGTCCCGACGATGGACGGCTAGTTGACGTGTAGGGAGTGCTTGAGCCACTTCTTCTGCTTTCAGTAACATACACAGGCCCTGATATTGATGCTCTAAAAGCTCGAGCTCTGGCTTTATGCACATCTTCATGATGATCAATGTCGTCGCACTGAATGTTAATCCACTTCCTTTTGAAGAACAGCAGAGCATTTCTCCACCAACGTTTCTTCTTATAGGACTTGTGAATCTTTCTAGTCGATTCGTCTTTAGAAATGGGCTTCTGGAGCTTGAAGTGTAAGGAGTCTATGGACGTTCTTGTTGACTCTTTCTTCTGCTTTCTTGCTTCCTTCAAGACCTGCTTTGAAGTAAACTAAAAAGGTTCAGCAATAAACATCAACTTCAACATAAAAAAGCTTTCAAAAAACCCGTCTTTAACCTGAAAATAATCGATCTGGGGGTCAAAACCATAGTCACTGAAGTGTTGGGGCTCTGGCGTTGGGAATATTGGAAATTTGGTTGACATTTTCCTTCTCTTGTTACGAATGGTAACAGGTAGAAACAATATCAGATTCAGAACTTCTTTTAATAAAGCAAAATAAAGATAGAAGTGTATATATAGAGTCTACGGTCTCAATATTTAAGACTTATCTTACGGTAGATTTATACGACTAATGGCTATAGCTTGCTTTTGCATTTTAGACTTCATGTTAGGACAGTGACAGGGCCCCGACATTAGGTGGTCTGCACAGAGGGAACGTGCGCCTAAGCGTGCTTTGCTTTGATAGCCCCAATGGGTTCCATTAAATGCATATCATATATTAGTGTAAAGTTGTCATAGGAGACTAAGGTAAAGTCGATTCTACAACTTTATGATACAAGAGACATATGGTAGATTATATATAGTGAACGACAAGTGGGAGTAAATTCACCCTTAAGATTTGAAAAGTAAGTCTCCTCTCCTGAAAGAGCTCAGGTACCAATAGAAATAAGCGGCTCCCCTGTGTTGGTCCAGACAGAAAAGTACATCAATTTGGGAAGTAACACAAACATACGAGAGCTTACCAGGGTGTTCGGTAGATAACTTTTCAGTTATATTTCAGCTCGTTAACTTGTTTGGTTAGGAGTATATTTCAGCTAGTTAACTTTTTTGGTTAGGAGTTGGTTGCCTTGATTGATTCTAATAAAAATTTTATTGATAATTGTGCTCTCAAACTTATTTCTAACTTATCTAAAATGTATAGGATTAATTACAACTGTTATCTATAAATTCATCAAAATGTCTATATGTTAGCTTAAATTGACAAGCAATATATTATTCATCGACTAAGTTTATAGACAACACAAGGTATAAAACTAGAGATGAGATTTAAATTTTGTTGTTGTTATTGTTATTATTATTATTATTAGATTTTGTTGTTGTTGTTGTTGTTGTTGTTGTTATTATTATTATTATTATATCTTTTATATTTTTTATTAGAGTTATAAACTTAATTTTTGTAGAATTAAATATCTAAAATCTAAATTACTATAAAAATATTCAACGAAATACTAAATTTATACCCTTATAAATTTTTTTAAAGTCGTGTCCTCGTAAGTCATTTTATACATAAACAACTAATTTTATCTACCATCAAATGACAATTATGTTGGTCAAATCACCTGATATAATCAGCTAACAGTTAATGCAATCAGCTAATTGCTAAACAGGGCTTACATGCTACTTAAAATTACTGTTTGTAATAATGAATAAATGACACGTGGGGTGAGGATTTTTTTACAGGCTATTATCCAAACTCATAACTTTATTCATTAAACATGTTAAGAATGGCTACGCCAAGCAGAAGAAATTGACTCAAATCAAGGTTTCTGATGTAAGATTTTATGAGGAAAAACTTACACTTTTAAATTTATTATATGGAAAGAATAAGTAGGCCATTTTTTTTTTTCTCATTTAGTGACAATGAGATTCTTCAGCTGCAAATTGCACGTTTTACGGTTTTAGGTCTATTGAATGAACAGTTGAGAATGTACTGCCAAAGGAAAGCCCGCTAAGTAATTCGTGGGCCAGCATGATGTCCTACATCGGCCTACGAACTTTCTCCATGTCCGATTTGCAATTTGTCGCGTAACTATCTTGTTGGTGACATGTCCTCATGATTCGATTTCATACTGCTAGGAAAATTATAAAAATAGCGGGAAGATCTTTGGTCGATACGCTATTTTTTTTATTTCTAATTTACAGCAACAATTTTTTTTTTTTACAAAGTTGTTGCTCCAATAAATTTTTTTATTTTACAAAGAAGAAGATCTTCAAAATATTGGTTTCTCTTGATCTTCAACGGAAGATCAGCTAACGGCGTAAAACCCTTACAATTACATTATCCAATTCAATGGAAGATTTGGTTTCTTCAGTAAAAGGGAAAGAACGAGCATAATGTCATAAAAGATAATGATTGGACAAAGAACCTAGAAATTGGAAGATTAAGGTAAAGATTCTTGTGATTGTGAGACATAGTTTGGAATGTTACGATGATTAAAGATGATAATGGATTGAGGTAGGTTTAATTTAACCCCTTCGTTTTTTCGCCGGTTTGAAAATAAAAATAAAAAGTTTAAATTTAACTCTTCAAATTTTGTATCATTCAAAATTTGATTGAGTTACTAAATTCAAAAGTATATGAAAATGTTTAAAATTTTAATTTATAATAATAAAATGACTTGATTTGAATAAAAAAATAATTAAAAAAGTTAGTTGAGCTTTGGACCTATACGGAGTGCTAAGCCTAAACTTAAACTTAATACAAAACTTGAAATCAGACCAATTTAAATTAAATTCATTAATTTCGAATTAAATTAAATGAACCCAAGCTAAATTGCCAACACTAATCGTAACATGATAAGTCCTCGCTTTTATTAAAAAATTATCACATAAGATTTAAAATAAAATAAAATAAAACTCGTTGTGTACTGTTGGGGTGGGGCTTTTCCACGTCGAAGCTAGGTTCTTCGTGAGTGTAAGAGTAATACCTTTATTAAATACTTGTTGAAATATATTAGCGTGTAAGAAACAACTTTATTAAAAAGACAATTTGTATACTTCCACAATTGAGCCTTAAGCAAGTTTTATAAAATTTATATAATTAAGATACTTTCAGTATTCATATTTTTGTTCAAATTATTTGAAATCCATAAAGTTAAAATTTTAATTTATGTATCGTACATTATATTTAATCAAATAATGCATATTTATGTAAGAGTAATTTCGGATAAAATTGCATTAAAAAATAAAAATAATTGGTAGTCTTTTAAATTCTAAACAAAAAAGTGATAAAGCTAATTGTAAAGATTAAAAAAACGTGTTATTGAATTAAAAAGAATTTTAATCCCGCGACGCTTTCCTATTTCTTATGAAACCAAAAGCCAACAATCAAAACAAACCATTTCAAAGATACACCTAAGAACCCTCATCTTATCACTACTATGATGCCCCAAATAACCCACAGTCATACACTTAACCATACATCACTACATAAAGTATGTAACTTAGGACTTCTTGGACACACTGCTACTCAGAACACCAAGAACATGAGCTCAAATTAACATCTATACTTTGTTCTTTAAGGTGGTCGTGTCTATAGATATCGATACCAAGGATCGTGACAATGGCTATGCTCTGAGCGGAAAGTTTACGATGACTTGAATTGTCATCATCTTCTTCATCGTCATTTTGATGATGTCCCTCCATCTCTACGCAAGCTGCTACCTTCTCCTTGCTCGTCGTTGACAACTCCATTGCAATCAAAATTGTTATGCCAAAAATGGCAATGGGTTGGTTTATGGGTTAGTTTCTCTAATTTTTTAACATAATTTTTAAAAAATTTAAAAGTGTAAACTAGCATTTTTTAATAGGATCCCAGCTTGGTTCTTAAGCCCAAGTCTATCCAAGGCTTAACTCTAAAAACATAAAAATGATATCATTTTGCCTAAAATAATTGAGTCGAATAGGCCTAAACTTAACTTTAACTCCGACCCATAAATCGACCCCTTAAAAATACCTAAATCTGGATTGGGCCAACATATTGCCATCCTAATGGTGCCCATCTCGTGTTCTATGTCTACCCCACTATCCCCTACTCGAGAAATGCCACCTTACCCGTTGGCGGCCTCGACAATGCCGTCGTTAAGTCATTGCTTATATTCATTTACTCGTCGGGGACCCAACATGAGGAGTCCATAAAGTGCACTATTTGTTTGTCAGATTTTGAAGAAAAGGAAATGGGTCGTACTCTTCCTAAGTGTAACCATAGTTTTCATATTGAATGTAGTAATATGTGGTTCTGTTCCCACTTAACTTACCCGCTTTGTTGGTCACTCTTTGAATATGTACCTTAATGTCCTATCCAAGTTATTTCTTCTTCTGAATCAGAGATAACTGAAGTGCACTCAAGTTATGATCTTTGTGTTATATAGGAGAAGACCAAGTTGGTCTTTCTATGTGTTCGATGCGTAGAAGTCAACCAAAACTGGCGGGACGTGTCGGCATCGCCATAGAAGTACCTACAAGGCAACCAAATTTTGAGGGCGAGTTAGGGACCAAGTCGTCGTCGAGTCAGGCATTTAGATCACCAAAGTATTGGATGTTGTCACTACGACGATTCTTAGTAGAGAAAAAAGAGGCAGATTGTCGCCGGAGGTGGACGTCGAGTTAGAATAACGTGAGGCTGACTCGGAGTTGAAACTCATTTTTTATTATTTATATAAACTGCAATGTTTTAATTATCAATTAGGATAAATTTTTTTCTTTTTATAATCATTTAATTTTCTTTATAAACAAATTCCATGGATTCAAAATTTCAAAACTTATGTAACAATAATATATAATTGTTCAAATTTAAATCAAATTTCACGACCAAATTTTGAAAAAATTGTCATTCAACAAGATATTTACAGAGAATTAAAGGTAATTTCAACGACCTAACAGCTTCCATATTTGGATTAAGCAATTTAGAAAATATTTGATTAAAAGGTTCCAATTACCGATGAAATGAATACTGTCTGTAATGTTTGGTATAAATTTACCGACGAAACTGTCGGAACAAATTTCTGAAATCTACCGATGGAATCGTCGGAATAAATTTATGGAATTTACCGACGGATTCGTCTGTTAATTCCTACCAACTATACCGACGATTCCGTCGGTATATGAATACCGATCGTATTGTCTTCCGTCGGTAAATTATACCGACCGTGCCCGCACCGACGTCTAGCTCCGTTGTATTACCAACGGAAAGTCCGCAGTTTCCGCTATCAATTTTTGTCGGAAATTGCCTTTCTTCTTATAGTGTCTCTTTCAATGTTAAGGTTTAATTTCTTTCTCTTTACATTTTCTTCCATTAACCTTATTACACAATTTAATGACTATTTCTTTTTATTTAAGAAAAATGTGAAAAAGTTAAGGTTAATAATTATATTAATAAATATAATATTATTTATTGTGTTTTCAATTCTTTTTTCATAAAACAGAGTGAGAAAGAACTATATAGATAAGAGTGTAACAGGATTACACTAGATAAACTCACTTACTATAAGAAAGGCTAAAGGTAAATGTAATAAGAAGCCCAAGATAACTATGTAAGCAAAAAAATTTGTTCAAATTTTAAGTTTATTTATTTATGTAGTACTAAAAAGTAATATTTGAATTAAATATTAATTTTTTAAAAATTTTAGAATAAGTGACTGAAATTGTTGCAAAAATCATTTTCAGACGAAAATGAGTCAAATATATATGAAATTTGCAAAGATCATCGACCTAACTAGCCACGACAATGGTACGAGGGCTATATCAAGAAGGGCATGTAAACGTGCTTTTTGCAGCTTCACACTACTCCTAGTTTTGTTATTCCTTCTTAATTAAACAGCACATTACCCTTGTCGATTCTCCAACTTAACTATCAAATTAAGCAGCCTAACATTAAAATAAAGGTAATTCAATTAATGAGCTACGTCATTGGCAAAATTAGTTGTATGTTGTGTACTAGAGACACAGCATCAACTAAGTCATATCCAAAAGAACTTGTTTGATACAGGAGAATATGTTTAATAATTAATGATGTTAAAAAGAAAGTTATTCTCCCTAGTAATTTTTCCTCAAGCCGGAATAATATTTCCGAAGAATACAAAAACTTTACTCCATTCATGCAAGTAGACATAATTCTTCTACATTTAGACTTAAAAGTAACCTAACTTAGCTTTGTCAAACACCATCCCTGGTAAATAGCTATAATATCTTTGGGTCAAAAACTAGGACAAAGAAGTAGAAACTTGGAATATAATGAATGCAGGCTACAATAATACTGTCACCTTCCTAAGGGCATCAAATAACCTGTTCTACTTTTTCTGTTCTAATGTTATTCCAATTTATCTCATCCACGCATTTATGTAGGATCAATATAAATATGTGGATGAGATAAGTTGGACAGCTTTGGATCAGTAAAACTGGAAAAGTATACACCTCCCCCCTTACCAAGTCCATGACAATGAAATATGTTTGTGAGCTTTAATTTAAGTGGCCTAATCCACGATAACAAATAAATAGAATAAATGGTCCATTTATTTACGCTGATTAATTTTAGTTTAGATATGTGTTAACTATGTAGTTAAAGTTTTGTTCAGCTTTAAAACGTAACCAACCAAAAGATGATCAATCGAAAATCTCTGGCGCCATGCTCTTGCCATTTAGTTGATACCTTCGGAACAGAGGCAGAAATATATCTTTATTGCTTTGTAAAATGGTTGGTGCAATACTGGTAATGAATTGGGTTTGCTAAAATGGAAAGAACCACGTAATAAAAGAGAAGTAGAGCCCATAGGCACATATTCTTGCTCCTAAATCTTAGCCAATAAATTTTATTTTTCTAACCAATTATGGAATTAAACCGACCAAACAGTTCACCAAAAATAAACCCTTCTATGGAGATTGACAGCATTTGACTTACCAGTCTCCTGTTGGCAGCAAAATAGATGGTATAAAGAAAGAAGACACTGAAGAGATGTTTGCCAGAATTTCATACAACAAGCCTCTCGTCTTGCAGGGAGAGGTTTACAGGGTTCTTTTTTATCCGACAATTTTGGAGAAAAACATACAACCTGAAACTTTTTCTATGTAGGAGATAAAATGGCAATGATCGTTGCACTAAAATATTCGGTTGATGCCGTTCTTCTCTTGAGCCTAGTAATTGTATTGTCATCTTCTTCTTGTTGTGAGGGTAAGGGTCGTCGTGTACGAGTCGGGCTGCTTCGCAAAATGGGTCGTTCAGGTGGGGATAATAGAGAACCTACTGAAACTGCGTTTAATGTGCTGAAATTTGGAGCAGTTCCTGACGAGAAAAAGGATAATTCATTGGTAAGCAACTTATGCTTGCTACATTCTTTGTCAGGGTTCAAATTCTGATAAGTGCGTCATTCTAGAAGAACGACCTATAGGATAATACTAGAAAATCCATTTAAGCAGTTGATGTTGAGTAAAATGTGTGTGTGCGTGTTTTTTTTTTTCCTGGTCAGGAATTTATCAGGGCGTGGAGGGCTGCATGCGATTGTCCAGGAAAGTCGAGGCTGATAATTCCAAGAGGGAACTTCTTAGCAGGACCTATTGTTTTCCGGGGACCATGCAAAGGTCCCTCTCCAATTACCGTACAGTTTGTTGGAACAATGAAAGCTCTACCAGTCCCTAGCAGTTACGCTGAAGATTTCTGGATTTCATTCCAACACATAAACGGTTTGGTTCTCACTGGTGCAGGAACTTTTGATGGACAAGGTGCTCTTATCTGGAAATACAGCACCTGTGAAGATGGTGGTTCCTGCAGTACTTTCCCAGCTGTAAGCACTAAATTAATAAAAAGTTCAGGAAATTTTGGTGTCAAGTTTAAATGGTTAATGTTTTTCTCTCTGGATGGTTATGCAGAACATTAAATTGAATCATGTGTCGAATGCGGTTATTAGGCAGATCACTTCTATTAATCCCATGGGCTTCCACATGGGTATTGTTTTCTCTCAAAACGTCAAAGTAAGACGTGTTCATATATCTGCAGCAGGAGATAGCCCCAACACAGATGGCATTCATATAAGCCAATCTAATCAAGTTAAAGTAGCTAGAAGTATTATTGAGACTGGTGATGATTGCATTGGTATCATTCAAGGAAGCACAGACATCAGTGTCACCAAAGTGACATGTGGCCCTGGACATGGCATCAGGTGAATCTTCAATGCTGTATAAAACAAACTGAGGTTTTCTTAAAAAGGGTCAAGGGAGTCACACTATTGGTATGATAACGGTTGCAAGTAACTAGTGATATTTGTGATAAAATCGATGCAAAGAAGTACAAGTGTTTATACAATGTACTCTTCTTCCAAGTCTAATAAACGCATTGCTTGCAATAACAGTATTGGTAGCCTTGGCAAGTACCCGGATGAGAAGGATGTGAAAGGCATCATGGTTAGTAACTGCACTTTGAAGGGCACTACAAATGGACTCAGAATCAAAACGTGGGGAGGGTCACCTCCAAGTCAAGCTACAGACGTGACTTTCAAGGACATCAACATGGAAAACGTAGAAAACCCAATTATTATTGATCAGTCCTACGGCCATTCCAATGCGGTTCAGTCCTCTTACCTTCTATTTTTCCCACCCAAGAAACAACGTACTAATATGTAGGATCTTTTTGTTTGGCAGCAGCCATCAAGAGTGAAGATCAGCGACATTCGGTTCATTAACGTTTTTGGAACAACAATCTCAAACGTTGCTGTCGATCTTACCTGCAGTCAACAGGTCCCTTGTGAAAGAGTTCATTTGTCCGACATCAATTTGAAGTACATCGGTCCTAAGCCTTTCACCTCCAATTGTGTCAATGCAAGAGTAAACTACGCTGGCACGCAATTCCCCCCGCCTTGTCGATCATAGATTATTTCAACTTTAAACTGATTTCATTTCTTATTTGTAACACTACATAGAAGTCACATAGTTGAGCTATTCCAATCTAAAATGATGGTGGAAAAATAGAGACAGAATTACATGGCTTGTAATAGCTTGAATGCACAAACAAACCAAAATTAATTCATGATCAACTTTGTTCCAAAGTACTATTTTGGCTCGTCAGCCAATTCCATATGTCATGGTTGAAGGAAATACTATACTGCTGGCAGAGATCCCTTTCTAACGTCTAAAGCGAATTAAAGCTAACTCTAAAAAACAATACTTGAGGTGACTTTTATGCTCTCAACTGCTACAGTATTCAACTCAGCGATCTCTACTACTACAGTTTTTCCGTTCTTTCTGCATCATACCTTTTTCCTCGTCCGTCTTTTTGGATATTGCACGAGGTCCTTACAGCTTCACCCCGGCTCTCGACATCTCATTACAGACCCGAGGCCTTCATAGTTTACCCCATGGATCCCCCTACCCAAGAGGGGCACTTAGCGAAGAGGGGACGTACTCGGAAGCGCGACGAGGAGGCTTCCAATCTCCCCCCGCTATCCTACAGTGCTGCGTTGCAAGGGGCACCCATCTCTGCTCAGTCTCCAGGCGGTAGTGAATGGATTGAAGATGATGACATCGAAGTTGAAGAGGGAGATGTCCAGGTGTCCGAGGAGGAAGGTGGAGGCATCACCCTTTCTCAACGACTCCGGAATAAACTGGATGACCAGTGGGTGAAGGCAGTCGTTGTTAAACTGCTCGGCCGCCGTATAGGGTACCGCATACTCTACTCTCGACTCCAGGCATTGTGGCTTCCGAAGGGCCAAATGAAGGTTGTCGACCTGGATAACGACCATTTCCTCATTAAATTCAAGGAAGACGATGACTACTTCAAGGCTTTGACCCAAGGCCCGTGGGTGATATTCGGTTAGGTCCTCTCGGTCCAGCGTTGGGAGACAACTTTCCGGCCATCCTAAAGGCAGGTTCCTCTCGCTGTGGTCTGGGTACGCATCCCTGATTTATCGATCGCCAGATACCACCCGACGATCTTAACAGCTTTAGGCAACTTGGTTGGTAAGACTGTTCGAATCAATGAAGCTACGTCCCAAGCACACCGGGGGAAGTTCGCGCGTATAGCAATCAACGTTGACCTGAACTCTCCCCTCCTACACAGTGTCGAGCTGGATGGGGAGACTCTCCGATTGGCGTATGAAGGTTTACCCCAACTCTGCTTTAAGTGTGGGATGATCTCTCATGATACCGCCTCGTGCCCCCAACGTCAGCCTCCCTCGCAGGCTCCCGTCCCTCCTATAGTCCATCCAGCTGAGACAGCGCCGGCGACTGTTCCTCCGATTCCGACTAGTCCATCGACGGATGCCACACCCCAGGGGTACGGTTCCTGGACCCAGGTACAGAGGTGTACCCCTCGCCAGCCATCTCAACGCAGTCAGATGTGACAGAGGTACGCTGCAGAGTCTGGGGACTCGTTTCTCCCTGCTCGCTGATCACGGTGATGGGGCGATGGAGGGTGACAGGCGTCGGGACGCCCCCTCTTCCAGTGCAACCGCGGGTGCTGCACACCGTTTCGTCGCAGGGCCAGCGGTAAGCCTTAGACAGCCGCAACCTTTGGGGCCTCTCTTCCAAGCCCAAAGGCCCCCAAGGCAGCAGAAAAAGAAAGGCCAAGCAAGAGGCCCAGATCCAGTTCCCTCTTCAGCAAGAGGCTCCTCCCAGGTCCAATTTAGAGCCAAGACCCAATCTGCCACAGTTGAACGGGTACCTACTGGGCCTCAACATATTATTCAACCCACCCCCTCGAGAAGCATATCACCCTCGACCTCCCCTCCCATACGGCAATGGTAAGTGAGCCCCAATTTATCCCGGCTAGTTCTTCGGAAGGGATCGCCAGTCTACCACGTATGGACGGACCTGAGGTATCGCAGACGCGAGGTGAAGCCCCTCCGGACCCCACCCCTACTCCTCTAAACCCTCCCGATCCCGTCTTCGGAAGTCACCGGCGTGGCCTCGCTAATGCTGAAAGTCATTCTTCAGCCCGCCATGGTGACAGGTACGGATAGTGCCCGACCATAAGTCCATTCCTATTATGTTTATGTCTATTATCATCTGGAATTGTCAAGGAGCGGGCGGATCCCGCTTCTTAACCATACTGCGTAATTATTTGCGTAAGTATACCCCAGGTATTTTAGTATTACTGGAACCTCGTATTAGCGGAGCTTGGGCTCATGCTGTAGTAAATAATTTAGGTTTCGATTTTTCTTTTCGCATCGAAGCTACCGTGTAACACCCCCCTCTCGCATGACCCGAACCTGACATCAATGGTGATATCCGAGTTCGTGCCCTGCGAGGGTGGCGTGCTACATCACTCAGTCAAAACTCAGTATAAATTTTTTTT
>JAOSBK010000205.1:21043593-21066793 GCA_027568895.1 Erythroxylum shatona | reverse complement strand
ATGCTACTACATAACTCTTAATAATCAGTC
Organism: Erythroxylum shatona; assembly: GCA_027568895.1. Lineage (NCBI taxonomy): Eukaryota > Viridiplantae > Streptophyta > Magnoliopsida > Malpighiales > Erythroxylaceae > Erythroxylum > Erythroxylum shatona. The sequence goes on along the minus strand of JAOSBK010000205.1, from coordinate 21,066,763 downwards.
CATTTGTCTCCCAAATTTCTACTTTAATTGTCTCCAAATTCTCAATAACATTTTCTCAATACATCCAAAGTCATCTATGAAATTTCTTCAATATCATTGAATTATTATTTCTATTTTCATTCATCAATTTGTTTGCTAAGTGGCATTTTTTCCTAGGCTAGTATACCTAACATTTTTCGAAAATTTCTCCTAAAATTCACCAAAATTCTAATTGAAATATTTATACTTCTCCAATTTGGTTTTCAATACAAATAATTTACAATTCTCATATAAGCACATTTATAATCAATTATACCCAGAATGTCAACGAATGCACGTATAGTCATTTTAATGTGTGAAAAAATTCAAATTTACATTTGTGTATGCTAACATTACACATGAGCATGAAAATGTAGTTTTCTTAATCTCTCTTTGATCTCACATGTACCGTATTTTGGGCTTTAACTCTTAATATGGGAATAAGATGTTACGTTTCTCCCCCTTCTTAATAATTTTCTTCCTTGAAATTCTTATCTGATTGATCAAAAAGGCAGGGATATGTTTCCTTATATGTTTCTCCATTTCCCATTTAAATGTTATCACTCGAATATTTTCCTCCACTTGACTATAGTCAGTGGAATCACTCTGTATGTTAATCACTTATTTAGTCATTCACTTTCTTAACTAGTTCCTCAATATATCTCAGATTACTCAAAATTTTGACTTCATGTTAACCAATACAATTTGAGCTTAGTTTATCCTTTTTCCTTATTTGAGCACATCTTTATCTCAATTTATGCACACTTTGATAAGGTGCTACTCTTATAAATATTTCATCTCGTGCCTAGTATTTCACATCTCTTTATTTTTACTACACTTAACTCTTGGGTCTATCTCACTACAATTCATAACTTCAATGTTGTCCCACCAAATTCATTTGCCTTTCATGAGCCTCTTAATTTCTATTATAAATTCATTTCACTCATCAACATTACCTCGAATCAATTCTGGCCTTCAACCCTTTTGTAAGGGTGAATGGCTCTTTTTGTCGTATAACACCTCATACAGTATTCTAATGAAATCACAGTAATAATAATTGATATGCTTAAAGCCAATTAGAACTATACCGTGATTTTATATTTCTATGAACTCCAAAAATATAAACTTTAAGCATATCTCCAACAGCTGGGACCGTTGGCAATTCAAACATTTAATTACTTATGCTTCTTACATCCTTAGCAGCTAAATACCATTTCAGTATATTCCTACTAGGATGTCTAGCTTAGGTTGTGATTTGCTTTCACTAATAACATCTTTGCTCACTTATCTTTATCGGGTACACACCCTCCTCGTTTTAATCACAAAGCAACATTTTTCCTATTCGAGTTCAAAATTCATATTTATTTGCAATTCCTAACTAAGATTCACAATTTCTAAATCCTCAATTTGGGCTTTGTTAATCTTTTCCTATGGGACTGATCTTATATTCAATAGCTAATAATAATACTTTGATTTGCCAAAAAGTTTAACTCAATGTTCTATGCTCTTTATTGCACTTGGTTTGGTAACCTCAATATTAAATTCGTGTTATTTCGTCATCGAATTTTCCGTTCAGTACATCAGATTACAACACCATCTTTACTAGAAATTTCCCATTTATACAATCAAAGTCTTCAAATAACTCTATTCATTGTTTGAGCCTCATTTTCATTCCTTTCAAACTCAATAATTACCTTATACTCTAATAATCTGTATAAAATCTGAAATGTTTCACTGTACTTATAATGTCTCCAAGTTCTCAACACAAATTTTTGCTATGGCAAATTCTAATTCATGTATCAAAATTTAGCTCATGAGGCTTTAATTGTCCCTATGTACACCAAATCACTTTATAATATTGCAACAAATTACATCTTAATCTCTGATGTGAAACTTCATTATATACTGCAAAAATCTCCACATTGAAGTGAAATGATTAGCATCGGTGTTATAACTCCTCAAAACTCTTTTTGCATTCATCACTCATACGATTTACACATTTTTCCTTAAACATTTTTATCAAAGGACCAAGATTAGTAAAAAAACTCCCTAGCAGTCTCTATTGGTATCCATTTTTCAGTAATTTTAGATAACTTCGAATCTCATATATATTTCTTGTAGTTTCTCTCTTCATCGTTTCCTCTATTTTCTTTGGCTCTCCCAATATGCCATATTCAGATATACAACCTATATTTTATTTGATCAAGTTAAGATTCATTCTCATTAAACTTGGCATATAATTGTTTCTACCTCCACGATATGTAAGATTAATCTCAATGTTCAAACTATTCGCTTCATTTTTGAAATACACTCTAATTATCCTTTATGATCATCGTCACTAATTGATCTAATTATGCTTGGATCACTTTAATCTTCAATACTATAATACTGTCAGGGGCATTATTAACTCAAATAGATATAACCCAAATTTTCTTGTGCCCATGATTTGTTCTCTTAATTCTTTTAGTATCTAATTCCTCAATGGGGTAGTATTATCTCATGTTATTTTCGATTTTCCCAATTGACTTCTTTTCTCGAATGATTTTTTTCTTTTCAATTCATTTGATTTCCTTTGATTTTCATATGGATTTATTCTAATGCCTACTCATTCATATTAGTTTCTCCACACATTTCAATTTAATAGAAATCTTAATTTCCTATGTTAGTAACACATTCATCAGATCTGATTTATATCTCATATACTTAATGTCACCTCGAATTCAAGAATCCCATCACATAGTTGGATACTTTTCATCATCAAAATGCATACACTCTTTGTAGCATATTCTACATCTTATACTTGAGTCTCCGTTATGATTAGGACTCCAATATTCACTTTTGATTCATTATAATTATTTTTTATTTATTCCTTCATTGATCATTTTTAAGAATAAACTATCTAGTCTGCTTAATATAATTCGGTGAAATTCTTCTTCGAAAGAAGATTTCTTGTTACTATTGTCTATATTATTCATGTAACTTTTATCAATCCACTGTTTCCATCACTATTTATTAGACATTCTTAGTACCTCAAGAAGATCACTTTTTTTCATTTCTTTCAATATTCTATTTACCAACACTCGATGAGGTAGTAGACATGATTATTGTTGCATTTTCTTGGGTGTGCATCTTCAAAGTCATCCCGTTCTATCCAGAGATTTAATTCCAACAATTCTCCAATTTTCATCTTACAATAGTAACACTTTGATCTTAATTTATCTTAAACAATATTTCCCTCTTTATCCTACCACGATCGAGGCTTCTTTGCATTAACACGTACTAACATTAACTTTACTCCAATTCTCCAGAATTGACCTCTTCTGGTGTTACATCATGCCATATTGATTCAAATATCATATTTGATTCTTATTTGATTCATCATATTTTTTTATTTCATTTCTATCTCATCTTCCTATTGCCATGATTGTGTGAGGAAAATAGGGAGATAAGTGGAAATGATGAGATTAAGGTGTGCAAGTAAAATGTAATGAAAACAGAAATTGTTATGATCTTAATAAGATGAGTTCCGAACTGAAATGGTTGTTTGATTAATGTGACAAAAATTACGATCCACTGTAAGAAGATGTTCAATTTTACTTCAATTATACCTTATTCACGCTTCAATAACTCATCAAATTCATGTCGAAACCAATTTAAAAATCATTCATTGAGTAACTTACAAATCAATATCTTTCACACATAAAAACCAAATTAGAAGTTATCATACAAGGATCATTTTTCTGGCATTCATTTATCATCATCTTAACACATATTTCATGCCAATTCAATTATCATAAAACTTTGTAGTAATACATGATATCAAGTTTAGTAATCCCTTACCTAATTACCTTCAAGTTCCTTCTTCAAAGAACTAACCAAAACACTTCCAAAATATAGGTTGATATAAGATGGTCTCAACACTAAGATGATAACAACATAAAAGGTAGTATAAAGTAACTTTCTTGATGTAGTAACTTACAAGGATTCCAAGAGAAAATGATCCTAAAAACTCTAGAAGTTGAGAGGAAATGAGAGAGTTTCAGTGGAGAGAGTGAAAAATATTGAAGAATGAGCAAAACAGAATTTACTCGAGTAGAAACTTGCCTCATCCATTGATAAGTGTCATAAGTTATAACATAATATGTCACTATGCATGTTCTTCATTTGTCCCACATTAGAGCTACCAAATGTCACCAATATATTAAGCCATTTGTCACACACTTATTGCTACCACTTGTAAATTTGTTAACTATGACATTTGTCTTTGCATCAACTATGCCGCATGTCACTAACTCATAGGCTTAGTCATTCCAATTTTCATGTACTAACTTATCTTGCCACTTGACATTTTCTTTGTCCAAATGTACATTTTAATACATCAATTTTCTAATGGTATTAATTAATTCCAAATCACTAAGTATGATCCATTAAACCAAAATTTAAGTCATATATAATTCTCAATCATATCACAATTTTTAACACCTATCATACATGTATTTTTATGAACATGTAACATTTCAACTAGGGTACAATTTGGGACCTTATAGACTTAGAACGTTATGTTCTCTATATTTTAGTGGTTGTTATGAAAAAGAAATATATGGGGCTTTTTAAAATACATTTCTTAAGTTTACAATACAATTATTTTAAAATTTTCACATATTTTTGATACAAATAATAATGATAAATATAATTTTTTAGTGGTTAGTTATTAAAATTTGTATTTTTAATTAACATTAAGAAATTAAAATTTATCTCTAAAAAATACTATACTTATTAATTTGTTATAAATTTCAATAATAATTAATAAGAGCTATAATGGAAAAATAAAAATAAAGGCACATATATTAAATAAAATATCATAATAATATTTAAAAATAATTATATATTGTATATTAATTTTAAAAATATATAAATATTTTAATAAAATTTAAAATAGTGCAATGAACCTATTTCAGTTCCTATATATATATATATATATATTAAATTTTCGTCGATGTCCTCTTTCCATTAGATACAAATGTTTGATAGTTTTTACATTCGACGGTAAAATATTATAACGATCAGTCTCATAAACACTTGTTGGTTGGACATGTTAATAAACTATAAATTTATATAATAGGAATTTGGTAAGATGTATTCCACTCAAGCTCGTTTCCAGAGTTGTTAAGAATATCTCTTCTATAAGAAATTTTATTCTCAATTCTGGAGTCCAAGTTGCTAAGAGTTGAAAACCTCCACAAATACTCTAGCATTGACCCGCAATATGATTGACAAAGCTTAGCTATTATCATCAATTCAGATTGAAAATAGCTTATGAGAACGTGGTCTGTCCTTAAAGTAAGTTCATGATTATCAACGTATGGGGAGAGAGAGAAAATCCATACATGTCAGGGAAGCTGAGCTATGAACTTGAAATATTTGGCAACTCCATAAGGGCAATGATGATGACTGGTGATGGAAAAGCCAAGAACTTGAAGTTGATGCCTACGTAATACGTCAACTCAAAAAGTATTACTGTAATTCAGTTTTTTGTTTCTTTGAAAGAGGCCAGCTGATAACTTGGGAGGCAGAAACAGAATACATTCATTTTCAACTTCAGCTCCTTAGCTGTTTCCTGAAACCCTGCAACAAGTTGCTCCAATTCTGCACCATGCAGTTTTCTATACTGCAGGATTGATCAATTATACCCCCTCAAAGAAAATTCCAATTAATTTTGTACCTGTGATCCTTTTTAATGCTTTTGAGAGATAAATGAATAACTGCAGGATCTCGGTTACTTAGCTGGTCATTTGACTTCTAAGTTAACGAGCTTTGACTTTTCTGTGTTAGAGGACTAGTCTTTATAAATGAAGGTAATAAACTTGAATATATATACTCTCTCATATTCAAAATAAGCGTCGTTTAAGAGAGATGCACACTTATTAAGAAAGTTAGTAAAATATTTGATATACCCTTATTAATTGCATGCTGAATTACCTTGAAAATATAATCTGTATAATTAGAATATGAAAGAAATTAAAGAGTAATTTTGGAAATAAAATTATAAACATGCATGAAAAATTGTGAACAACACTTATTTTGAATAATTAAAATCCTTCTAAAATGATACTTATTTTGAATAAAAGGGAGTATATAATACTTAAATTACATATCTCTTTAAACATCAGCATGGCAATTAGTTTACAAATTAGTGACAAAATCTGGTAAAAGGTTCTTATTGGAGTTGGGAAAGATTCTTCTATTCAATTCAATGTGAAGTCCTGAAAGTCATTTCTTTCTAATAAAGAGAGACTGCTAATAATGATCTACGCTTCTTTGACATAATTTGTCTAATAAGAACTGGCTGCATGAATCATTTGGTGTCAACGACATTAACTACAAATAATTAGTAAAAATTTTGTTAGACATGTAGAATATGAAAAGATTCAGTAGTTATGTTGTAAAGGTTGAAATCTAAAATTTACCAGCTTAAACTTTTCTTATTCTTATATTATTATGCCCTTTAATTAGTTACACAAATCTTGTCTTGTTAGCTTCCTTTTATTTCCTTCCATTTTACATATTTCTGCCATTTCGTTACTTTTTAAATCAACTACCAAGGAATATTTAGTGCATGAAATTTCTATATAAATATTTACCTTTTTTGATGTGTGAAAAAGATTTGTTAGAGTTTCACTCTGTTTTTATTAGAATGTTTTAATTTTATTTTACTTAATCTAATCCATGTATTTATATAGAACTTATATAAATATACGAATAAAATTTAATAAAATAAAATTAAAATTAGTTAACTGGTCGGAAGGTATGATCTCGAAGTGAGTCCCCTGCAAGGGTGCTTTAACGTTGGGAGTTACTCTTAAGCATGCGTTACACTCACAATTGCTGAGGCATAGAAAACATCCACGTCAACATCTTCACAAATCATAATCTTCCTTCAACAATCGTCCGGCCAAAAATGCATCAATGTTCCCGAGACTCTACATCGCGCACCTCGCTGATCGCACCTCGCTGATCGCACCTCGCTTTCCCACCCTGATTCACTCCCCGCCGTACGATCATTTTACCAGAACCAGAAGACAACAAACGTGACCCCTAAAAATATTTATTAACACTTGTCTGTTTTGGGGCGCCATGGTTGTAACCTTCAACCTATAAAAACCTTAGAGCCTCTTAAAGACACCTCCTTTTTCTTTCTGTACTCTCTTTTTCTGTGAAAGAGCAGCAAAAATGTGTGGAGGTGCATTAATCTCTGATTTCGAGCCGGTAACCAGAGGCCGGAAATTGGTGGCGGAGGATCTATGGGCTGAGCTTGACACCATGTCCGACCTTCTGGGCTTGGATTACACAAACTATGCTAAAAACCTCTCATCAAAACATTCTTATGAACTGAAAGCCCCAAACCCACTAATCAGCCAAGGTAATATCTTTACTAATCAAGCAAGGTAATATCTTTCTTTCACTAACTTCTCTAATATGTTACCAACTCGAAGTTAGTCTCTGGTAAGTGGGTACTTGGAGAAAGTTTGTACCTTGGGTTGTTTTGGGTTCGAATTGCAATTAACTTTGCACCTTTAAGCGTATTTGCATGAGTCGTGTATGGTTGCGATGTATCAAGTCAAGTAGCCTTCAATCATGTTCGGTTCTTTTTTTACTGATTTTTGTTGAGTTCTTCGTTCAAAGCTTTAGGAAGCCGTAGATTTACAATCACTTAAATGAAGTTGTTGATTTTGGAAAAGTGTTTGATTAAGTTCAGGTGTATTTATGCAGCGGTTGGTGATGATGACAAAACTGCAAACCCCAGCAAAGCCACAGAGAAAAAAGAAGTGAACAACAAAACTATTACTCAGAGAACCAGAAAGAACTTGTACAGAGGAATAAGGCGAAGGCCATGGGGTAAATGGGCGGCAGAGATAAGAGACCCTTTCAAAGGCGTCAGAGTCTGGCTTGGCACTTATAACACTGCGGAGGAAGCTGCACGGGCCTACGACGAAGCTGCTAGACGCATCCGCGGTGACAAGGCCAAGCTCAACTTTCCTTCTCCACCACAAGTCCGACCAGCCGCCGCCACCCCGCCTCCGGCGAAGAAACGATGCTGTGAGGTGGCTGCTCCTACAAGCTTCCAAAGTATCGTGTCACAACAACCATCATACATGGGCTATGGTTACATCACTCCAAATGAGCATGACGTGAAGGAGCAATTCACAAGCTTTGACCTTGAGTCGTTTTGGGGCCTGGAGCCAGAGCAAATGGCAGTGCAGCTGTCCGGCGGCGAGTCATCTGTCTCGATGGTGGATGACCTCTGGACGCTTGATGACCTCCTGAACCATCAGCAGCAACAGAGCCAGCTTTCGTTTTAATTGAAACGAAAAAACAAATAGATAAATAAAACCCACTAATTAAAGACTATGTTTATTTGTGTTAATTTAAGGTTTTGCATGTGCTTTGTCCCGTAAGTTTCGAGGTGGTTTTGTGTGCATTGCCGTACGTATATAGAAATAATGTTAGTGCTTTGTTACGATAATATTGTTAGATGTATGTTGGTGCCGTCATCATTAACAAAGCATATGCATCATCCTTTTTGTCCCTTCTTAAGGTTTGTCTCGAAATTTTAAATTGTTAGCCTCGCAAGTTCAAAAGTTTCAGTGTTGTTTTGTGTTTATGTCCTCCTGTTATCGTTATTTGCTTTATTTTTGCTGCTTTTAATTTGATAATCTAGTGATTTTCATGTTCATCAATGTACACACATATATATATATATATATTGATAAGCATCTAAAGGTGTCTACGTCCAAATTATATATACATACATCAAATTAGTTTTAGTACAGCGAGTTTCAGAAGCTAGCCTTTGTACGGAAACGAGGCAAGGTTTTGAAATTTGGACCAGACGTCAAATTGGAAGTCTTATTAGTCACTGATTTGATTGGTTAGATCACTATCAAATTGGTGTGACGTTATAATTATGCAATAATTATATTAAATTATATATAATATTAGTAATATTAAAAAATAGAAAAATGTATCAAATAATATAAATAAATATAAATAAAAAAATTTATTTAAATGGTTCAAATAATATAAATAAATATAAATAAAAAATGTGATGCGTTCTAAAAAAAATATTCAAAAAAATTTATTGAACCAGTGATTAACCGGTTCAATCAGTCTTGATTTAATCGATCAACTAATCAATTTTTACCAATTTGTATTAGTTTAATTAAGAATTAATTTTTAGGAGTCATCTAAATTAGATAACTTACCAGTCACTCACTGATTGAACTGACCGATCCGATTTGAGTTCCGAAAGACTTACTATGAGGAAAATGACGGGACTGGTTCTTTAAAAACCGCCGGCTACTTTGAACTGTTTATAGATTATGGCAGACAAAAAGGGCAGTTTTTACGCTGCACTTTATGACTTGAGTTAGATACGAATTAGATATGAGATGCTGAAGAAAGCTATCATTTTTCCTCTCTTTTAATAATCTTCAAGACCTTAAAGTTAGACGTGCTACTTTTTAAAGGTTCAAATTACAGAGAAATGAGTGGCCAACTTTAAAAAATACAGTGACTAAATGAATGATACATACTTGCAATGGGAAGGAAAGTTAACGTTAACGAGATATGCAATTTTTCTTGTTTGTTACAAAGATCCAAGGTTAGCGTCCGAAATCCCATATAAAATTCTGAAGTTTTATGAAGTTTTGGGTAGTCTTAAGTTTACATAAAAGTTTGCACCAGAAAGTTCATTTAAAAAAAGCTAGATAGAGCTATGGTTAACGTGAATTGGTTAATCATTTTTTCATAGAATAAAGTCCTTTTTTTAATATCCTGGGATCTCTTATCATACTCCTACCAAGGTAGATAATTTGTTTTAAAAAGTTGGTATTAAGCACCCTTTAAGATTCAATAACTTTCTAGTTAACGTGGAGGGCTTTCAAGAAGCTATCTCTAAGAGTATGGAGATTGTGGCCTCTGGTACAAAGTAGTTCATTTACTTGCAAAAGCTTAAGGCTATAAAATAGAAATTAAAGATGTTAAATATTAGAAGAGGACATAAAACCAAAAAAGAGATACAAGAAGCGAGAAGCAAACTTTCTGTTATCCAAAATTAGCTGGTAACTAATCTAAGTGATTGAGATTTAGCTAATGAGGACAGGAAGCTATTAAGAACTATATGTAAATAGTGGATAATCATTGTTCCTTATTGCAGCAAGGAGCTAAGATTAATTAGACCAAGGATGGGGATAGATACACAATTTTTTTCTTCAATATAATGCCAACAAGAAGAAATATTAACAAAATCACTTCCATACAAACTAAATTCGGGGGAACGATATAAGGGCAAGTTGAGATTGCTAAGGAAGCAAGGACATTTTTTTTTTAAATTTCCTAGTAATAGGATGAAATGCCAGAGGATATAGAGAGGATTCAAAATTTCCTAGTAACAAAATGAAATGTTTGAGGACATGGAGAGGATCTTTGGCAATTTGTCAATGCTAAGATTCCTAAAGATGAAGCCAATTTACTAATTAGACTCGTCACTGATTAGGAGATAGAGGAAGTGTTTTCTAAAATGAATGGTTTAAAGGCTTCATGTCCAGATGAATTGGATGGATTTTTCTTTCAAAAAAACTTGGGATAAAATAGGGAGATTCATTAAAGAAGTCGTGTAAGAGCTTTTCAAAAAGGAAGTGTTGCTTGAGGAGATAAATAGGACCTTTTGTGTTTAATTCATAATATTTCTAATCTAGCACTTGGGGTGATTTCAGACCTATCTCTTGTATTAAGTTTCTTTATAAGATCATTAAAGTATTAGTAAATAGGCAGGAATTTATACTTCACTTCATTATCAATGAGAATTAGGGGGGCATTCATGAGCAATAGATACATTGGTATTAACATTCTAATATTGCAGGAGCTCTTGAAAGGGTATATAAGAAGAAAAACTCTACATAATTGTGCTATTAAAGTGGAACTTCAAAAAGCTTTTGATAGTGTCAGTAAGAGATTTATGTTATAAACTATGGAAGTCATGAGATTTCCTCAGAGGTTTATCAAATGGATTCAAAAATGCATTTCCATTACTTATTTTCACGATATTGATTAATGGAAGCCCATCAAAGATTACTTAGGTAAGGGGATCCTCTTTCCCCTTAGTTATTTCTAATTTACAAGGAAGTTCTCACTTTTTACTAAAGCTCAAAATCTCAATTGCCCCTAACTTTAAGTATCACTATAAATGTGATTTGTTATCACTAACAAGCTTATGTTTTGCAGATCATATTATCCTCTTGAATAAAGCAAACACTCATTTAGTTTCTCTACTGATAAGTACTATACAAAGTTTTAAGGAGTTTTTTAGGTTAAGCATCAATTTTCAGAAAAGTTATTTCATATTGTCAAAAAGTGCAGTGCATCTCTCAGATATCTTGTCGCAAATTAGTGGAATGAAAATTACACGATCCTTTTCTCTAGTACTTGGGAATTTCTATCTCTTCGAGAAGAATAAGATATAGAGAATGTCTACCTCTGATTGAAAAGATACAGAAAAGACTGGGTCTTAGACAAATTGAACTCTTTCTTATGGAGGCAAACTTCAACTTCTGAAGCCTGTTATAATGTTAATGCAAACCTATTGGTACTCTCATATATTTTTATCAAAAGGATTGTTAAAACTATGGAAAATTGATGAAGTAGTTCCTATGGGGTAAAGGGAAATGAGAGAAAGTAGTAGCTAAAGTGAACTAGAAACACATATGTCAACAAAAGGAGGTTAGAGGGTTAGGGTTGCAAACAATCAGTAGAAGCAACAAATTTCTAATGATGAAGAGAATCTGGAGAATCATAAATGGAAAAGAATCTTTGTGGATTAAATGGGTTAGCAGCTATATATTAAAGGGTGAAAGTTTATGGACAATTAATACTAAAGAAAGTTACTCTTAGTTCTTAAGTTAAATTCTTAAGTTGAGGGAATAAGTGCAATAACATTTTACATACAGGGGATGTGATTTCATTCTGGTGTGAGGACTAGACTAGTCAAGGGGCTCTAATACATAATCAAGTGACAAGGGGTTCAATAGTTAGGTTCTTAAAAAAGCCAAGGTTCAGGAGTTAATTAAAATGCAACTGGTCTCTTTACTAAAATGAGTTGAGAATTATGCCAAAACCTTAATACAAATACCACAGAGAGGAAGAAATTTATCTATAGAATGGATTATCTATATCGAAAATAACTAACAGAAAAGCAAAAAGTTAATGGATGGGCTAGGTATAAGAATAGGGTGGTGCAATCTAATTTGGAGAAAGGTTGTTAAACCAAATGCCAATTTTTTACTTTGGTTAGCTATGTTGAACAAACTCAACACTATGGATAAATTGAAGTTTTATCCTTACTTTGCAATTTGGAGGAGGAGGATAGAGATCGTCTATTTTTCAAGTGTAGATGTTCTAAAGAGGTGTGACATAGAATTTCTTCTTTATGCACCTCTAATCGTAGCCAAAGCATCCTAATAGATATCTTACAAGAGATATCTTGAATGCCTAGCTCCAAGCATGATAAGGAAATTTATATGGCGGCAATTGCAACTTGTCTTCAAGAGATATGAAAAGAGAGAAATAATAGAATATTTCTAGGGAAATCTAGATGCTTAAGGTCTCTTATTGAACTCATAATTACAAGTATAAAAGAACAACTTGTTATCAACCAGATGGTAAAGAATTGTGGCCGAAGGCTGGTGCATTCATGGAGAATTTAACTATTTCATATTAGGGCTAATAGTAACTGTAAAGAATAACACATTGATCATCCACCAAAATTCATGAATTGTCAATAGAGTAATGTTATGTTTAGAGTAAGTAGAAATAACAGAGCATTTTCAAAGGCCACAACTCTGATAAAATGAAATTGTGTAGAAGCATGGAGCTACTCACATGAATAAGAAGAAAGAAAAATGAAAGGGATGAAAGGAATGGGAAGATGGAGGACCCTTACACACAAAGAACAAGAGAGCTAGGCCTAGTCAACAAACAGTAGTAGGGAATAGGAATCAGGTATATGCTTCTTACTTTCAAAGCAACTCAAGCAGATAAAACACAATAACAAATCAAAAAGGTAATGAAGTTTGTAATTACAAAGGGAGAAAACTCACTTGTAGAGATAAACGAAGGAAGCAGTTTGAAGCAATCCCTCCTTAACCAATCCCCATACCAAAAAGAAGTAAGGAATTAGCAAGAAATATGGACCTTTATAGAAGAATTGATACGTGGATATTTTACTATATGTTTACACCCATATTTGATGTATTTTGCTTAATTTTTTTACTTTTATCGTATATTTGTACTTAATTTGCTTCAAATGCTTTCATAGGTGATAATTGCCTTTATAGATTTAAAGGAAAAGAATTTGGATGAAAATATGACATAAAATGAAGAATTGGAGAATAGAAGTGATGCATAGCCTTGCAATAAGCCGTGTACTTCTCTTAGGCCATGTAGTTTCCCAATTTTTGGGCATTTTTGTTATGCACGATCTGATGCATCAACCTGTGTCTTATTTCAATTCGTATTTCTATTTATATATGTTTGATTTCAATTCGTTGGGCATTTCAATCCGTATTTCTATTTATATATGTTTGATTTCAATTTAGTTAGGCATTTCAATTCGTATTTCTATTTATATATGTTTGATTTCATATTCACCAATGTGTAACTAAATATTTCGTTAGTATTTAGGATAGATGAACCTTATTTTGTTACCTTAACATGCATTGATTCTTTTATTAATGCAATTGGTTGATTGATTTGTTAGGATCCAATTATGTATCCTATTTATGTTCGATTAAACCCAAAAATATTAGATCATAATCTGATTTCATAAGTAAAGATTGAGAAATCTTAGGTTTGAATGGATCTACCATAATTGGAAGGAGTTGATTGTAACCCTAAAGATAGGATAACAAAAATCTTTTGGATTAAGGTTAAACCTAATAGAGGGATTCAAAAATCGGTAAAGCTATCCTTTAAACTTTAACTTATGTAATTCGGTTGAAAAACCTTATGGTTAGTTGTTAGCGATTAGCTTACCGTAGGAATCTCCAAGGTTAAATAAATCAATAAATCAACTCAGTAATAAAAGATCAATATGTTAAAGGTTTATGGGATTTTGAAGCCTAGATACTAATTCATATCGATAATTTCCTAAGTGCTTCCTTAATCCTCTATTAAACTTCGTTACCTATTTTATTTTACTTGCTTAGTTTTATTTTTTTAATTAAAAAATATGTAATCAATCCTTAGGTTAGATAACAGAAAAAAAAAGGTAATTACTAATAATCATTGTCTTTGTAAAGTCAACTCGTACTTGTCCATACTAGCTACATTTACGTCGTACACTTGTCGTTATTAAAATATTGATTAGCTCATAAAATAAGTTAGTTAAGTTTTTGACGTCGTTGCTGGGGATAGTGATATTAGGAAAACCTTTATTTTATTACTCCAGCCAATTTTCTTTAATTTAATTTATTTTTGTTTCTATTTACTTTTATTTTAATTGAACTTATTTATTCATTTCTTATTATATTTTATTGTAATTTTGGTTTATTCATTTAATTATCTGTTGAACCTCTCTACTTGATCTTGAGTTTGTGGTTTATTGTAAGATTTAAAGTTCATTATCATACCACACTCATAACGAAAGGATGGAATAGAAAATAATTTTATGGAAGCCAAAATATGTCTTCGCAATACATATCATCGCCTTATGATAGAGAGAGTTGTTCTCACATGTTTTTGGAAGCTCGACTAATATCTAGGCTATGTTATGATATTGGTAAGAGTTATTACTACAATCATAAATGTCGAGCACCAAAATATAATATGGAGTGATTGAGCATTTACAGTCAATCTCAAGGTGCATTGTATAAGAATATCTACAATTTAGACTAAAGCAACTCTTATCCTTATGGATGGAATGATTATACTCTAGTCAAATATTTACGACACCAAGCAACCCCAATTAACGAGGCATCTCAGAAAGATATGTTGGTTGATTTCATTCCATAGTAAATCATCAAGCATCATGAAACAAAGACTCGTATACAAAATTTGGTGAATCAAATGGACTAATTGGCACAGATATTATCTAATGAGATCCAAGGGAATGTGCCTAGTCATACTAAAATAGATTATAAAGAATATGAAACGACAATAGGAGTGGAAACGAGCTTCCAGAAGAATAAGAAGAAGAAGAAGAAGAAGAGGGAACAAGTGTTAGAAATAAATTAATGGAAATTCTTGCTGAAATGAAAGCTAACTGACGTAAATTCAAGAGTGAAGAAAAGACAAAGGTTGGATGCATAAATGGAGGGACATTCCATGAAGAGCTTCTTAAAGAAATAGACAAAGAAGAAAAAGAAAAAGAAGAAGAGGAAGCAAGTATTAGAGATAAATTAATGAAAATCTTGGTTGAAATGAAAGCTGACCGACATGAATTCAAGAGTAAAGAAAAGAAAAAAGTTGGATTCATGAATGGAGGGTCACTCTAAGAAGTGTTTCACAAAGAAGAAGGCGAAGAAGTCTCCATCCCAAAAGATGAAGTAGAGAGGTGGCAGAAGGTAATCGAAGAAGATGAGTCAGAAACCTTTTTCCATGAAGAAGAAGAAGAAGAGTGAACAAAGGTAGTTAAGGAAGAACTGGTAAAGGAACCAAGTAAGGAAACTATTGATGAGGTGTTAGCAGTGACCTTAAGTATGGAGAGCCTCCACTTCCCTAAAGACAAATTGTTTGAGTTAGCCAACTATTTTGGGAGTTTCATTATCCCTCATTTTAAAAAGGCATTACTTTGGTTAATTGGTTTTACTAACTTAATACGTCATGTCCTTTTGATAATCTTACAATATATGGCTTGTTTACAAGCTTTGAAATCGCTTTGTAGAGAAAAGGGTAGAAGCAAGCCGCTAATTATTGATCCAAGATGAAATTGAGCGTAAAGGCTACGTCAAACTAATAACGTTAAACAAACACTGTATGGGAGGCAACTCATGAATTAGGATAGTTTAAGTTTTATTTCGTTTTGTTTCTATTTCATATGTTAGTATAGGATTTTATTTCATGTTATTTTATGTTATCTTTATTTCTTTTGTTCTTTTTATACTTTTCTTTCATATTTTGCAAGGATGTAGTTTAACATTGGATGGCAATATTATCAGAAGAAGCAAAACATAGCCAGAAGAAGACACGACAGCAAAACACAGAAGAAGACGCCTCAGCAAAAAATAGAAGAAGCAAAACCCAGAGAGAACAAAACTCAGAAGAAGACACGTCAACAAAATACAGAAGAAGACGCATCAGCAAAACACAGAAGAAGCAAAACCTAGAAGGAACAAAACCCAGAAGAAGACACGTCAGTAAAACACAAAAGAAGACGTGTCAGCAAAACACAAAAGAAGCAAAACCTAAAAGGAACAAAACCCAGAAGAAGGCACGTCAACCAAAACACAGAAGAAGCAAAACCCAAAAGGAACAAAACCCAGAAGAAGACACGTCAGCAAAACACAGAAGAAGACACGTCAGCAAAACACAGAAGAAAACGCATCAGCAAAACACAGAAGAAACAAAACCCAGAAGGAACAAAACCCAGAAGAAGACACATCAGCAAAACACAGAAGAAGAAGCGTCAGCAAAACACAGAAGAAACAAAACCCAGAAGGAACAAAACTCAGAAGAAGCGAAACTCAGAAGGAACAAAACTCAGAAGAAGCGAAACTCAGAAGGAACAAAACCCAGAAGAAGCAAAACTCATAAGTAACAAAACATAGAAAGAACAAAACTCAGAAGAAGCGAAACTTAGAAGGAAAAAAACATAGAAGGAACAAAACTCAGAAGAAGCAAAACTCAGAAGGAACAAAACATAGAAGAAGATGATGTCATCACAGAAAAAATAAAATATAGAAAGAGATGACATCATCACAAAAGAAGCAAAAAGACAGAAGAAACAACTTCACTTTTGAACATCTTCCATTACAAGAACCCTGACTTTCAGCTCAGATGTCCAAATTTTTCATACTATATACTATTGGAAAGATAAAAAGAAGAATTATAACTTTCATGTAGGCCATTTTGATGAATCTATCTAGATTGTTACAGAAGTTTCACGGAAGCTTCAGATCAAGTTATTGCTATTTCAACTCCAACTTCACTTTTACATCACCAAATCACTAAAAATCTTTCAAAAAATAATTTAACACTATAACTAAATTTATTTCCTCCCAACCACCCAGTATTTATGAATATACACTTAAATGTCATTTTTCTTGCAGATGACAGTAACTCATCAATTTTCTTTCATAAATCACCAACTCTAAAGGATATATTCACTACTTACCTGTTGAAAACTCCAAACTCTTCAAGCTCTAAAATTCATGCAATTTACATATTTCACTGTGTACAATGACCAGCTTCTAGTTTTTCTTAGGGTAGAAGACACAAATAGCAAGGTGGGTTGGTGTAGGAAAGGGAAAACAGAGAAATCTCTTGGAAGAGGTTTGATGAAAAACTATGTGTATAGGGAGAAAATTTGAAGAAGATGATAATGAAGAATGAACTTAGACATATAACTTAACTTTTCAACTCTCAGAAAATAGTAACCTACTTCTAGTAAAAGTACAAAGCCTAAGTGACGCTTGTCACTTTCCTCATATCTAGGCTCTAACTTAGTTTCTTTTGAAACTAACCCCCTTAAACTCTCATCTTTACAATTCAACTATCTGCAAATCTTCATTTGATGTCTTTTCCTATTTTCTATAATTTTTCAAAATTTATGCCTAATTCTCTAAAATTCACAAATACAATATTCCTACTAACCAATAGAATTTTCAATATAAATAAATCTAAAATTCTCAAAATACCCAAAAATCATAACTCAATCTAATTATACCCGAAACTATTCATGAATGCATGTACAATTCTTTTCATGTGCTACAACTTCACTATTCATGGGTATGTGTATGACATAATATGCATGAATATGAAAATGCATTTCTAACTCTCATTAATCACTCACATTTACCATTTAACTTTCCCACAAGAATGGGATGTTACACTTGAAAATATTATATTATAATCTGATTTCATACGTAGAGATAAAGAAATCCTATTTTTGAATAGACCTACTGTAATTGGAAGGAGTTAATTACAACCTTAGAGATAGGATAACATAAATCTTCCAGATTATAGTCAAACCTAATTGGTAAAGCAATCCTATAAACTTTAACCTGCGTAATTCGGTTGAAAAACTTTAGGATTAGTCATTAGTAGACTCAAGGTCAACTATTAACATACCATAGGAATCTCCACGGTCTAATAAATCAATAAAACAGTTGAGTAATAAAAGATAAATTTATTAAGGGTTTAGGGGAATTTAAAGCCTAGATATAAATTCTCGATATCCATAATTTCCTAACTACTTCCTTTATCCTCTGTTCAACTTCATTACCTTTTTTTTACTTTTTTAGTTTAATTTCTTTTAATTAAAAAATCTAAAATCAATCCATAGGCTAAATAATAGCGAAAAAGTAATTACTAGTAATCACTATCTTCGTGGGATCGACTCGTACTTATCGATACTAACTATAACTAAGTCATGCACTTGCAGTTATTACAATATTGACTAACTCAGAAAATAGGTCAATCAAGAATCAAGTAGGGCTTAGCTCTTACTTGGACTAAAATCGTATATGCATGCCTAGATTCCAAGTATTCTTCAAGTGTCTCCTCAAAGTCTCCAAAGATGCCAACTCTAATTGTGTAACACCCCATTATCATAGAGTATATACCATAATGTCCTGAGGGCATTCCAGTACGTAACCTATAGTAATGGCATGCTAGAGCAGTGATATTCTCTTATACGGCATCATAAAGAAAAACACAATAGTTAAAAAAACCACATTCCTTATTTCATTTCTTAAGCAATATGTATATTGTAGCTTTATAATATCATCCAAATATGTCAAAACTAAATACAAAATACGCTACACATATGAGGAATTATACAAAAAATTCTATCTAATCCTTCATTCTTAGCTGACTGACCTTTAAACCATTTCTTCTTTCGAAAAGCACAAGAATTATGCTTCTTGTAGAGTCTCTCTATCACTCGTGTCCTCTCTCGTTCTAAAATAACAACGTTGCAATTTTGGTAAGTTTTGCAAACTCAATGAGGTAACCATCCTCGATGATTTACTCAATTTATGTAATACATCAACATATATAACCACATAATTCACATCATTTTATTTATCATCATGTAGCATTACATAGCATTTTGTTCATAAATATTCATTTTCTCATTCAAATACAAGTCACCATTTCATTTCAATCACTCAAACATACATATTAAATGTATATGCAATGCTCATGAGACTCATTTCTAATATTACGTTGTTGTGATTGAGTGCCTAAAATTGTCCTATCCATTGTAGTCTTGTAGATACCGGGCTTATTGTTAACTATCCTTTATCCGTTAGAGATACATGACTCATTATACATAGCGAGCCTTTGGGTCTTAATCACATTCTGAGCTTTAAGCTCAATTTCAGTGGCTACTCAGGTCACAACTTTCATTATATGTTCATACATTCATGTAATGAAATACATCACATTCATGTTCATATTTATATTCGGACCTTGGTCCTACATTCAATAAAATGTTGAGAAATCACATATTTCGTCAAATTCACCTATAAGGAATACTTCTAATAAGTCATTCGTGCATCAACACCTCAGACATTAAATTTTTGGAATCAACGCAAGCAATTTCACAACATAATTTAATACAGAATTTAGAACAAATAATTATTCAAGTGAGACCATTAGGTTACTCATAGTTTGTTCTAGAAAGCTATTGCCTCGGAGTCTCGGCAACATCTGGATGTTATCACTCAATATTCTTTTCTAAATCATGCAACACATACACATTTATACACATCATAACTTTGCACAATCATAAGTATTCATTTATGAACATGTGTATATATGGAATATGTATAATGCATGTTCAATGACAATCCTAAGTACATTTCCTTGATACTCATCTTGTAACCAATTAACATGATCTTTGAATCATTCCTTAACACCTAATACACTTTCCTTACTTTAATAGCTCAATCCAACATCGACTAGGCTCATTCAAGATCGCAATCAAGCCTAAATATCTAATGGGAAAAACATTAATAACTTAATCATCTATAAACAAACATATCTTGGGAAAAAGACATAACTTTTGCTATAGATGTCAAATTAATGTCATTCTAGATGCTTTCAAAGAGAACTTCGAGATCTACAACTTTTATGAAGACCCTAAAGAGAGATTTTGTTGTCTAGATGGTCAAAATAAAAGATTTGTGTAAGTGTATAGTGAATGTCCACTCAGCGGACATGTATCCCCTTAAGGAACATAAACGGGGTTGGGACATTTTTCAGACCCGAGAATATCAGCAGACCTAAAGTCCGTTTAATGGACATAAAAGAGGCTGGGAAGTTTTCCAGACTCGAGAAGGTCCGTCCAACAAACATGGGAAACACAACTCACGCAAGAGCATTTCTAATGGTTTCTACATACATTTTAACATCACTTTCACTCTAAATTTTCCCAAATTCACCTCTTCTAATGCATCATCATTTTACACTAATTCAACTACTAAATTGATTTTATTAAACTCTCAAATATCAACTCATTTGATTCATCATTCTCACTAACACTCATCATTCATGAAATCCTATCCTTTTTCTATAATCTATCTCATTCATAAGTCTCAAACAATTTTTATTCAACATTCATCATTTCAAGTTAATAACTTCTTCATCTATACCTCAATTTCAATTCAATAACATCCACACACAAATCAAAATCCATACTTGATCATAAACACCAAAATAGAAGGCATTCTTATACACTTTCATCATAAATTTTTTGCAAATGTTCTACTTAATTTTTTTTCACCTTCATTTTATTCCTAACTATTACTTTAATT
This sequence comes from Erythroxylum shatona, assembly GCA_027568895.1. Classification (NCBI taxonomy): domain Eukaryota; kingdom Viridiplantae; phylum Streptophyta; class Magnoliopsida; order Malpighiales; family Erythroxylaceae; genus Erythroxylum; species Erythroxylum shatona. Next base: position 21,045,713 of record JAOSBK010000205.1, on the reverse strand, counting down.
CATCTCATTTCAAGAACATAACTCAACATCTTGTTTAACCTAACTTTCTCTTTCAATTAACCCTTAATTCCCAACTAATAACGTCTACATAACAACTTATCACTTATGGTTTTCAAATTCTCAAAACATAACACAAACATATATGTTCTTCCACCAATTTACTACACCCAGTACTCAACTTCATATCTAATTTTGAAATTCTTAAAGATAGAATTTGAATTCGATAACTTCAAAAAAAAAAGTAACCATATGTCTCTAATTTAATCCAAATAAAAAATCATTTCATTTGGATAACTACAGAATAAGTTATGGCTAAAATACAAATGCTTAAAATTTTCCAGCCACTCTCTTCCAAATTTTTCGATTTTTATAACTTCTTACATTTTACAACTTGTACATAGATCATCTTTTCTACTTCCTTTCCTCTTCATCCTCACCTCAATATACAAATCAAAAAATTCACAAAACAAATCATAAAAAACTATTATTCAAAACCACAAAAAAGAACATCAAACATGTCCATTCATTCACCAATTTAATGCACTCATCCAACACCATTATAATGATCATTCTATCTCAAAATCATCTCTATAACAATTTATGGGTCATTAATAATCATACACATATACAAAAGCAAGACATTTACATACGAATTTCAGCACTCACGTTCAGCATACATAAAACATCATTTTATGTCCGTTTAACCTCTATCTATCATCATACATGCTTCATTTAACACTATAACCATGAAGATTAACAAGCTACTTACTTGATGAAACTCTAAGTTCTTCAAAAACATCAAGAAGCCCTAACGTCCCATGTCACACGATCATCATCTTGAAGGTGGATTATGTTTGATTTTCTTGTGGCAAATGAAAGAGGCAACAAGACGGAGGTAGCAATTGATAGGTGAAAGCAAAGTGTAATGTTGATGAAGGTTTGGTGAATCAAAATCTTGAAGAAGAAGAGAAAGCCATGAAGAAGATGAAGACAAGAGTAGAAATGAAAGACATTAAGGAGAGTGTCATGCAAAAATGTAAAAACATGAGAGATAAGTGGTGAGTGGTTGTGACACTTGTCACTGCCACTTGTCACCTTCCTATGGTCCCATTTGGACCCTTATTAATAACAAGCCTATTTGTCTCTAATTTCTGATCCTATTGTCTCCCAATTTTTAATGACACTTGTGAATAAATTTTTTATTGACAAGTTAAACCTTTATCTTCATTAATGAATTTTTTAAATTCTCACGAAAAAATTTGTACTAAGAAAAGAAAAAGATTGACGAATAAGTTTGGCCTATAAAAATCAGATAATTAAGTTAGGTGTTCTAATCCAAAAAAAGGAGGGGTGTACTTTTAACAAATCTTGTATAACCATAATAATTCAAACTGTTTGATGCAAATAATTTCAGACCCATGTTAGTTCAATTAGAACCGTTAACTGTGTATACAATAAGTGGATGAGAACAAAATGCTTCTCAATACAAAAAGTTGGTACGGGTAGATAATCCGTGGCGGATAGATACGATGATGTGTCCTCTGATTCTATTTAATTTTTCTTCTTTTCGGGTCACCAAGTCTTATTATGCAAAATGAAGAAGCAAGGTGACAACAATGCAAACATAAAACTTTGACTTGTGGTGCACTCCACGAGCCACATCTGACAATCGTATGAAAACTTTTATCTGAGCCTGAATTCAGGGAAATTACGTGAAAGAAATGGGTATTCTGTCCATATAAGAGTTCAATTATTTCCATTGGAGTATAAAATTTATATCTTTGAGTCAAAACAGAATTTAGCAGCTTTATCTTGGTAAGGGGAGATGCATGAACCGAATCCAGAGTGGGTCCTCCTGACTGAGAAACAAATTAGACCCACTTTCTGGAAGGAGCAATTCTTACTGCGAGTACGACAACAAAATAAAATTTCCATGATCAGAAACTATTTGCTAGGATCACTACAAGAAATTAACACATTTCGCGTCATTTTGTTGAGAAAATATTACAGATTGTAAGCACTTTTTGTGACGTTTAAAAAACATCACGAAAAGTTCCAATGTTTTGCGACGTTCTCTGAAAACGACACAGATTTGTAAGATCTTTTGCGACTTATTTTAT
>JAOSBK010000205.1:21000484-21032396 GCA_027568895.1 Erythroxylum shatona | reverse complement strand
TGGTACCTTATGACTAGATATATAATGCTCATTAAAACCAAACTCTTTTATTTTATTAATAATAAATATTTCCATTATAAAACTGTAACTAAAGAAGATTAAGGTATATGTAAATACACTTATTTTCCAGGACACTATATTTACATTAACTCCAATAAAAACATCATTTGGTATATATAAGAGGTTCATAATCTTTAAGTCATGTCAAACTATGAAGCTCGAGCTCAAACTTGACTAAAAGCTTTATCAAATTACATCAAACCTGTTGACTAAAATTTAGGTCAGATTGGACACAACCTCTTTCTTCACTTATAGTTAAATTTTAATGTTAACTTTCACTGACTTAACATTTTGAAACACATGGCATTTTCACAATGACTTGCATAGTGAAACTTAGAGGTAGATGAATGCATAATTAACCATATCTATGCTCCATATTTGATGTTTTTGTGCTTGATATTTTATACTTTTATTGTATATTCGGTACTTAATTTGATCAAAATATGTTTGTGGCTTATAATTGCCTTCATGGACTAAAAGAGAAGAATTCGGATGAAAACATGGCATAAAACAAAGATGTGAAGAAAAGAACTGATACTCAACCGTGAATTTGCTCATGTAATTCTCCAAAGCCATGCAGAATCATGATTCTTGGTATTTTGGGTTATACACAATCTAGTACATGGTCATGTATCAGACCATACATCACCCAAAACTCCAAAAATTACTATAAAAAGACGTGTTTAGAGGCACAAAGTACGGTAGACATTAGGAGGTGATTACAAACGCGAATATCATATAGAATGGATGATTCTGATTTAGAGAAGTAGAAAACATAAAGAAATCATCGAAAGATCCATCGAAATACAATATCAAACCTCTATATTAGAAGAATATTCGACAGAAGACTAACAGGGAGACTTAGAATTATGAACTCATTGTTTTGAATTTGTTTTTCTTTTTACTTATGTATGATTTCGTGTTCAATCATGTGTAACTAAATTCTTTTAGTGACTAGGTTAGATGAACCTTAGTTTTGTGTAATAATATATTTTGATTCTTTTATTAGTTCAATTGTTTGGATTGATATATTATGATTCAATTATATGTTAAATAAATATTTTAATAGATTTGGAATATTAGAAGATAATCTGATTTTGTAACATCGAGATTAAGAAATCCTTGTATGAATAGATCTACCATAATTGAAAGGAGTTGATTGCAACCCTATAAATAGGATGAAATAAATTCTCTAAATTATGGTCAATCCTAAAAGAGGAATTCACAATTCAGTAAAGCAATCGTATAAACTTTAACCTAATTAATTTGGTTGATAACATTAGGATTAGTTGTTATTAGATTTGAGAGTGCTATTAGCATACCATAGGAATTTCTACGATCTAGTACAATTACATGATAAAAGATCAACTAGTTAATGGTTATGTCCTAAAAAATTAATAAACTGATAGAAAAATCTAAAAAAAAATCAGTAGAATAGGACAAGAGAGATAATGTTAGAACTTATTTTTAAAAGATAAGCTTATGTGGCTTCATTCCAACCATAAGTGAAAACTTTACACCAAGATAGGATTTAAAGTCTGAGATTACCATAATAGCTTTAATCAACAGTATGTCCATAAATTTTTGATCATCCTTCTTTTCTCTAGGAAGCACATTCTCCTCTTATAAATTGAAAACAAAAAATGAGAAGAAAATATAATAAGATTGTGCTCATCACTAATGCAATTTTCGACACACCAACTTCTTTCTTAACCTCAAAAAACTTTTACTCAACTTTCTTTTTCTTTTTCTTCTTCTTAACTTGAATGGAAAAGTATTTGTCATTAAATTTGTCAACATTGACCTCAGAGATTTCCACTTTGGTAGAAGTTCCAATAATATAAGATTGGCTCACTCATCGCAAACGAACAACATTAATTTTAAATGACCCTGCAGGTTAATATATTGTAGAATTACAAGAATTCTAGTAAAGATTGGTTGAGTAACTACATTTAAAATAAATTATATAAAGAAACAAAAGAAAAATAAGATGCATCAGAAGCAAATGTAATTAAGTGGAAAAACGACATTTTCCAATGACTAAAAATAAGCCAGATGGAAGTTGCTTGAGGAACACAACTCTCTTTTCTTTGAATCTTCCATCAAGGATAATCAAAATAGTGCTAAGAGTAATACTTGTCTTGAAGACAAAAAAAATCATGCAAACAAATGAGCAAGTTACACAAAGCAGCTATAATAGACACCTTTACCACCCACAGTTAAAGGCGTTGGCTCCCTATTGGATAGTACACTGAAGGAACAAGTATCCCTTTACCTATTCATTTTATGTATGGAAGTGCTTACAAATTTGGTGGGGCATAATATTAAAGATAATATAGATTTTAAGTTTCACAACAGATGTTGGAAATTAGAACTTTTCAACTTGACCTTTATAGATGACCTAACAAGTGTTAATAAATTTACTAATGACATATATTACACTATTTAAAAAACTATCAAGTCTAGAGATTAACAAAAGTAAAAGCCAATTAATCATATCATTAAGGGCCTAGCACTTTATTGTATAGCTAGTAAGTATTGCAGGCATTCAAGGAAAATGACCGCATTTCATATATCTAGGATTTCCTATTGTAACAAACAGACTTCAATTTAGGGAATGCATCACTTTAGTAGAGAAAGTCTAGAAGATGTTAGTAAATAAGTGTAGTATTAACTTATCTTTAAGTGGAAGCCTATAACTTATCAAGTCATTACTGAGTTCACTTTATATTTACTAGGCTTCATATTTTTTTCTAGCTAAAAAGCTAACTAAGACTATAAAAAAAATATTGAGGCTTTTTCTATGTGCTAGGAATAAGGAAAGGAAATTAACAACAAAGTTTAGCTAGTGTGAAGTATGTAAACCATTAGATGAAGGGAATTACTGATCATTTCTATCCAAATAACAAAAAAAAGTGTTTATAAGAAAGAGGATATGGAAGCTTCTAAATACTAGAAATTATCTTTAAAGCAGATGGATGTAGGTATATTGGTTGAAATATAGAAGTTTCTAAGGGTTAAAGGAGAAGTCAACCATATCTTGCTACCATAAACAAATGTTGAAATCGAGGATTGAATTAATTGATTGTGTAAATGTCAATAGGCAAAATGTTAATGTACCCAGTGCACAAGGCTCCCCGCTTTGTTGGGTCTAGGAAGGGTCATAATGAACACAACCTTCCCTTTGTATTTTTACAAAGAGATTATTTCTGTGACTTGAACCTATGACCTTATGGTCACAAAGGAACAACTTTACTAGTTTCTCCGAGACTTACCCTCTTATAAAATGAAAATAGGTAATGGTAATAATGCCCCTCTCTTATATGATCACTGGAACAAGAAAGGAACTCTATACAATCACAATTATATGACCTTATCCTAAGAAAAAGTTCCCAAAATGAGAAAGTTAAAGTATAAATAAGGTATAATAAATATAGCAAATATCCTGTAGTCGTTCAAAGGATATTTCCTAACTACAATCCATCTCAAGATAGGGCTGATAAGTATGAATGGCTTGAACACTCTTCAAAAGTGTTCACTAATATATCTTATAAGGAAATAGTTTGAAGTAGGGTTCAAAGCAAAATCAGGGGAAAAAATGAGAACATTCAGCCTAAAGAAGCATTTTGTTTATGGTTAGTGACTAAGAACATGCTTCCTACTAAGGATAGATTAGCCCAACTTTAGAACACTATCAAATGCAAATTACGTGAGGATGAGCCTAATACAATTGATCATTTTATCTTTAAATGTAAGGAGGCCTAGGGGGTATTAGAATTCTAGACTATTGATAAATCATATTTGAGTTTTGAAGAGAGAGATATTTTCCTGGCTACAAAATAATCATACTAGCTCCAAAATTGAAAAAACAAAGATGGATATAGTTTTTAACTCAAGTGAGTTTAGTGTGTGGAAAGAGAGAAATAAGAGAGTATTTAAAGATGATGTGATTCCTATCCAAACTATCCTAGGGGATCTTAATTAGTGGGTCAGAGAACAGTTGCACGACATAAGGGGTACAAATAGCTAAGGATGAAACCTAGATGTATGATGAAAAGATAAAGCTAAAAAAAACTAGTATGAGTATAATGTTATAAACCCATAATATTCACAAAATATAGCATATGGATGGAGTAAAACAACAAGTTCAGTTAGTATGGAAATCAAAGTGAGATTTATGATAAAAATAGAGAGCTAGAATCACTCACAGATGAAATTGGACGTGGATGAGGTGGATCACAAACTTCTACATATAAGAAGGAGCAAGCTACTCTAGTTACAACTCCAAAAGCACTCGGGGTGGCACAGAGCTTGCAAAAAATGGCGCAAGATCGTGAGAAGAAGGGTAACTGTGATAAGCTTGCTAGATAAAGTAAAGTAAAGAAGGGGACAGAGGAGTGTTATAAGATGGTTGAAATAAGGGACATTTATCTATGATATGGGGTCCTAAGATGAAGTACTAAGTAGAGTAACATTAAATGTGGTTTTGGTCCTATCACATATAATCTCATCGTTTGTAACACTAACTACTAATTTAATAAATTATTTCAATGCTAAACTTTAAAAGTTATATTTTAAAATAATTTGAAAACAAAAATAATACTATATATTAAAATATATAATTACCAAATTTTAAAATTTTAAAATAAAAACATTTTGTTAATATTTTATCTTTAAAACAATTTTCCATTTTATTTAAATATATTTTATAAATTTTTTTTTAATTCCAAAATTTGATAAAAATAATGTTTATTTTCAAATTAATTTAAATTATAAAAAAATTTATAATAATCCTTTTCGTCTTTGGTTTGTAGATATTGCAAACTATCGCTCAGGTGGTATTCTTCCCCCCGATCTCTCTTATCAACAAAGTAGGCATTTTGTGTTTCAATGTTTTCACTATATTTGGGATGTAACTTGTACTTTATAAGATGTGGGCTGACAGTGTGATTCGCATGTGTGTCCCTGAAGATGAAATGCCTAAAATTTTGATGCAATGTCATAGCTTACTTTATGCAGGCATTATGGAGTTATCAAGACTATAGCTCGGATCTTGGAGTGCAGGTTCTATTAGTCAATCTTATTCAAGGATGCTCAAGATTTTGTGCTAAAGTGTGATAGGTGTTAAAGAGTGGGCAACATAGGAGGGATGAGATGTCGCTTTCAAACATCATAGAGGTGGAGATATTCGATATGTGGGGCTTGTATTTCATGGGACCATTCCCATCCTCCTAACACTTATATATTGGTTGGAGTTGATTATGTTTCCAAGTGGGTTCAAGTCGTAACTACTCCGACTAATGATGGCAAGGTGGTTCAAAAGTTCATCAAGAAGCTCTTTACTAGATTTGGGTACCTAGAGCAATCATAAGTGATGGAGGAAGCCATTTTTGCAACAAACCCTTTAAGGCTCTTCTAAGCAGATACAATGTTCATCATAGAGTGGCTACCACTTACCACCCCCAAACCAGTGGCCCAGTGGAGGTGGTGAACAGAGAGTTGAAGAAGATTTTGGAGAAGGTAGTGAGCACATCAAGAAAGAATTGGGCTTTAAAGCTAGATGACACCTTGTGGGCTTACAGGACAGTTTTCAAAACACACATAGGCATCACACCATAACGACTTGTGTATAGGCTTGCCATTTACCATTGGAGTTGGTGTTTTGGGCCTATTGGGTCGTTAGGAAGTTGAACTTGGATTAGAAGCTAGCAGGTGAGAAGAGATTATTACAACTTGATGAATTGGATGTTGGGCTTATGTAAATATAGTGCCCTAGAAAGCAAGTGTATTTACATATAACTTAATCTTCTTCCAGTTATTTTTTGTAATGAAAATATCTATTATTAAGAAAACAAAAGAGTTTGTTTCATTTGTATAATCATAATATAACTAGTCATAAGGTACCAAGATTCTTTTGTAAGTAATATACATATACATGGAGATGTATGGAAAACATGTATATTATTAGAATCTAAATTAGTTGATTCATAGTTGAATAATCAAGTTAGTCGCTTGATTATAATTTAGACTGTAATGTTGCGATTTATCTCCGTGTAAGTAAAGGAGTTTACTTTAAGGGAATGATGAGTTTCAAATCATGATAGTAGTTGACTATCGATAATGGCACTATTAAATGAATATGGAATCACGTATGATTTTAAAGAATAAAGTAGGTCATTTCTTTAATCTTAAAACATACACTTTAACATTCTTTTATTACGAACCACGATTTTGATGAGTGGTGAACTCATGTATGTTTCATTATAATTCTTGATAAAATTAGAATGGATTTTTACAGAGTATCAATCTAGTGACAGCATGTTGGAATTATTAATTAAAACATATATCAGGGAACATTCACTCAAATAAAGAGTTTATAGTGATATCATCACTTCTAAATGTTTTATGAAGATTTGTGATTAAACTGACGCCAGTAGTTTGATGGACTAGCTACTTATCAAGTCTTAATACCAAGATGAGATCTTGTATGTTAATCACCATATAGAGTGAAGCGGGAGATTTAGAAGAAAAAATCCAAATAAGGGCAAAACAGTAATTTTACCATTTATTATGCAGATGGCTATAATATGGTGCATAATAGAGTTTCCAATTGGACATCTAATTTGAAACATGTGTTTTTATAATATTTAGTAATTTAAGAGTTCAGCTAATTGTCTTTAATGGAATGACATTTGGTTAATAAGTTGGAATTAATTATAATGAGATTAAATTAATTCCGGGTTGATTGGAGCTTGAATTATATAAGTCTAACTAGATTCCCCGCTTGGCTTCTAAGAAAGGTTATCAAGCAAAGTAAGACAAATAAATAGAGATTACCGGAAAGAAAATAAAAAAAGGAGCGAATTATATTTGGAATAATAAGACCGCAACAATTTAATTAAGAGTTAATTAAATTAGGTTTTAAGCATATGATTAAATGTTGGGCTTACACTAATTAATTATTAATTAGAAGCCCAAAATGAACATTTAATATTGGGCTAGATTTTGGTTTGATTTGATTAATTAGATTAATTAAATTGAAACAATATTTGTGAAGACAAAAGGAGGGCAAAATTGAAATCTACAATGATGTAGATTTCGGTTTTATATAGCTAAATAGATAGTTGCACATTTAGTATTGAATTGCTAAATATAAAGTGGGTTTTATCATGCTTCATCATCATTAACTAAGTTGTCTAAGGAAAACAAGTGGTAGATCAAATTGGTTAAGGATACAATAGTGAGGAAAGGATACAATAGCGAGGAGACAAAGTTGTAGCAAAGGAGTCAGTAAAATTTCAATCATGTTCTTATGTTACTTATTTTTCTAATACCGTATCATGTATGGATTAAAACATGTTGATTTGTTTATCATGCTTTCGCTACGTTTTGATTTCATAAAAAGCTTTTGAAATCTACCATTTAGTCAAATCTAGTATGATATTGATTTTCGATCCAACAATTGGTATCAAAGTCATTTTTTATGTATGATTCGGTTCCTATATGCTGCATGGGTTGGCAATTATATTTATGTATGCTGTATTTTTTTGTGATAGAAATATATATGGTGTATGTTTGCTCTTTTGGTTATTTATAGAATATAGATTTACCTTGCAAGTTTTCTTCATATGGTTTGTAACAAAGAGGGTGACCTTTCATCGCCATGTTTCCTCCTTGTCTTTATTTTTTGTTTTATTTGATTTTGTAATGTACAAATTTCTGTAATGTTGAAGATGAAGAAGCCATGGATCGAAGAAAAGAATAGGAAATGGTTTCAGTTTATGATATGTTGTAATGGCAGTTTTGGTTTTATGAGTTTTTCAAGTGATGGAATTTTGTGTTTCTCTTCACAACTTCGCTTTTAAGACTTTTACAAATGCTGTTTTTTTTTTGTTTTCCTATTGACAAAATTCAGTTTTATGAAAAACAAAAAAATTTGTAAAATAAATGTCATTACACATTTTTATCAACTAGGCAGGGTCATGTAAGTGAAGAGTTCGAAGCGGAAGATCCAAGTCTAAGAATTTTTTTTATAGGCCAAAGAGCCTTGTAATTCTTTATGTTTTAGAATGGAAAATCAAAAGCAGTTTTATAATTCATGAGATGAATGGATGGATGGATGTTAATAATATGTCATATTATATGAATGTATGTCATTTAGAATAATTGCCAACCCTAGACTTTGCCATGCATTTATTATGTATGAGATATATAATGAAACAATATAGGATGGTTAATAAATTTCATCTAGACAAGATGGTATTTATTAAAACTTAAAGACCAAAAAGATTGAGTGGAGAGGATGCTAATGTGAGAGTCCATAGTCTCCATATAATGGCTCGTTTGCATGTGGTGAAGTGTTATTCCCCACCGGAGAACATGAATCTTAGATCTTGCATAGTTTGGGTCTCCTAAACGATAAGTCAACTCATAGATAGCAAATGTGACCTCTATAGAAGTCTACGGTCCTCTGCTTCCTAAGTTTATCATACCTCCTATCTCTCCTCTCAGGACCCCTTTGAGGCATTTGGTCATACTGTGGTATTGATGACTCTCTATTGGCTCCTATAGACTCAAGGTCAGCTAATTCTGTTACTTGATCTCCTATAACGAATGATCTAAAACAAACAATAAGTGTGATCGCCATACAAGTCTCTTACTATATGTCAGGTTTAAATGCTTATATATGTCCCTATAAATGCCAAACCATGCTCTGCTGCCAAAATTGTAACATACCACTTCCATAGAGCATATGTCCGAACATCCAGAGGATATTCGAAAATATACCCTATGAAAAAGGCACGTTAGAACAGTCACATTAACTTATTATGGCATCACACATAACACAAGTATTCAAAATGATCAGATCTCCTTATTTCATTCGCAAAATAAACTTACTTATATTATATCATTATTATTTATATCCTTGTATTTACATTACATAACATTTGAGAGTTTACAACTCCATACAAAATGTTTAACGTGAAATGAGAAGCTAAATAAAAACATCCTAACTAGACTTCTCAGATATCAACTGACTAGACCTTTCAATCATTCTTGTTCTCAAAATGACAGTACTAGAATTCTACTTAGTTGCCTTAGAAGTTAGAACTCCCTTGTACCTAAAGTTCAATGATGCAATTTTGATGAGTTTGCAAACTTAGTGAGTGAACCATCATTGATGTACTCACTCCAGTTAGAACATAAAGTTAAGTATATAACCAATTTCAAAGAGTTTAACATATCATTCAATATCAAATCCCACATCACATTTTGTCATATTTCATCAAGTACAAGTACAACATGTATACAAACATTTCATAATACCATTTCAGAACAATTCATTAAATCATCTCAATCATTCATATGATACATGTAAAGTTATATATATGGAAATGCGCAAGTGACTCCATTTTCATTTTACTTTGTTGTGACTAAGCGCCTATTTACCACCTTGTATCCGTTATGGATATCGTGCTCATTTCATTTACTGTCTCGTATCTGTAGTAGATACCGGGCTCATTATTAACTGAACCTATGACTCTTCATGCATAATTCCTGAGAGCTCTTTTGCATGTTGGTCACTCTGGTCACAACTTCTTTATCCAATCATACATGTCATGTAATGGAATGCATCAATTCACATAATATGCAATCAATACTTTTCATTCAATGTGATCATATCATTTATCACGTTCTTTGGATATAAGTACAGCATTCAACATTCAATTGAGTACACATTCCATATTACACATACAATTTGAAAACACTTCCATATATAGTCCCAAGTATCAAACCCCTCGGACCAACAATGTTCAAAATCGTAGCAATCATATAAGTAACAGTTCAATAACTAAAAGTTAACCAAAAACAATTCAATCATAATGAGAAACATCTAGGTTAAATCACAGTACGCTCCAGAGTAGCTATTGCCTTGATGATCCGCCAATGTTTGGATGCTGATGATCAACTTGTGCCTCTTTAGTCATGCAATACACACATATTTTACACATTACTAAGTTGTTCGATCAAGTGGATATAAGGATGTCAATGTATGCTCAACTGACTTTTTCAGTATGTATCCTTATTCACAAATCTTTACCATTCAAACATCATAACTTCTATATAACTAGATACAATTAAGTTATATCTTAAGTAAGTTTGATTACTCTAAATTCATCAATCATAGATTCACTAACCTTTTCTAGCAATACATATTCACACAATTTCCTAATTCTTATTCATTCATACTTAGTTAACACTACTCATATCCTTTAGATCACATTTTTGATTATAAGAACACCTTCATTCCTTTAACACTCATAAATTCCAGATTTTAGATATATTGATTTCAAAACAATCCATTCCTTAAGTTATAACATCAATTAACAACCTAAACTATCAAACCCTTAACCAATTATTCAAGCAACTATCTAAGTTCATTTCAAGCTCCAAACAAATCCAAATACACCAAAGTAAAGCGACTTATCCTTATATGGTTCAACAATTACCCAAAATAGAAAATTTACATTTCAAAGCATCACCCATGATCGTAGAGGACCTTCCCACAATCTTGGGATGAGTGAACCGAATGTTCACTCTCCGTTTTCCTTCAATTTCTCTAGATTCTAACACTTTCATACCAAATTCAAAACATCTTCATATTAGTCCATTAATCACACCTCAATTATACCTTAATTATACTTCAATTCCTCATCAATTTCATCTCCAATTCTAACTCATAATCATTCAATTGGAAGCTTATAAATTGCTTATCTTTCATGCATACAAAAACAAAACAGAAACTTTCATTCACTTAATCTCATCATATATGTAGTCTTAGTTTTTTCCAAATTCAAGAACACTTCACTAGCAACTTTCTTTAACATAAATTCACCTTCATTTAAACTTCAAATCTTAATCTAAATTATCCATATAGCAACATATAACCTATAGTTCTCATGCATCAAAACCTAAACAGAAAATTATTTAATTTATGTATCATTTTTCCAGCACACTTCATCATCAACAGTATATGTTATATGTGCCAATTCAATCATCATAAAATTTCTATTACAACATACCATAAAGATCAATACTTTACTTACTTGTTTAGCTCAAGTTCCACCTCAATTCATCAAGTCTAGTATGCCTTATATGCATGTAAGATCATCTCAAATACAAGGTGGGAATTGGATGGTTTTCAGAAATAAGAAAATAGCAAGATGAAAAACAGCAACATATAGCTTTCTTGATGTAGAATCTTATCAATAATTTGGAGTGCTGATGAAGGAAATAGAAGCAAAATTTCAGACCAATGGGAGGGTAGATAATTCGGTGGTGAAAGGGAAGAGAGAAGAAGAATGAACACGTCAAAACAACTTTTGCATTAGCTTAAATCATTAGGTGCTAGGTGTCACCATTTCATAATGACATTTATTACTTGATTAGATCTTGAGAGAGGATAATCAAAACTTTATGATATCTTGGATCAAACATAAATTGAATTAATAAGATTAAGGGAAACGAAATAAGGATAGAATAGTTTCTAAGTCTTCAACTTTGATAAATCTCAATTTCATTGGCAGCTCAACTATTTTATCATTTACATGTTTCATTTTTTTAGTTTCATTTATTTATTTTAATTAAAATAAATTTCTTAGTGCCTTAGACAAATTTCTTATTCAAGTTGTTAGGTTTTTATAATCTTCGTGGGAATGATATATTTTGATACTACAAGATATGATCTGTATACTTACAAATATTGAGAGTTTTTTATCATATAAAAATTACTCAACAAGTTTTCAGTGATGTTACCAGGGATTTTACCATTATGACAATTTGAATTCTTTTGATATAAGGATTTTATTACTTTTCTTATGTGAGTGAAGTTGCTTAAACAAAAAAAAAAAGAATTTTACAAGTAGAATAGAAAACATGTCAATTCTAGACATCACAAGACAAGCACAAGAAATTGGAAGAGCTAAATGCCAAGAAGTAATAAAAGGAACGATGGACGAAGAAAGAAATCATGGAGATCAATAAAGCACCCTTATGGACTTCATAAGTCTAAGGTTCAATGTTAATTATCAAGAAATTGCATGACCATTAATACAAGTGAACATGTTCAAGATCAATCTAGCACTGCTGAACATACTACAAACCAATGTGCAATTCTATGAGTTAGCCAATAATGTTCCCAATGTCCATGTGGTGAACTTTTTAGAAATATGTGACACCTTTTGATATAATGGATTATCAGAAGATGTTGTTAGTGTAAGGCATCGTTCCTTTTACTCTAGGAGATAGAGCCAAAACATGTTTGAATTCTATCAACCCTGTTAATGTAATGATAAGGGAGCAATTTGTGCAAGATTTTCCAGACAAGTACTTCGCTCTGATGAAGACAACAAAGCTCATAAAGGAAATTACAAATTTCCAATAATACAAAGGAGATCTTTTATATGAAGCATGGGAGTGATTTAAGGAGTCGCAAAGGAGTTGTCTTTATCACAATTTGTCAAAGGAGTTCCTTTTGTAAATGTTTTACAATGGAGTTAATCCAACCATATAAAGCAACATTAATGTAGCAATTAGTGGTTCATTAATGCGGGAACTAGTGCACGTAGCACACATTCTGTTAGAAGAGATGGCAAATCCTTGGACATCGGAATGAAATAGGTAGCAATTAACCTTCCAGGATCCAAAAGGAATAATTGTAGTTGATTCAGTTATAGCATTGCAAGTTGAGGTTGTTCACTTAACCAAGCAATTGAATAGGCTGAAAGTCACCTCTTCCTCTCCACTCAAGGTGATTCAGTATGGATGTAAGCTATGTGGAAAAGAAAGCCATATCACTTCTAATTGCTTCCAAGTGGAAAACAACAACATGCAGTAGCTTACCTTTATGCAAGAACAATTTGGTTTATGAGGGTATATTTGTATTCTAACACATACAATCTTGGGTGGAGGAACCACCTAAATTTTTCTTAGTCTAACAATATAATTACTAATTTGAGAAATCAAGGTCCACCTAGATTTCAACAAGACAAGTCAAGTGCCAAGCATTCAAAATTTGACAAGATTATGGACAAGATCATAAGTAAAAAAGGGAAAGTTTAAGCAAGTAGCAAAGAACCACGCCTTGTCTACTCACAACTTGGAGGTTCATGTGGGCCAACTTGCAAATACATTATCTACAAGAAGTGTGGAGAGTCTTCCAAGTAATACCAAAAGTAAATACAAGGGAACAACTTAAGGTGATCACACTTAAAAGTGGTAAATAACTAGAATAACTAGCAAATAAACAAGCTGAAACCCACCTTGTAAAGGACCATGAAAAACAAAAAAAGAATGAGAACTATCCCTATATTACCCTTTTACCATACTCACCTAAGATCCTATTCCCACAACCATTACAGAAGAACAAATTGGACGTATAATTTGCAAAGTTTGTAGAGAATCTGAAGACTTTGCAATTTAGCTTGTCTTTTGTAAAGGCAATAAATATGCCTAAGTATGCGAAGTTCCTTAAATACATATTATCAACAAGCAGACTTAGGAAGATAACCAAACGGTAGCACTAACTAAAAGTTGCAGCTCTATAATTACTAACCACATTCCCTCAAAGTTAAAAGATCCAAGGAGCTTTATGATATCCTAAGTCGTTGGCGATTTAGAATTTTCAAAATGTTTATGTGATTTAGGTGTAATTATAAACCTTATGTCTTTGTCAACTTTTAGAAAACTTTGGCTAGGCAATGTGAAGCTAACTTTGATGTTTGTTCAATTAGCAAATCAATTGATAAAAAAACTGTTTAGCATAGTAGATGACATGCTTGTAAAAGTGGACAACTTTATTAATCTTCTGGATTTTGTCACTTTACACTTTAAAGAGGATTGAAATTATCCCCTAATTCTTGGTATATGCTTTCTGAACACTAGAAGATCTTTCATAGATGTCCATGAAGGCAATCTCATCCTTCAAATTGGTGATGAACAAATGGAATTCAATATGAATAAGGTATTAAAGAATTCGAATAAGGGTAGCTTGTTTATGAGAATTGATGTAGTTGAATCTTTAAAGAATGAAGAATATAAGATAAAGGATATACAGGTTGAAGAAGATACAAAAGTGTATGGTCATGAATTAGACAAAAAAAAGGGGCGACGAAGGTGAATGAGGAAGAAAAAGAGCAATTCACCTTCCCATAATACAAAGTATTGGATTCCATTGATGATCTAGGGAGTTTCATCATTCCCTATTTAATTGATAGTTTGTTATAGAAAAGGACATTATTGAATTTACTTTGATTGTTTAATTTTATCAATTATGTCCTTCTTATTATCTTACAATATGTAGCTACTAAATTGACATAGGGAGAAAAGGGTGGTAGCAAACCACTCATAATAGACCTATATTGAGCATAAACACAAAGAGTACATTATGCTAATGATGTGAAAAAAGCCTTACTTGAGAGGCAACTCAAGAATTAGTATAGTTTTCTTTTTATTAGTATGTTGTTATTTTTTATGATTTACATTTATTTTGTAGGGAATTGGATTGTTCGATCTTCATGGCTAGAAGAATCTCCAAATTCCATTGTCCACACTGTCACTGCCTCCATCTCCTTAAATGGTTCTTACTTTAAAATTTTTGTGATGTTAGTTCTTTTTTATTTTTGTACGTATTGTTTGGTTTCTCATATTTGACAATGTTTTATCTAAGTGTAGGAACGTTAGGTGCATTGGCATGTCATATACGTGTGAATTTTGCATATCATATTGTTTTAATTTTTGGATTAAGATTGACATTATGTCAACATCTTGTTGCATACGTATGAATTGTGTGAATGTGTCAATGGTAACAATTTGGTTGAATTAGTTTAGCTTTGAAGATGATCATTTAATTTGTAAAGGCATATTGATTTATGAATTTTATGTTTTATGTATCTCTGGATGAATATGCATATTAATTAGCATATGACATATATTCTTCACTTTAGGAAATTTGTGGTATGCATTTATAAGTATAAGTCAATTAAATTGGTTAACATTACTAGTGATCTTTCAAGAAAATGATTGACTAAAAATAAATGAGGCAAGCTAAGGAATTTTAAAAAGTGTGTTTAAAAAATATTCCATTAACCCTTTTTGAAAAAATTAGGTTAAAAATAAAGCTAGTAGCTAGTTAAAAATGTGATATAGCTGAGTAATTGTGGGCATTGACATCAAAAATGTTTATCTTGATGTCAAAAGGCTATAATGACACTCCAATCAAGCTAAATAATAAAGAACGTAGCTTAGTTGAGTGACCAAGCACATTCACAATAAAATGTTTACTTGTGCATCAAAATACTAGGTTAAAGTTAAAGAAAATTAAAAAATGGTGTTTCAATAAATAAACTTACTAATCTTTAACAATAGCAAGAATTTTCATGAAAGGTTACGTAGTGATAGTTTTCCTTTTTGATTAATTAATTAATAATAATAAATGTATGCTTACAAGTGTCATAGGTGTATGAATAGGGTATTAATATTTTGGTTAATATGTATATTCAAATCAAATAACTTAAACATGAAAGGAATAAGTTAGTATGTTGGCATATATTAAGTGGTTGATGTTTGAGGTTAAGTCCATGAGATTTTTTGACATTGTACCATTATCGTATTATTGCATGAATATATGTTTATATATTTTGTGTGTTTGTGTTTTTAGTTTTGCTTGATGACAAGCAAACGTTTAAGTATGGGGATGTTGATAGGTGTAAATTATATTATGTTTTCTAAGAGTTTAAGTGTGTTTTTAAGTGTTTCTTAGATGATTATCATGTGTATAGGCTTAGAGTTATGTTATTGTTAGTTTTTTTTATTAGTAAAGTTGGTTAATCAAAAGGAAAAGAGTTCTGTATAAAACAAGAGACTGCCCAAGAAAGCAAGTCTCGCTACTGAAACCAAACTAAACAAACATAAACAAAAACAAAAACAAAAAAGGCCTCTACAACAGTAGCTAACTAAAGGAATAAAACTAGGAAATTAAATCTGCACAACGCAGTAGAAAATACTACAACCATGACCTAAACAAGCCTTCCACCCAAGGAAATCCTTGGAAAAATCTAGAATGGGAAGACATTAATAGATTTAGACAAAACACACTAACAAGTTGAACCAGAAAAGCAATCCGACAACTAAATAAAACTAGAAACAATTAAAGTGAAAATTCATAGTTTTAACCCTAAAAGGGCCTTGAATTGAAACTTCTAAGCTAGTGTTGGATATCCTACTCTGCTGGAAATAGACAAGGTCTTCATTGCAATCAAAAAATCGAGGCTTTAAAAGAAAACCAGGAGGAGGAGGAGAATCTTCAAAGGAATCGTCTCCTCTTGAGACCTCCAAACTACCCTGTACTAGATCCAAAACCTGTAAAACAAAACATTAAAGAAAAAACTAAACAGACCATACCAACGACTACCTTCCCTCAGTGTTTGAACTAAGATGTTTCATAACTTGAAAAACCACTCTAGTGAATCTCCCAACATCTAAGACTATATCTTTAAAGGTTTTGTGGTTTCTTTCAGACCAAAGATTATAAACAATAACAAAAAGAAAAATGATAAACAGGATGAGGTCAATTTTTCTATGGTTTGGGGGATGGCTAAACCAATTAAGGATGGCTAAAAGATTTATCAAGTTAGGAAAATGGATCTGAAAATTGTTTAGAGAATGTAACCACATTGTTTTTGAGTAAGAACACTTAAAAAATAGATGATCAACATACTCATTATCCAAAAGGCATAAGGAACGATAATTTGGGACATAAGAGAAGACAAGTTTATCCCTCGTTTGCAACTTATTTAGAAAAGTTATCCATAAGATAAAAGAGCACCTTGGGCTAGTTCTTTTGTGCCAAACCAATTTATGCCCAGGAATAATGGGATTAGGAAGTCTCAAAATAGTATAGGTCGAAGCATTTGTGTAGACCCTGGAGGAGATAGCCAGCCATTCCAATCTATTAGGTAGAGAGCACACTAGTTAGTATGGCAAAGGATCCAGGGTGTGGATGGTCTCATTTGTAGCCTCCTACCACGTCCAAACATTATTCCTGATAACATCAGAAACTTTTGCACTTATAGGCAAATCTGATCCTTTAATCAATCCAGGGGTCGAAAAATCCACAAGGATGCCTCTAAGATGCCAAGTATCCTACCATAAGATAGTAGAAACCCTATTTCATATCTTAACTCTGAAATGGTTTCAAATAAGCTTCTTAACTTGTAACAGCTTCCTCCAACTCCAGGAACTATTATTACTAGGTTTAACACTTTAGAAATGTTTACGTCTAAGAATAATAGTATGCACCCACTTGACTGACAATGCTTCATTATCATTAATCAAAAACCAGATTCTTTTTCTTAGAAGAACATTATTCCACATAGATAAATGTTTAATGCCTAAACTACCCTCTCTTTTAGGTCTACAGAGATCGCTCCATTTAACCTTAGCATGAGAATTTGAAGCAATACTGCCAAATAATAACAAATTCCTTAATTTAGTCTCAATATCTTTAATAATGGAAGAGGGAAGAATAAAATGAATAGCCTAATACACTTGAAAAGTATAGAGAACAAAGATAATCAACCGTAATATACCAACATAGGAAAGACTTTTATAAGTTTATTTGTTAACCTTAGCATCAAGTTTATCCAACATAGGCATGCAATCTCTCCTAGACAAATGATTTGTTAAGAGAGGCAAACCAAGGTTACGAATAGGAAGGTGACCTCTGTGAAGACCAATTAAAGTTTCTAGCTGATGAGCAAAATGATCCATATCAGTAGATAAAAAGAACTAAATCTTACTAAGATTCATATCCAGCCCTGAAAAATTAGAGAAAGTGTGAAGGCAATCAAAAATAGTTTGGACAGACTAAATATTAGCATGGCAGAATAACAAAAGATCATCAATAATCAAAAGATGAGAGAGTTTAAGAGCTATACACCTCCAATGGTATTTAAAAGTGTTACTTCGAGCACTAAAAGCATCCACACTCCTAGAGAAAACCTCCATATAAAGAATGAAGAGATGAGGAGATAATGGATCACCTTGTCTCAAACCAAACTTACCATGAAATAATTTTGAAGGAGACCCATTGATCAAGATAGAGTACGAAGGTGAGGTAATACACTCTTCAATCTACTTAATGTAAGTTAGAGGAAACCCTACAACTAAGAGCACATTAAGGAGGAAATCCTAATGAATAGAATCATAGGCTTTTTTCAAATCAATTTTAAAGGCACAATGCTTATGATTATTGGAAAGGTGATAATTCTTAAAGATCTCTTGAGCCAACAAGATATTGTCCCCTATTCGGTGTCCCTTGATAAAAGCACATATTTGGGCTGATAATGTGAGGGAGCATGTTTTTAAGCCTATTAGCAATGATTTTCGAAATCACTTTGTAAATCATGTTACAACAAGAAATAGGTATAAAATTATAAACAGTGTAAGGATGATCCATCTTAGGGATAAGAGAAATAAAAGTAGAATTGAGCTCTTTAAGAAGCTTCCCATGCCAAAAAAATCTTGAATGGCAAAAGTAATATCATTACCAACAATATGCCAAGTTTGCTTAAAGAAAAAACCATTAAAACCATTAAGACCAGGAGCCTTTTTAGGGTTAAAGGAGTTAAAAACATCCCTAATATCTAAAGCTGAGACATCAGTAATGAGATTGTTTCTAAGATCTTCAAGAATAGGAGAAGGAAAAAGAGCGGTCACATACTCTTTAGAGGAGAGTAGATCTTTTTTGTTCCTAATCATACTCTGAAAAAAACCTAGAAACCAATTTTAGATATCTTCAAAATAAACAATCCTATTATTAGTACCATCTACTAAAGAATGAATGTTATTCCTATTGCTATTTAACATAATATTAGTATGAAAAAAGTTAGTATTCCTATTACCCTCTTTAAGCCACTTAATACGAGAAAATTGTTTATAAAACATCTCCTAGACCCCTAGAGGCTTAATCAGATTTGTAATAGCCTCATTTTCCTGGGCAATCAGATAAGTATCATTAGGCATTTGCCACATTTTATCTTGAATATTATTAAGGCAAGCTTGACAGGTTGCAACTCTAACATTCAAATCACCTACCTAATGAAAGTTTGAAGTTTCAAGCACATTTTTACTAATTTAAGCTTAGAGACCACACAAAACATTGAGGTTACCCAGACTTGAGATGACCAAACCTTCTCAACAATCTAAAAGAAATTAGGTTGAGAAACTAAGAAATTGGAAAACCCAAACGGAGAAAATCTTTTCGTCTAACTAGCTTACACCTTAATCATCACAAGTGAATGGTCAGAGATGTTATGATTTTCAATTACTCTATAGGACAAGAACTCCAAGTAGAGTTGACAAGAGCTCTATCTAACTTCCTAGCTACAAAAAGGTCACCTGATTGTTTATTAGACTAAGTGAAACTAGGACCACTAGAGTTTAAATCAAATAAAACACAGTCCTCAAGACACTTTCTAAAGTCCTTCATACCATTAAGAGCAAAAGAACTAATATGATCAACATCATAAAAATACAAAATAACATTAAAATCCCCAGTAATAACCTCTATCAACATTCAACTTGATATTAGACAGAGTATACCAGAGTAACTTCTTGTGATTATAATTAGTAGAACCATATGTGCAGGTAATAAGAAAAGAATAAGCACTATTAAGAGGAGTCACCTCTAAATGAATCAGTTGATCAGTAGTAACAACAGGAGAACACATGTAACAGTCTGGATTTAGGCTATCACTAACCTTACATTAGAAACCTGAGATAAATTACTATAAATACGCCATCTAGGAAATAAGGAAGAGCATGTGTTATTCAAATGAGAAAGAGATTTAATCTTGGTTTCAATCAACCAAACAAAAGAAACAGACAACATCTTAAGATAGAACTTCACAACTAACTTTTTTTTTTAATTATTAAGACCCTTAATATTCTAAAAAAATAAAGACATAAAAATAAAAAGGAACGAAAATACTACACTAAAAACCTACGACTTAGGTTTTCTCCTAGTTTTCCTACTCTTCCTAATAGTAAACTCCCCTCTTCACCATCAAGTTGACTTGGACTTTGTGGGACCTCAATTGAATTAGTTATAACCAAATCAAATTTAGGAAAAGTAAGGGAATCACACAATTCACTCACAACAAGAGGATCAGCATCTACAAGGCACCCTTCTGGAACATTTGGATTCTCCTGAACTCCTTTGTCCTTACTTTGATCAACTGGAACAACTAAAGGTCTACTATCAAGATTAACATCCTGAACAATTTAAACTACCTCCTTAGGAACTTGCTGTGCTTCCTCAGGGACTTGCTCAAGACCAATCTTAGTAGGTTGATTAACAATAAATAGCTGTGGGATCTTCTATGCCACCAGCTCCTATTACATCCCAATCTCAAAAAGACGACCTGTAAGCCTCCACTCTGGTCTCCATTCACACTCAATATGAACTTCCTTAAAAATTAATTTTCCAGCTTCATTATAAGTAGCCAACTAAAAACTAGAAGGCCAATTTCTCTGCAGATCCACTTCCATGCACATTCAGGCATACAGAATCCTAGACATCTTTGTTGTTTGAGTATCCATTAATAGTGGTTTCCCCATTAAACTAACAATTCGGCCCAACCCCTCATTATCCCAATATTCATATGGTGTATTATGGAAACGAGTCCATAACGAAGCATACCGAATCTCATCCTACTCACTGCCATTCAAACTCCATCTCTTTAAAAATAAAGGCTTCCCTTGGATATGCCAAAGACCTTTCTCCAAAACAGAGTTCAACCCCTCCTCTGAATCAAACGTAAACAGAAATTTGTTTGAACACATAATCATTGTTTCAGTTAAACCAAAAGCTATCCAAGTTAAGATAAAGCTCTTTGAACTACTGGGAATGCAGGTCGCTTACTAATAAAAAAGCCAATCAATGCATTACAGAAATGAGTTGCTCCTTTCTGTGTTAGTTATGGCAGGGGATAACAAAATTCTGGTCATCCTTTATCTCTAGAGGATAGTAGGCCAAGGCCTTTGTATCAGTGGACTCCACCAGCATGTCCAAAATAACTAATTTCTAAGTTTTGGGTAACTAAGCTTTCTCAGGAGCTTGTAAGCCAAAACTCGCATGGTCATGAAAGTTAAAAGATGGCACAGGCTCTTTTGAAGGAACTGTCAAAGAGGACGTTAATGACCAATTTATCGTAGGCACCAAAACAAAAGAAGATATCAAAATCTTCAAAAAGGGGTTTCTTAGCTGAACTCTCTCTCTCTCTGTCATCATTGTCTCTTAATTCAGCAGTAGCATTACCAATAAGTGTTCTTTCAGTTTAGAGCAAGAATTAGATCTTAATTTTATGTTTCAAGAGATTTTTAGTGTGTTTGTGAGTGTTTGGAATTATGAAATTGAAGAATGAAAATGATGGAGGAAGCTTGAAGGTTTCCAAATCGTGATATAGACTGAATAGCATGAAACACGGTCATGAGCCCAAGGTCATGATCATGACATAGGCTTTTCCAAGTGTGAGTTTTTTCATGTTTTAAAGGTTTAAAGCTATTTTTTGGAACTAGAAAAAAAATGGGGAAACCTTAAAAACAACCCTAAGACTTTAAAGAACTATTTAAGAATAAGCAAAACACAAAAAATGCAACACCTAACATATCAAAGAAGATTAAGAGGAGACAAGAAGTGCTTCAGAGAAATTCCAGATTTCCAACTCATGACATAAACTAGTTTTTCCTTCTTTTCCCTCAATTATTTCATTTTCTTAGATTTTTTGGATTTCTAAGATGTCTACCATGATTGTGGGTTTCTAGAACCTTATTAAGGATTGCTCTTGAATTGTTTTTTAACTTTATTTCTTTTTTATTTCAATATATCTTTGAATGTTTGTGATAATTGTCATACATATACTTGATAACAAATCAAGAGAGTGAATCAAGTTATTTATGTTAAGATGCATGACAAGAGTTGGTAACTTAATAGACCTATAATTATCATATTAATAAAAAATTAAAGAGAGATCGTAATTGTGAAATTAATTATCTATAAGATTGCTTCAGATCTAATTGAATAAGTTAGGAGTAGTTTGTGAATTGAGATATTACAAATCTATAAATATCGAATTCAAATAGGGTTATTTAATTAGATATTGAGAGAGAGTAATTAAAAATTCAAGATATCTTGGATCAAATATAAATTTAATCAATAAGATTAAGGGAAATAAAATAAGGATATAATAGTTCCTAAGTCTTCAACTTTGATAAATCTCAATTTCATTGGCAACTTAACTATTTTATTGTTTACTTATTTCATTTTCTTATTTTTTTAGTTTCAGTTATTTATTTTAATTAAAATCAATTTCTTAGTACCTTAGATATAGTTCTTATTCAAGTTGTTAGTGTCTATACTCCTTGTAGGAACGATACCTTTTAATCCTATAAGATATGATCCATATACTTGTGGTATTGAGAATTTAATTATCATATAAAACATGCTTAACACTCTACCATAAGGATTCACATACATAATCATGAATCAAAATGCTTTTTAAGTTTGTAATGTGGGCACAAGTTAAGGTGAGATGTATTTGGTTAGTGTAGTGCAAAAGTCATCAAAGCTACTGAAGCAAGAAAAATACTAAATGGAACACCAAACAGAAAAATTAACATTAACTCAAAACTGAGTACCATCAACTATGATGAATGAAAAAACTATATTGCTCAGTCTAGATTCAAACCTCCATACACAAACCACATGAATCATAAGGAATTAGAAGGAATCACTCACAAAAATTGATAATCAACACTACATTGTAACCATAAAGAGTGACCCTTTAAAACAGCACCCCCGTATATGCATCATAATCAAATCACACATTCCATACAACTTTAGGAGAAAAAAAATAACATGAATAACTTGCAAAACAAATGAATTTCCTCCTTGATAATTTTATTTAATTATTTTTTCTTTTTCATATTTTTCATTTTTCTTTTTCATATTTTTCATTTTTCTTTTTCACTTTCTTTCTTTTTCTTTTTTCTTTTTTCTTTTTCCAACAAAAATTGAAAGAAACTACATCAGCCATGGAATTCATTGATAAGAGATAAAATCGCACTCCATTAATTATAACCAACCTGCATATGTGTACATCGCTACACTTATACTCTTGTGCATCTACAAACATCAACAATCACGAATGATCCACTAGCGTTTAGGCTTAGGTATGATATTTGGTTAGGTTTAAGGCATATAATATGGTTAGCATAAAAAGAAAAGACTAATAAAGTTCAAAGGGGATTATGAAAAGGAAAAATCATATCGATAGGGAGGTTGTTCGGTTAATGTATCTTGTAACACAAAGAATGCCTATATCATTTTCATGTTAATGTTTGTAATAAAAATGTGGTCTCAAATAGAAAATCAAAACGAAGTCAGGATGTACATGCCATGAAGTTCACATATGAATAAAAGACAATGAGACTGATATAAAAGTGTCAATCTAAAAAGGCTCAAATCTTTATAGTCACTACTCTTCCAAAGATGATGTACATTGACCAATCATAAGAGTAAAATTACATGTCTAAGTTGTCATGAATTTTTCTAGTTAATTTTACTCTCTAATTATGACTATGTAGTCCTAGAAACAATAGAAAAAGAGAGAATGTTTATTTGTTTGATTTGATTATCTCTCCTTTTTTATACTTAAAAACATGTAAGAAACAAAAAAAAACTTTAAAACACCCATGCATATAAGAAACAAGCAACTTTAAAGCACACATGATAATCCCCACCCCCACACTTAAAACTTACATCGTTTCTAATGCAACATTATATGTAAGAAAATGAGCATTCAACTAAATTAACATATGCAAAAATGTAAAGGAAAAGGAACAAAATTTCCTTGGCTAGCCTCCCAAGCAATGCCTTTGGTTATTATTGTTGGCTTGACTCCATGCTTTCCTCTTCATGTGACAAAATTATGATCGTTAAGCATCTCCACTTTTACATTTTTCACTTGGGATTCTTCAGGATAAGGCCTGAGTTAATGACCACTCACATTCAGTGTCTTCCTTATTTTTAAACTCTTAATCTATACTGGATCCCTACACTTTCAAATTTCTCCAATATCTCTTTACCCTTTTCCTCTTAGTTCAATTTCTCAAACCTACTAGAAAAAGATGAAGGGTTTGTCTTAATAGTAATTTAGGATTTAACATTTACCTTTGAGTTAAGATGATATATCCCTTTCTCCTTCAAGCTCCTTCTCAATTTCTTCTTCACTAGCAATCCCTTTAGTTTAGGAAACTTTTAAATATTTTTTAATCAAGTGTTTTTCAAATGAGAGTGTTTTGATCTTTAAGAGAACTTGAAGAGTTTTGGAAAACTTTTTTCTAAAAGTTTAGTCTATTAATGTGGGGATTTGAGTAACCAAAGTTAGGGTTTTGGACAGACTTATTGACCAATGTTGTAGTGTGGTTAATCGTTGTCATTTGAAAATATGTAACCATGAATTTTACTACAATATTCGACCCAAGTACCAAAATGGTCAATAAATATGCTAGAATAGTTGAAAAATGCTACTAATAGAGGTCATTATAATAGTTAATTTTTATTTATAACGATTACTTTTTAGTTATTTTAAGTATAATTAGACTATACATGATTTATAAGAAGCAGGTTGGGAATACTAGAGATTTTTTTAAAGTCATAAAAGATTAGAAAGTGAATATATGGATTACATAACATATATTGATCCTTTGTTCATTGATGTGAGCAAGAGAAGGAGCTTTTGAGATGTATGGTTATGCAATTATTTCATTTGGGAAATTGATTTAATACACAATGTGACAATTCCTCTTGACCTTAAACAATATTTATAAATTGTGACTCTTCACCGCAGGCAAAGTAGAATGATTGTAAGGCTTTCTCTTCATCCAAGAAAAAGAAGATGTTATATAAAAAGATGTTTAGAAAGTAGATGTACGTCAAGAGTTGGGTAGTTCAAGTACTATAAATCAATTTTATCTCTCTTTTTCTACTCTCTTTTAATTTAATTATATTTTTTGAAATCTTTTTGTTTGAATTTTACTGAAATTGTCTATTAATTTAGAAAAAGGAAAAAAAAGATTAACACACAAAATTTACCTTCCCTCCTCTTATGTGCCATCTGAGGACCAATAATTAGTAATGAAGTAGTTCTCATTTATTATGTATATATTTCTACAAAAAAATTGAGAAAAGATTAGTAGGACATAATTTCATTTGCTTTTTAATCAAGAGGGCCAAGATATTATTCTTAATTTGTTAATAAAAACTATGACTTGTTTTAAAGAACTAGGATGAAAAACTTTCTCTAAGTTGACTTATGGGAGATTATAGAGAGGAATAAGTGGAATATGAATGAAAAATAGATTCATTTGTAAGAAAATGCACATTTATTCACATTAGATGGAAATGTGCATTCTAAAGTTTCAATGTGCCCAAATGGTCACTATTTAACACATACTTATTCTTAAGTATGTTAATAATTTTCTTAATGGTATTATTCTTATTGATATTGGTATTAATCATGATGAATTTGATTAGAATCTAGATAAAATTCAAGATTGAAGTAAAAAAAAGGAGAAGGATAAAAGTAAGAAGAGAGCACTAATGACCACAAGGGAAGATATAAGCAATTTCTAAAGTAGATAATAGAATAATAACGTGGCTTGTATGTGTTTTATAAAAAATAATGATGAGGTATCCATTAGTTAAGGTCCTTCAACTATAATTACTAAATGATAACGATGATAATTTTTCTTATGAAGTACTTGGCGAATAGCTAGAAATAATGATTTTATAAAGGAAATTATTTTCCAATTATAAAGAGGTTCAAAAACTTTTAATGTATGCACTATGGAGAATGAGAAATTAAAATTTGATATGAATAACATAATATAATTTAAGAGTGGTTATTTCCAATGACAATGAGCATGATTTGTTGCATGAAAAGTGGACATTAAAGAAGGAGATCAATGATCTCAAATATTCCTTCTTTAGATTCATTATAGTAGTGAAATTTTTAATAGCATTGTTATAATGATTGGCATATAATTAATTTCATTTATGAAGTGCATCATCTACTGCCAATACAATTTTTATGAGGAGAAAGAATTTACAAAATTAGAGCATGCCTAAATCATCACATGACTATGTTGCATCTTTTAAATATATTTAAAAAATCACATGTTCACCTATCATCATCAAGATGCCAACCAAAAGGAAAATTCCATGCATTCATGAATAGGAGATATTCTAAACCTAGAAGGTATACTATTTAAGGTAAAATAGGCGTAATTTTTATATGAAATCCTCCTAAAAATCATATGATATTCTTTTCAGTTATATTTGCCTCTTTATGATAAAAATAGTGTATAAAACATGCTTACAATTATCATAAGTCAAAATTCAAACACTTGAAACATATTCACAATTCTCATAAGCCATATCTACACAAAAGAGCATGTCATATGCTAAACTACTTTTTAGGATTTATTATCATAGAAGAAGAGTTTCTTATCCCTCTTTTATCCACAGTCTCTTAATTATCACCATATCTAAAGAAGACCTAATATATGTCTCATTCTTATAGGCCACACTCATATAATTCATATACTTTCAAATTGTCTTATATGAGTTGTAACTTTTGTGGTAATTTTGGAAAATTTTATATAAATTGTTCTTTGAAACAATGATTGTTAAGTAAACCCAAAAAGATATGATTTGAAAAAGGTTTAATAACTAACCTTCAAAGACCCAAATTTGTGTGGGTACTTAGATCATATTAAATTTTTTCCTTTTAGGTCGATATCAATTAGCATCAAATGAATTCCAATAATTGGTATCTCTTCTATTGATGTCAAATTAGGAACAATAATAATATCTCTAAAAATTAATTTCAAAAGAAAAATCACTAAGAGCCTTACATAAGCCAGGTAAGGAAATTAATATCAAAAGAAAAACTTTTGAACTAAGTAAAAAAGAAAAGGAGGTAACCATTAATGGTATATAAAATGAGATATATAATTGCTTTCACATTGAAAACATTTGAGCATTGATAGTTGTAGATTGCATCGTGTTTTTGTTTGTAGTTTAGTTTATGATTAGTTGTTAATTTGATTGTTTAGTACATGTTTAGATTAGAATTGTGTTAGTTAGTAGATATTTGTGTTTTATGGTTTAGAGCATGCTTTTGAGTTTTAATTTTGTATTTTTTAGGTGACTTGATATATTTGCTAGTGTTTCAGGGCAAAGAGTGCAAAACGGAGAAGATTCAGAGAAGACTCGGGAGCTAACCTAGGGCCACAATTGTGACCAATAGACAAAAGGATGATGGATTGTGGCCAATAGACAGAATGATGATGAAGGTGCCACGATCATGGCAAAAGGCCAAAGTCTTGGCCATGGTCATACCACTAAAGGCCATGGTTAGGGACAGACAAGAAGATGCTTTCAATTTTAAGTTTTTGAGGGACTTTTCAGACCGTTTGAACTTGAAAAAGACCCCAGGGTTACCTAATTGAAAAGACTATATAAAGGAAAGAGATGTAACCCCAAAAAGTAGCTTCATTTTGCCATTTTTGGAAAACCCTCAAGGAGAGAGAAAGAGGAGAAAAGAGTGGGTCTTCACATCTGTTGTTCTCCTAAGGTGTCTGGATCTCCATTTTATTGTGTTTTTCTTTCATCTTATTGTTCTTTTCTTTGAATATGAAGATGAAGATGAATATGAATATATGTATGGATTTGGGTTTGGGTTTGGGTTTGGGTTTGGGTTTGGGTTTAATTAAGATGTTTTAACTTTCCTTCAGGATTTGACCTTGGTTTAATGTTAATCTAGTTATTATTGTGTTATTGTGATTGGGTGTTGTGATTGATTGCAGTATTTGCATATTTTGGTAATAAACCAAGAGGGTGAACCGGATAAAAATGATTAGATCTGGTTAATGAGATTTAGGTCA
The DNA here is from genome assembly GCA_027568895.1 of Erythroxylum shatona. NCBI lineage: Eukaryota > Viridiplantae > Streptophyta > Magnoliopsida > Malpighiales > Erythroxylaceae > Erythroxylum > Erythroxylum shatona. Next base: position 21,004,265 of record JAOSBK010000205.1, on the reverse strand, counting down.
TCTAATTGACTACGCAATCAATTTAGTCAGTTATTATATGGTGAGAGATCTCGTGTGAGATCCGATTATTTATTAGAGGGACTAAGATCTAATTAAAATTGTGGGTCTTTTGTTAATTGAGAGATTACAAATTCCATAATTTAATTAAGGTTAATGAATTAGGGTGTGTGATTATAACTCGAGAGAGAGTGACCCCCCCTTTGATAGTTTAGAACTGACACCCGGTTAACACATAAATGGCTAGGTTAGTATTAATGATAAAAAGAATCCCCTCTCCCAAAATTTGGTAATTTTCCTTTATTAATTTCCATTGTGAATTTTATGTTGCTCAATTTTAATTCCTTTTGTGTAAAATTCCTGAATTACATTCCCACCAATCAAATTCTTGTGTTTAATTTCTTGTTTAATTTTATTTTCATTTTAATAATTTTCTAGCCTTAGATAACCTAGGATTAGATTAGTTCACCCTCCTCGTGGGATCGACCCTTCACTTACTATAAAATCACAACCCGTGCACTTGCGGTATTTGAAAGCTATAAATTTATAAGGCTTGCAAATTAGTCAATAAGCATATTGACTTGATATACAAATTTTAGGAGAGAAAGAAATGTGAACCTATGAGAGAAAGATTTATCTTTGAAATTTGCACATAAAATTTATAATGTTCTTTGATTTTGTAAATGTTTTGCATATACTTTTTGCCTATATGATAGAGTTTTTCAAAAAGGATAAAGGGAAGCCACTTTTTTATGTTTGTAGATTTATATGCAATATGTCATTTTTGCATTTTAAAAAAAACAAAGAATGGTGATATTCAAACTTAATCATTTCATAATGAATGGATTAAGGGGGTATTTATTACATAATGTTATAATATAAGGGAATCTTACTCAATTTCATTTATTTTCTCTAATATCACTAAATATTGTCATCATCAAAAGGGGAAGATTATTGGAATAAGTGAGCTTCTAACCCATAATTTTGAAATAACAAACATATCACTACCAATATTTTATCCATTGTGATATTACTAAGTTAATGTGTAAAAAATCTAGTTCAACGAAAGTGTTAAGAGATGAAAGGAGCAAATTAAATCAATTAAGCAATTAAAGGATGGAGAAAACAAGAAAAATGAAGTACGTATGTGGTTCAAGTAAGGAACCAAAAACAAGAATGAATCAAGCACATAAATATTTAAACAAATCATTGTAAACCTTCTTGTAACCTTATCTTTGGTTATTTTGAATTTGTATGATCATTTTCATGTAGGAATAATGCATAAATGCTTTCATAATAAAGAGAAATTTGTTTTTATCTTTAAAAAAATCTCTTGATCTTCAACAAAAATTTTGGTAAAATTTTACAATATTTTTTAATCAAGTTTTTGTCAAATGAGAGTATTTTGATCTGTGAAAGAACTTGAAGAGTTTTGAAAAACTTGTTTCAGGAAGTTTGATCAACCAATATGGGGATTTGAGCAATCAATATAGGGGTCTTTGATAGATTGGTCAATTACTATGGCAATATTGTTAACACATATCTTCTAAAAACATGTACAATAAACTTGTAAACATATTGGATGACCAACATACCATAATGTTAGACCAGTACTACTGTTACTATTTGTTGTAAAGCTGAGCTTTTGTTTCTAACAACTATTTTAGGTTATTTTTAATATAAACACACCACATATGAGTTATAGGAAAGAGGCTTGATATATTAGAGACTTACTAAGAGCCTTAAGAGGATAGAGAATGTATTTTTGTATTATATAACACATATTGAGTGTTTGTTCATTATTATGAGCAAGAGAAGAAATTTTAATTATGTATGGATGTGCAACTGTTGCAATTTAATAAATTGCTTAGGATACACATTATAAAAGTTCCTATTGTCCTTGAACAAGATTTGTAAAGGGTTATTCTTCACTCATGAGAAAGAAAGAGAATTATAAGGTTTCCTCTTCACCCGTGAAAAGGAAGATGTTGTATAAAAGAATGCTCTTCATCTATTAAAGTAAAAAGAAAAAATCTCAAATAAATCTTGGGGAGTGGGAGTAAGTCAACGTTTGTTTGATTAAACCACCATAAATCAATTTGTTTCTATTTCCTTACTATCTTTTACTATTATTGTGTTTATTATTGTAGTGTTTTGGAATAACAAATTCAAAAATATTTAATCTTTTAATTTTTTAATTCAATATCTAATCTTTTAAATTTTTAAATTTAGTAACTAATCTTTTAAAACTTGTACAACCTAGGTCAAAATATTATCTTCATTATTTTTTAACTGATTTTACATGTCCACCAAATTTATTTGGGTGTCCATCCAATAGCCACATTAACAAATAACTAAAAAATCCAACATTTTAACCTGCATTATACTGGTTTAAGAGTGAGTCACAAAATTGCAAACTTTAAAAGGTCAAGCATTAAATTAGAAAAAAAAATCCTAAAATGTTATACAATTTTAAATTTGTTATCTCAATTGTTTTATATCACTTTTCTATAATCACTCATTAATTTAAAAATAGGAAAAAAAATGTAAACACACATAATTCACACCCTCTTTTATGTACCATTTGCAGATAACACTTGGCAACGACTTTTCCAAAGTATTGAAGGTGTCGTTATATTCACTTCTAGGATGATAATGTAAGAACAAAATTCTTACTTTTATCAATAATTGTTGCTTTAAAGGAGGAGCAATAGAAACAACAAAGGTGATATATGTTTAAACCATGAGCATTAAAAAAGCATTGATCTATGAAACATTTTTATAACTAAATGGGAGATGTATGAAAACCATGTGGAGGAATTTCCATATGTTGTTTCAAAAGTATTGAGTGAATTTAATGAAATGATTCCTAAAGAGTTGTCAAAAACTCTTCCCCCTCATTCTAGGTGCAATTTCTTTTTCCCTAACTCCTTATCACATGACTCTATTAAATTTAATGGAGTTAAGAAAATAATTTAGTGAATTGTTGGAGCCAAGGTTCATCTAACCATCCAAAGTCCCTTAAGGTGTTCTTTTCTAAAAGAATAAAGATGGAGAATTGCACGTGTGCATGAACTATCATCCATTAAACAAGGTAACAATTAAAAAAATATTCAACCTTAATTTAAGTCTTAATGAACATATTATGGAGGGATTTGGTGTTTGAAAAGTTATACATGAGTAGATATTAGTAAGTGCAGATTTCTAAGGGAGATGAACAGAAAACACGTTTAACTTGGTACAATTCCTATTGATACTATTTGTTTTAACAAAGATATTGTTACTTTGTATAACTTAATGAATGATGTGTTGTATGAATCCATACAAAAAAAATTGGTATACTTGAATGATATTGTGTTGTACATAACTAACATTGCAAAATATTTATAAAACTTAAGACAAATTTTTAAATAGTTATGAAAACTTAAACTCGTCATAAAAATAAAGAAATGTCATTTTGATCATTGAGATCAAGTTTTTTAGATACGTGGCGAGTAAAGTGTGGATGACTTTAAAAAAGGTACAAAGTACTATTGTTGGTAGGTTCCTACAATTGTGCATGAACTTTCAAGCTTTCTTGGTCGGGTGAAATACTATCATTGTTTCATCATAAGATACTCGAAGAAATCAATACAAGAAAGTGTGGAGCTAATTAAAATTATGCTAAGAAATTTTCAAAAAATTAAAGGTTATCATTTCAATCGAACATGTAACATCCCACCCCCGACAGGAAGGGTAAAATTGTAAATTTGGCATAGGATGAGATGGATTGGAATGACTTAGG
>JAOSBK010000205.1:20951385-20988257 GCA_027568895.1 Erythroxylum shatona | reverse complement strand
TCAAAGTGTCATACATCTTTCAATGCATAACATAGCATAAACACATCACAATGCATTTTCCACATCATAGCAATTCACAATTTATCAATTCAAGCATATACATACACATATATACACACACAAGGCATTTTGCCCATTACACAATAACTATAAATAAATTACCCACCTTATACTCTTGAAAATCCAACTTCAATGGTGCCCTTCCTCTTGCTCTTGGGTAGGCTCTTGATTTCCTAACATAACCCAAAAATTCTCATTAAATTTCCAATCCAAATGGAAATCCCCAAATTTCCATAATCATAATCAAATGAAATTAACCCTAATCAAACTCAAATTCAACCTACCCATAGTCCATATAGGTTAGGAAACCCAAAACCCAACTTAGAAACCCATCTTCTTCCTCCAATCCAACACCCAACACAAAACCCCTTTCTCTCTCTAAATTTCTCCATTCACAACACAACAACATATTTCTTCACTAAAACAAGAAGAAAAGATGAAGAACTTACCTTTAGAAGCTTGGTTCTTCCCTTCTTTCCACAATTTTTCCTCCTTCTTCCTAGCTTTTTCGAATTTTTCTTCTCTTCTTCTATTTCTCTCACGTTTTCTCCCCCCTCTCCAAGCCTTGCACGAAAATGCTCCTCTCTTCTTCAACTTTAAGACACAAAATAGCCTATTCTTCCCATTTTGCCCTTCACTTACTTGGACTTTCCTATTTTGCCCTTATTTTGTCTTTTATGTCTCTACACCTCCAACCATTAACTCCCCATTAATTCTAACTAACTACCCATCTTTCCAACTAATTTCAATCTTTATTCAAGCCTACTACATTTATGCCTCAATTATAAAATAATAAATAATTAAACAAACAGCCAAGCATGAATAAATCATTAAGCAAATAATAATTAAAATTTAAAACAAATCGGGATCCAACAATAACATTGATACACAAGGGGTAGTAAGGTAAAGCAAATAGGGACTACTCAACCCATTAGCAGTGCTCAAAGTACCATTCCGTACTGGCCGACACCGGCTAAAAATGGAACAGTACTCATTCTATCGGTACTAGCCAGTACTGGTTTTTTTCGATTGGTACCGGTCGGTATGTAAAATATCAGCATTTATTGGTTGATGCCGTGAATTTTGGAAGGTTGGAGGACTAATTTGCAAATTGAAAAAATTTTACCCTAACCCCCCATTCTACTCTCACTCTCGACTCTCACCTCTCAAACTCACTCTCGCTGTCGTCTCGCCTCTCACTTTCGCACGCCTCTCACTGCTACCATCGTCGTTCTATCTTCTCCGGTTCTCCCCTCTAGCCCTCCCCGGTCTTGGTCTCACTCTCTCCTCCTTCCCTCATCCTCCTCGGACCTCGACTTTCTGTTTGACGTCCCCCGAAGACGAATGAGACGCCACCTCACCACGTCGTCGTCGTCGTAGCTCGAGCACAGCATTACACAGCACCATTGCACCACCGAATGCCTCTGACAATCTGACCCATCACCAACCCAAAGACTCGATCCGACAACCTGAAGAACCAGCGCTACAAATTTGTTTTCAGGTGTGTTTTTTTTGTTTTTAAAATTTTCCTACTTAATTGCATTCTTATTGTGTTGGATTGGAATTGAATTTGGATTTGATCATTGTTGGATGATGAATTTGGGAGTTGGATGATGAATTTCCTACTCACGGTATTGGATTTGCGTGTATGTGAATTGGTTTGATTTTGGAATAGAATTGTTGAAGTTTCCTGCTCACGGTATTAGATTTGCGTGTATGTGAATTGATTTGATTTTTGAATGGAATTGTTGAAGTTGAATGCTTACAGTATTGGATTTGTATGTATGTGAATTAGTTTGATTTTGGAATGGAATTGTTGAAGTTGAATGCTCATGGTATTGATTTCGGTTTTGTCATTTTTGATATGAAAATTGGAAATGGAATTATACAGTATATTGTTTGTGATTTGAAAATTAGAAATGGAATTATATCAGTCACGGTGATGACTGATGAATGAGTTGTTTCACTTGTTTGGTTCTTCTATTTGGTTATAAATCGAAATGCCTTAATTTTATGTTATAATTATTAATAATTATCTTGTTAGAAGTTAAATAAAACTGATATATGCTAAACTATCGAAAAATTATCTTCAACTTCTTTGGACAAGTTTAAATGAGTGTGTATTTAGAAAAGTTATTTGGTTGTCGTCTCTCACCATTCAAATGTTGTGATATGACCTTACACTTTAATATATATGTTTATTCGTTCTAATTATGTTGAGTGCACTTTTTAAGTTCAAAAAATTAATAAAATATAATGCATGTTAACTATTAAGCATTCAATGTTAAACAAAGTCGATGAAACTTAATGTAACGTAAGACTATTTTGTGAATGCTCTTCTTTATCCTCAATTAGATTACGTGATAATAATAATTTTTTAAATACCAAAAATCACAATTTTAATAAAAGTTTAGAAATATATGTTTGAACTTTTTATTATATAAAAATATGTAAAATCAAATCACAAAAATTAAATATTAGTTTTTTGTTTATTTGTTATTTTATTAAAATATATCATTTACATACATAATTTTTATGTTATATTAAAAAGTATAAAGACTCTTAACTCTTAAGGAAACTATTTAAACACTTTTTTTCCCTTTTTAATCATTAGTTATAATGATAAACCACGCCCAAATATTGTGTTTTCTTATTTGATATAATGTAAAAGAAAAATTATACACACTCATTTAAATTTATGTATGATTTGTGGATGTTGGAAATAGAAATTATTTTATGAATGTATTGTGATTGTTGAAAATGGAAATAAAAATGAAATTATGTATGGTTTGTGGATGTTGGAAATAGAAATTGTTTATGTATGATTTATGGATGTTGGAAATAGAAATTGTTTTATGAACGTATTGTGATTGTTGAAAATGAAAATAAAAATTGTTGGAAATAAAAATTGTTTATGCATATTTTGTGACTATTGGAATTGGAAATTGTTGAAAATGGAAATAAAATTATGAATGTTTTGTGATTGTTGGAAATAGAAATTGTTGAAAATTGTTGATTATGTATGATTTGTGGATGTTGGAAATAGGAATTGTTTATGTGTGATTTGTGGATGTTAGAAATGGAAATTGTTTTTTTGAATGTATTGTGATTGTTGGAAATAGAAATGGGAATTTTTGAAAATTGTTGAAAATGGAAATTGTTTATGCATGTTTTGTGAATGTTGGAATTGGAAATTGTTAGAAATGGAAATAGAATTATGAATATTTTGAGATTGTTGGAAATAGAAATTGTTGAAAATTGTTGAAAATAGAAACAAAATTATGTATGATTTGTAGTTGTTGAAAATAGAAATTATTTGTGTATGATTTGTGGATGTTGAAAATGGAAATTATTTTATGAATGTATTGTGATTGTTGGAGATGGAAATGAAATTGTTTATGCATGTTTTGTGATTGTTGGAAATGGAAGTTGTTGGAAATGGAAATGGAATTATGAATATTTTATGATTGTTGGAAATATAAATTATTGGAAATGAAAATTGTTGATTATGTATGATTTGTGGATGTTGGAAATAGAAATTGTTTATGTATGATTTGTGAATGTTGGAAATAAAAATTGTTTATGTATGATTTGTGGATGTTGGAAATGGAAACTGTTTTATAAATGTATTGTGATTGTTGGAAATGGAAGTGGAAATTGTTGAAAATAGAAATTGTTTATGTATGTTTTGTGATTGTTGGAATTGAAAATTGTTGGAATTTATTGAAAATGGAAATGAAATTATGAATGTTTTGTGATTGTTGAAAATATAAATTGTTGATGTATGTTTTGTGTTATTATATATGTTGAATATTTTGAATTGTTAGCTTTTGACTTATAGTGAATTGCGTTCCATGAAATTGAATTGTATATAATGTAATCATACATAATTTGATGAATTGGATAAGATAAATATGCATATTGTGTATTGAAAATATGTGTTATTTATTTTTATGTGTATGGATAAATGGAAGAAAGTTCAAGTACTCCTGATTAACCCACTTTAAGAAGATACAATGATCTAGCTTAGGTTTATGCTGTATTGGTTCCTGGTATGAAGAACCATATTATTTGCTTGTTTTGTAACAAGCATTTGAAAGGTAGAGGAATCACCCGATTAAAAAAACATTTAGCTGGAGTTAAAGGAGATGTGGCCTTGTAAAAAAGTAAGTCATAATGTGAAGTGGCAGATAAAAACATTACTTGATAAATATCAATACGAGAGAGATAGAGGGGAAATACTGAAATTTGAAATTGGTAGTAGAAGTTTGTTTTTTAGTTTTCGAGGTGATTTTGTAAATGTTAAAGGTGGAAGTGGTAGTGGTAATGGTACTGGTAGTGTTCCATCTCAGGCTCAAGAAAAATCTGAAGTGAGGAAGAGAAGAAGGCAGGTGACTAGTTTCTTTGCACCATGAACAACTCGTAGAGCCCAATCTTCAATTTGTAATGTAATGCAATCAAGAGATGCTGCTCACAATGTCGATATGACAGTAGCTAGATGGTGATATGGTACAAATTCGTCATTCAATGCCTCTTAGTCTTATTATTATTAACCTATGATGGATGCAATATCCTCTTATGGTCTAGGATACAAAGGTCCTTCGATTGATGACTTAAGAGGTAAACTTTTGAGTTGTGTTGTTTATGAAATTAGAAGTTATTTGGCTGAAAGAAGAGTGAATTAGGGTATTTATGGATGCTTAATCATATGTGATGGTTGGACAAATAGGAGACAAGAGCCTATTATAATTTTTTGTTTTATTCTTCAAATGACTCTATGTTTTTGAAATCTATTGATGCATCTATCCTTACTAGAAATACTGAGACTTTGTTTGCGATATTTTGAAGAAGTTGTGAATGAAGTAGGGACGAAACATATTGTTTAGTTTATTACTGACAATGATTCCGCTTATAAATCGACAGGAAAAAGGTTGCGGAATACTTATAATTCAATTTTTTGGACTCCTTGTTATGCACATTGCAAAAAAGATGAAAAAGTACAATTATAATCGTACATGAGTATTGAATTTGATGAGAAAAGAATTTACCAATTGTAGGAATTTGTGTCGCCATGCTGTGACAAGATTTGCCACAAATTTTTTATCACTTCAGTCTTTTATTTCGATGAAAAAAGGGGTTAAGACAAATGTTTACAAGTGATAAGTGAATTGTATCTTAGAATGCTAGGTCTAATGCTAGAGTGGAGGTTTGTAATATTATACTGGAAGATGGAAAATTTTGGTCTCAATGTTAATTTGTTATCCGAGTTTGTGAACATTTGGTAAGGATGCTTCGTTTGGCTGATAGTGAAGAAAAGCTAACAATGAGTTATATTTTTGATGTCATAGAGAGAGCGTTGGAAGCAATCAAGGCCAATATGAAACATATATCTTCTTTATACACACCATGTCTTTCAATCATTAATAAAAGAAGGGAAAGGCAATTTTCTTCTCCATTGTTTGAAGTTGGAGCATTTTTGAATCCTAACGTGTTATTTAGACTAAATCTTACTAAGCAAGCTGAAGTTAAGAGAGAAATACTTTTAACTATTACAACAATTGTTAGCATTAACCCGATGTAAGATCTTTTAAGCTCACAAATGGAGCTTTACAACTTGTCTTATGAGAATTTTAGAATGCTGATTACTATTCGATAAAGAAGAAAACTTTCTTCAGGTACTAGTTATTTCCTTTTTCTTATTTGTTGAAAATTAATTATCACTTTAATTTGTTTACAACACTACTTTTGTTATCTTATAACTTACAATTTCTTGGTAGGATCAATTCGAAAATGATGTTCCAGAATTGAAAAGATTTGCAGTTCAGATTTTAAGTCAATAAGTGAGTGCAACAGGATGTGAACGAAACTGAATCACATTTGAATTTATCCACTAAAAAAAGGAATAGATTGGAGCATAAGAGGTTGAATGACTTGGTTTTTGTTCGTTACAATTTAAAGCTTCGAGAAAAGTATGATATTTTCATTATTATCATTATTAATTTTGATATAATTTTTTATAATGTTATAATAATTAAATTTCATTATTTACTAAGAGTTTCAATAGCATAAGTAGTTCAACTAATCCAATTTTCATTGATAATATTAATTTTTTGGCAGATTGGGGTTCTAAAGAATCGAATTTGGTTGATGTGAATGACTTGGAAGATAATATTTGATGGAAAATCATTGACATGTCATTTGGTGCATTAAATTTGAATGATAATGATAACAAAACTCCTCTCAATTATGAAAATTTTGTATCAAATGATCACTAGGATCAGTGCAGTTATAATGAGTATCCTCCCGTTGGTGATTGAATTTTGTTACAGGTTTTTATTTTTCCTCTTTTTTTAATTTTATTTGTATTTGATGTTTATGTTAAATTTTATATATGTAATGTAACTGTAAATGTTTTTGTTTTACGTTTAACTCTACTTGATTGTTTCTTTGTCATTAACTCTTTTTGTAAATTGTTTAAGGATATATATTATTCTTTTTATTGGATGTTTTGAATTTTTTGCTATAATTATTATTTATTAAAATGATGAAATTATATTATTGTCATATTTTAAATACTTTGTATTATTCTTAATTTTATATTTGTACGATGATGATTGCCTTTTTTATATTAATTGTGGTTATTATTTATATGTGAAATATTTATAAATTATTATTATTTCATATTAATTATGATTATTATTTATTATTATAATTTTTGAAAATAGGGTTGACATAAACTGTAAATTAGTAATGTATATAGTACAATTGTATAATATATCAATAGATTATTTTGTAAATTTATAAAATTTAAAAAATTATTTTATAAATTTAAAAAATTATTCTAAACGTTATTTAATATTGACTGATACTAGAACTCAATTTGATATGTTACGATACTGGCAACTTTACCTATTAGCCATTACCCATTTAAATTGAAAAAGTCCATGTCCCAAGTCCCAACCCAAGCAACGTTGAAAGTTTCCATATTTGACCATATGAATAAGCATCCCTCGGTCGCTCGCTGACACTTTATATGTATTTGTCCGTAAAATAAGTAGGAAAAAAAGGGAAAGCTTTAGATCCAAAACGAAGACTCCATTTCTCATCATTTTCTTCTTATATCTATTTGAATCAAATCACCAAAAAAACACCAAGTTTTGTTTAACATTAACTATAATGGGATCATCGGCGGAGCATTTAAGGACGGGCGGAGGAGACTGTGGCCCACGCTACGTCCAAATGCAATCGGAGCCATCGTCCGTGCCCTCCTACTCCTTCTTCTCCTTCTCACACGACGTCGCCAACATCTTCGACGAGTTGCCTCACGCGACCATCGTCTCCGTCTCCAGACCCGATGTTAGCGATATCAGTCCCGTTCTTCTCTCCTACACTCTCGAGATTCAATACAAGCAGGTTAAATTTCCACTTCTCTCGCTTTTTATTGAAATTTCGGGAGTTGTTCGATCTTGATATGAAAATTTTGCTAATTATTATTAACTCTAGTTATTGGTCGGAAAAATTCACCATGAATTCACTTGATTATTATTGTTAATGTTGTTGTTGTTTATTAATAATAATAATTATTATCATCATTGTTTTCTTTATTATCATCATCGTCTTTATTATTATTAAAATTCAATTTATGCTTTTTTCCCCAAAAAATAGAGAAACAGATCAAAGTTTTCTATCCATTATTACGTGTTGTTTTTTAAGCTGTGTGTTATTATGATTTTTGAATCATGATATATATTTTCTAGAGGCAATTGGTATATTGTACATTATTAACTGATTTATCTCTTGTGCCTTATTTAGTTGTACATAATATTAGATAATGATACCGTTGTGTTTTGGATTTGGTTACCAGTTCAAGTGGCGTTTAGTGAAGAAAGCTCCACAAGTGTTCTTTCTCCACTTTATGTTGAAGAAACGTGCTTTTTTTGAGGACATTCATGAGAAGCAGGAACAGGTGTGTAAATGTTTATTTTTGTATGTTGTAATTCTGTTGCTCTGAGATGATGTGTAGTTTTTAATGGATTTCTTATTGGGGAACTTATATTAAAGGTTAAAGAATGGCTTCAAAATCTAGGAATAGGAGACCATGCACCCGTAATGCAAGATGATGATGATCCTGACGAGGACACTATTCCTTTGCATCATGATGAAAGTGTTAGAAATAGGTAAATTAATTTTCCTTGCGTTGAGATGAGTGCCAATCGTCAAACATGTGTTCCCTTGCGATTATTCTTACAGGGTTCTTACAGGAGGGTTTTTTGTTCAGAGATGTACCCTCAATTGCTGCTTTACCTGTTATTCGTCCAGCATTGGGAAGGCAGCATTCCATGTCAGACAGGGCAAAGGTTGCAATGCAAGAATATTTGAATCACTTCTTGGGAAACTTGGATATTGTAAACTCTCCCGAGGTTTGTTTGAACTCTTTACTCTACATTTGTGATGTTTGTCTTCCTACTACCCATGATATTGAGATCCTGAAAACAGTATTCCTGTTCTGATTCTGTAAGAGCCTCACTGAGTTTTTGATGACCTACTCTGGAACTGTATATTTATTTCAAGAGTGAGGATTAGAGTTACTTTTCTTTAAGTTGTCAACAATGTCATCTTATATGCATGTATGTGAATTGAGAAAATTTTCAGATTTCTGTTATATAGGAAAGAACTGTCTGATTCAGCAAACCGAATGTACAAGCTTATTGTATTCTTGTTGCATAATCTACTTTACCATCATCATCATCATACCCAATTCAAAGTCATGCAATAAAGCAGGGTCTAGGGAGGTCTGATAGTACGCAGCCTTATCCTTACATAGTAGAGAGGCTGTTTCCGATAATCTACTTTACAATGTGATTACTAATATTTTATATCTCAATGTTACTTGATGTGGCAGGTCTGCAAATTTTTGGAGGTGTCTAAGCTGTCATTTGCACCTGAATATGGCCCCAAACTAAAGGAGGATTATGTAATGGTGAGGCATCTGCCAAAAATTCCTAGGGAGGATGATTCTAAGAAATGCTGTGCTTGTTCCTGGTTTGGTTGCTGCAACGATAACTGGCAGAAGGTAATGGAATGGTTGAAGAACTAAGTCCAAACTCGCTTGTGCTGTTGTAAGCCAATAAGCTTATTGGTGGGACTGGATGGCTGGCTAACTGGATGATTAAATTTTTGGAGTCGTTTGCTAACTTCTTATGCATATACAGTTTAGCTTATAGGAGCCTGCTTAGCTTGTTTACTCAGAAAGTTGTTATTAGAACATGATCATTTGAGTAGATGTTTTGAAATCTTCCCTTGTTTATTTTTCTCTATTCAGGTGCTAGACAAGTACATAAGCCATTGTACTTAAGACTACTTTTTATACATTATCTGGAGAGAGAATTCTCCCATAATCCTTTTTATTCTGCAGGTGTGGGCTGTTCTGAAACCTGGATTCCTGGCTCTGCTTGCTGACCCCTTTGACGCCAAACCCTTAGATATAATAGTTTTTGATGTATTACCAGCCTCTGATGGGAATGGTGAAGGACGAGTATCTTTAGCTGTTGAAACGAAGGAACGCAATCCTTTACGACATGCATTCAAGGTACTTATTTGGAGTTTGCTCTATATGCTGATGCAAAGCCAGTATAGATGTATTGGAGTTTTGTCAAAAGTGAAGATGGGTTAAATCCACATTTGGGGTTCTGACAGGCAATTGTTTTGTAAAATAAGATTAGTGGAACTGAGGGATCATTGTTAGGAATGTCTTTGCTTCCTTATAAGTTAATTCATGTCTAGTCTAGTGTATAATAGGTCTTTTTAAGTAGAACCCATCCTCATGATGCTTCCAAAGGCTTTGACATAAAGGACTACATTTTTTAGTTTCTGCCATTGCTAATTTATTTTAAAGCTAGTATGATTCTTTATTCGCAAAAGATGTTGCACAAAGTATTGGTGGCTGGTTCCAACATGATGGATATTGCCTCCTTATTGTGATATTCTTTGTCTTTGTTTATCAATATATATGATGAATTTAGAGAATTTCACTCGCTAACAGATGATTGGAAATTTCAAAGGTTAAATGTGGAAGTCGGAGTATAAAGTTAAGAGTCAAGAATGGTGCTAGAGTTAAAGATTGGGTTGCTGCAATTAATGATGTTGGACTTAGGCCCCCAGAAGGTTGGTGTCATCCTCACCGTTTTGGATCATTTGCTCCTCCTAGGGGTTTGTCTGAAGATGGCAGTCAGGCTCAATGGTTCATAGATGGTAAGGCAGCTTTTGAAGCTATTGCTTCATCTATTGAGGATGCTAAGTCGGAGGTATGTCCCTCCAAGTTTTAAGCATAGGATTTCTCCATACGTCAAACTGGTTGTTTTATTTAGCTTGATTATCCATTGTTTGGAATGTTGAAATTTTATGCAGATATTTATTTGTGGCTGGTGGCTATGCCCAGAACTCTATTTACGGCGTCCTTTTCAAACACATGCCTCCTCTACACTTGATAATTTGCTGGAAGCTAAAGCTAAGCAAGGGGTTCAGGTACATATTTTGTTGTTCTATTATGGTTATTATTTTTCCTACTGCATTTATATATATTTTAGTGCTTCAATCAGTTTACAACATGCATAAGCTTTAGTTTGTATCCTATAATATAAAAATATAAAGCAGAGATTCTGAGGTGGTTGGAGAAGTGAATTCTTTTTTCTCTCTACTGATGTTTGATGTTTTGATGGTTATGTGGAGATGAACGTTGGTACGAAGACAATACTTAACATTTTACGAGGGAATTTCATGTGCCAGAATTTATCCAGGAACTGTTTCTGTTCCAGTTATATGATATTTTTATTCATTTCTTTTTTAAGTTTTTAGAAGCTTGAGTTACAATTATACTTCTGAATTTTAAGAACCTAGGAAATTCTTTAACAACTCATTGGAATTTTGCACTGGATCATTTTCACCGTTCTGTGCAGATACACATTCTTCTTTATAAGGAAGTGGCTCTTGCTCTTAAGATCAACAGTGTGTACAGCAAGAGGAAACTTCTAAGCATTCATGAGAATGTGAGGGTGCTGCGTTATCCTGACCACTTCTCAGCTGGTGTTTACTTGTGGTATGCAGTATGAGAAAACTTTTTAGATTACAGCTCTTGTATTTTCCTTTGAATGATGTGTAATTCTCGAGTTTCAACATGTCTTTGGTTTTTTAGGTCCCACCATGAGAAGATTGTCATTGTTGATAACCATATATGCTTTATTGGAGGATTGGACTTGTGCTTTGGTCGTTATGATTCATGTGAACACAGAATAGGTGATTGTCCTCCTCAAATTTGGCCTGGAAAGGATTATTACAATCCAAGGTAAGTTTGTTGTCTGCTTAAATGGATAATGCTTATGTTAGGATGTCCTCATGATGCTGAGATTGATGATGATAAAAGACGTGTCATCTGGTAATCGTTGTTACATTGTGGTCATTAATGTCTGTTCTTCAATTTTCAATAGATATATCCTTGAAGTGTTACCAACAAGATCATGGGGGGCCCTCATTTTCTTTGTTTGAATGACAATGTTAATTCCGTTTCTCAGAGAATCTGAACCAAATTCATGGGAAGATACAATGAAAGACGAGTTGGATCGTGGAAAATATCCTCGAATGCCTTGGCATGATGTTCATTGTGCTCTTTGGGGACCACCTTGCCGTGACATAGCTAGGCACTTTGTGCAGCGTTGGAATTATGCAAAGGTCAATTTTTCTTACAGTTGGTATGGTTTCCTGTGCAATTTACAGAGTCCTTTACCTTGGAAGTGATATGCTTTTATTTCCTTTTACACATGTTCAGAGAAATAAAGCTCCTTATGAAGAATCAATTCCACTACTTATGCCTCAGCAGCACATGGTCATCCCGCATTATATGGGGAAAACCAGTAACATGGAGGTAGAAAGTAAGGGTATCGAACACAGTTCCAAAGGCATCAAAAGGCAGGATTCATTTTCCTCTCGGTCATCTTCCCAAGATATCCCTCTTCTTTTGCCACAGGAAGCTCAAGAGATGGATGATGTGGGTGGACATCCTAAAATTAATGGTTTAGATTCCACCTCTGGCAGAAGCCTCTTCCGGAAATCCAAAATTGAGCCAGAAATTTTAGATATGCCAATGAAAGGCTTTGTTGATGACCACGATGCATCAGATCTTCATGTGAAGATGGCTCCAGATTTATTTAGACAGCCTGAGACCAAAAATTCAGATTTGGAGTGGTGGGAAACACAAGAGCGTGGTGATCAAGTTTGTTTTAGAGATGAAACTGGGCAAGTTGGTCCACGAACTTCATGCCGCTGTCAGGTTTGTTATCATTCATGTGATGTATACTGTTATTGATTGAATGGAAATTTTTGGAAAAACCAGTCATCAGATGAGCTTAGGAATTGTCATCGATGTTTAGGAAGTTTGGTTTTTGTTTGTTCTTTATTTCTGTGTTTTAGTTGTTGGTCCTGGATTATTGTGCTTTATGATGTGGCTGCAAAGCGATTTGAAGTGATTAAAATATCAGATTATAGAGCAGTTGGTGGTGAAACACTGAAAATTATGTTACCCTTGGGATGCTTGCTATCTACATGACAAATATATACTTCTAATGATTCACTAGAAAATTTTATGAGGCTTTTAATACAAATAACATTGTATAGTTGTTAAGGAACTGTTTTTTGGTTAGGAATAGACTTCACAGTTGTTGACATTTCCCTATATCTGTTCAGAGTGTTCTTGATCTGTAAAAAGTTTCAAATTTACCATCTGTCATTTGTCGACCTCTCATATCCAGGTTATAAGGAGTGTGAGTCAATGGTCTGCTGGAACAAGTCAAGTTGAAGAGAGTATTCACTGTGCTTATCTTTCCCTTATTGAGAAAGCGGAGCATTTTATTTACATAGAGGTATGAACCATTCTGGCTACATAAACTTCTAGTGAAGACAGATCAGACTTGCAGCAGAGTTTTAGCTAACCCTTTATGTGTATATGATTGGAAATGTAGTCAGTTGAAATATATACGTCCTTCATTTTTCTTTTGACCATGGTAATTATTGGAGTAAAAAACATTGTAGTTCTCTCATCAGCTACTTCTTGAATTACTGAAGTCGATCTTTTAGTCGCTTTGTGGTCACTTAATGGGGTGGGGGGTGTAGTACTTTTGTATTCTTCCCATGTCTTCTTTGTTCAAGATTTGCCTGTTTGACTGAAATAATATTTGATATAGACGCTCAAATCTCAGTATATGTCCCTGGTTGTGGTCATTTATCAGGGATTAACTTTGTTTAATATATCTGATAACTTAAATGCAAGAATAGGTACTTGGAAGAAGACATGCGTACTACAACCAACTAATTGGGAAGTGATCTTGGTGTTGATGTGGACATCAAAACCAAAGTTGAGGATTTGGAAATATACTTTTAGTTCTTGGTGTCTAAGAAGAACATCTCTATTTCTTTTAGGAGATATTAGTTCAGAAATTGTTGTTGAAGTTTTGGATTGAAGCTTGGAAAGTTGCGACTTACTTTATTCATTCTTTCTGACTTCTGTGTTTAATTCTTGGGCAACCGGTTCCCAGAATCAATTTTTCATATCAGGTCTTGCAGGAGATGAAATCATAAGGAATCGTGTGCTGGAAGCACTATATTGGCGTATCAGGCGAGCGTATAATGATGGAAAATGTTTTCGAGTTATTGTTGTCATACCATTACTTCCAGGATTTCAGGTTATAATTTGAAGTTGATACCTTTGAGGTTTATACCCCGCGGTTGCTTTCTGTTAACTAAACATTTGTTTAACAGGGCGGTTTGGATGATGGTGGTGCTGCATCTGTGAGAGCTATAATGCATTGGCAATATCGAACAATTTGCAGAGGAAAAAATTCAATATTACATAATCTTTATGATCTTCTAGGTCCGAGGACACAGGACTATATTTCGTTTTATGGGCTTAGGGCTTATGGTCAACTTTTTGACGGTGGTCCTGTAGCCACAAGTCAGGTTTTTTATTGCACTCTATCAGGAATATTTGGTAGATATAATGTGCAGAGGATTAACTTAATTAACTTTATTTTGTTTCTGCAGGTGTATGTGCACAGTAAAATCATGATAATAGATGACTGTGCAGCATTGATCGGATCAGCTAATATAAATGACAGGAGCTTACTTGGTTCGCGAGATTCTGAGGTACTAATTTATTACAGGGTCCATTCCATAATCCTCAAAACACTTCTATGTTTTGATAGGCTGAGAAACCATGCTTGCTTTAAACACTAACGAGTGAGAGAAAATGGAAGGCAATTGTTCAAGTTAACATTTTTGTTTTGAACTTAAATGGAAGAACTAATGGGACAAATATTGTATCAAGCATATGTTGAAGTGGCTGGATCTTTGGTTCGTAATTTGTTAATTGTTCTTCTGATTATTGAGAATCATGGCATCGCTTGTTAACTTTTGCAGTTTGTGTTCTACTCTGATGTCAATTCTAAGCTGCCTATTGATTGAGGGACATTTCTTTTTTCAGATTGGCATACTTCTAGAAGATAAAGAGCTAGTCAACTCATCAATGGGTAGTAAGCCTTGGAAAGCTGGGAAATTTTCCCTTAGTCTTCGCCTTTCATTGTGGTCTGAGCACCTTGGCCTTCGCACTGGAGAGGTCAGTATGCCTATTTGTATGATTATTTTGTCGTCCATGAAATATTTGCAAATTTCTGTTAGTGACTTAGAATAATATCATCACGAGTTTTCCTCTGTGCACATTTTCCCTCAGATCCATCAAATTATTGATCCAATAATTGATTCAACTTACAAAGATATATGGGCTGCAACAGCAAAGGTGAGAGCATATATTTTGTTATTTCTGAAGAACTGATGTAATCTTAGTCCAAAGTCACTTTCTCCAGGAGTTTGTTCTGCAATTATGCCCTCCTGCCCTATGGCAGAGTATAAAGATGTTAAAGTTTACATTTATGATGGGCATATATACGCAGAGAAAGAAATGGAGAGAAAGAGTCGAGGACTAATTATGTAAAATCGGATTAGAGGTTCTTCTATAGCTATGGCTTGATTAATAATCAATCTCTAGGACTTCTTGCATTTGTGTGCTAAGGTTGATATTTTCTGCAATATGAAACTTTGGGTTTGGAATCTGAAAAAATGTAATTAAAAATAGGAAATCTTATTTTTGAGGCTGTATGCTAGTGTTTTACCACTGTTGGTGAATCTGAACAAATTACCTAACGCATTTTTGATTCTTTTATTGATTTGGCAGACAAATACAACAATCTACCAGGATGTCTTTTCATGTGTACCAAATGATCTAATACATTCCAGGTAAATATCCTTTTTCTTCATACGATGACGATTTCCGCTTTCATAGCTTGGGCGGGACTCTTAATTTGTTGCGTGAAGGGAGTGAAACCAGATCCCCCTTTGAGGACATTGAGATGTGATGATGTGGATTTAATGATTGAATTCCAATTGGTTCTTTCCGTTCGTCTTAGACTTTTAGCTCATAAGCGTCTTTACTTACGCGTTGAGAAATTTGAGTCCGAGCCATTATTCAATCATCATCTTGCTATTTTCCTTCTTAGGGTTGGTTCATATATACCCTAACTAAACTTGTCACCTCGATTTCATTGCAGGGCTGCCTTTAGACAGAGTATGTCATTTTGGAAGGACAAGCTAGGCCATACCACAATTGACTTAGGAATAGCTCCGGAAAAGCTAGAATCATACCAAAACGGAGGCATCAAGAAAACAGATACCTTGGAGAGATTAAGAGCTATACGTGGGCATCTTGTGTCTTTCCCTTTGGATTTCATGTGCAAGGAAGATTTAAGACCAGTGTTTAACGAGAGTGAATATTATGCTTCTCAAGTTTTTCATTAAGCTGTGAAGCTTCCCAGCCGAATCTTATTTCTTGATAATTTTGTTCGCCCAGCGGCATGCACTGCCGCCATAGTATTACTTTTGATAGAGATCAAATTGACCTGCAGACAAAATCACACGGAAATGAGGTTGTAGTTACAATAACCCCAGAGGGGATGTACTGTAAAACATTGGTGTATAAAATCGGCCTATACTGTTCCTTCTTTCCCCATCGTGTATTTCGAAAATCTCATTATTAAACAAACATTCTAGCTTTTTCATTGGATGTCATTTTCTTTCTCAACCTGTCTAATGGCTACTTCCCAACCCCAAATTTGACCCT
Source organism: Erythroxylum shatona (assembly GCA_027568895.1). Lineage (NCBI taxonomy): Eukaryota > Viridiplantae > Streptophyta > Magnoliopsida > Malpighiales > Erythroxylaceae > Erythroxylum > Erythroxylum shatona. The sequence continues at coordinate 20,971,981 of JAOSBK010000205.1, read as the reverse complement.
ACTTCTTGCTGGGGTACTGACAACCACAACTTTGCATTGACGCTTTCTGCCATGGCTCTCTGTTAGTATAATCGAATTCGAGTGGTTAATCAATAGCCAGGCGTTCTGCAGTCCAGTCATCATACACTAGCTAATACTTTTTTCCCCTCCTCTTTTTCCTTGGTTCAATATCTCACAATTATGACATGTAGCTTTTTGTAATCAACAAACCCTTTCTTTAATCACATTTCTAGTTAAAGATAACACAAATTTAATGATGCTTCTCTCCCAACCACAAATCTTCACACATATTTTGCACTATTTGTTTATGTTCTTCTGGCTGATTCTGCTTTTAGTGCGTCCTTTAGAAAACTTTTATAACACTATTTCATCCTACATATATCTCAAATAGTAGGAAGATTTTTAGAAGAGCTTGACCTTGAGCAATTATATGAATCATGTGGACAGCGTTGTTATTAAAACAATTATAATATTTACAGTAGTGCTAAAATTGGCGGAGAAAACATTATGCAAATAATTACCCTTTTCACTACGCCTCCTGGTCATAAAACAGAAGGGCAATCTCTTATTTGGTTTGACGCATCTTCTTGTGCACAATCATTGCTGCTTAGATTGTTATTTGCAAAAATTGAATATGCAGTAACTGTTTGGGGAAATTTTATCAGAGATAAAAACATGAATAAAACAAAGGAATCTGTGCATACTCTATTGTTTTCTAACTATCAACACAAAAGCTAAGAAATGCAATTCTTCTCTGCCGATCCACTCTAATGGAACTTGAAATTGTGGATGAGACAAAAAGTGATGTTGATTTCTTCTCATCTTTTGTCAAAAATCCACGTGTATTGAACTACTAACTTGCAAGTGGCAATGGAAGTAAGTGAGCTTTGATATTGCAGCAAACTAATTGTTTCGAAGCTTTTGTCTACACGTCTTCTTGTCTTGTTCTCGTAGCATCATCCCCCTAGTAACGCATAAGGCATATCTTTTGGATGAAAACGTACAACGTACGTCACAATCATGCCAAACTGTTGACCCTTTACGTCGGCGGCCATCAAGAATTGAACGGTGAACCTGTGGCCAGGCATATGTATTTGTAGTCATCATAGAGCACTAAAGCCAATACTATAAGAGTTTTCTTTTGGTTAATGTCCAAAAACCTTTCCCTTTCATTCCTTCCTTTAGTCATAGTTCTAAGATAATACAAATTTAATCACATTGCTCTTCCAATCCAACCACGACTATATGTTAATTTATTTTCTCTATTAATTTATGTTTTTTTAACCGACTTTCTTATTTAGAACATTACTATACGTACAAGGCTTACGTTCATCTTCTTCATATAAAAACAAATGGATGGCCGTGACGCAATTCCGAACATAAGATACATTCCTTGATATGACCAAAATGCCCATATCTTGTGCGTGGAATAAAAATTTAAGTAAGGATGTGTCTGTCATTTCATTGGCCAACTCATGGTTGGTCTCAAGCTTTAGGATGCGCAATTGTTATATTACGTACGAGTTTAGGAGCCGCGTAGAATGTCAGGAAATGGAGTATAGCAATTGGGAGCTTTTGATAGTCGTTGAAACATCTTAGTTAGCCGGAGTGACGTGGGCTTTCAGGAGGTAATTCCAGACGCAGGTATCGGCTTTCCAACTGACAAGTGATCTTTCTACTTGTGAAGTTGGAAGTTTCTGTCGACTGTTATATCCGGGTAAGGTCTTGGATACTTCTGCTTTTGTTTAGATGATCAATCAAACAACTTAGATTTTTGTGACGTGTGAGACTGGTTATGATGACCATGGGAATCTATATGATAGGGTCGACATATTGCTTTCCAAAATGTCCAAGAAAGTGAAGAAATTATGCCCTTGAAAGCTTAAGTATTCAGGTTTCATCATATAGAAAGTGTGGTATGCCTAAATATATGAAGGAAACAGAAGTTGGTAAATTGTCTGGCTTTGAAAAGGTTGATTTAGATGGAAAAAGACTATTTGAAAATTTAGAGGTGAAGCATTTCATTATATACTCCCGAAAGTTTACAGTGTGAATCTATATTGTAGAAGAAATGGTGTCTTTTCCATCCCTTTTAGATGGACTTGCGAAAACGGTATCAGTCAAGAAAGAGAGGCATTCTCAAAGGAATGCTGAAAAGGAAACAAAAGAATCAAAGAAGAAAGAGTTGATGGTGAAATCCTCTGGTGTTGCGAGATCCAACAAATATAATAATTTCGCCTCAGTTTACACAAAAAGAGGACAGAAGGGTATCAACCAGGATCGATTCGTTGTATGGGAGGTATATACGCTTTAGCACTTGCCAATGTTTGTTGTAAATTTTTACACAAACCTAATACAACACCTGTTATCTATGGCAGGAATTTGGATGCCAAGAGGACACGACCTTCTGTGGGGTGTTTGATGGACATGGTCCCTGGGGCCATGTTGTTGCCAAAAGGGTTAGAAAATCACTTCCTTCTTCGTTGCTCCGCAGTTGGCAAGAAAATCTTGGTTTGACATCTCTTGGCAAAGATTTTGAAGTGGGACTGGAAAGAAACCTCTCTTTGTTTGAGGTATGGAAGCAGTCCTACATCAACACTTATGCAGCCATTGATCAACAACTTAAGCTACATCCAGGGATTGATTCTTCTTCCAGTGGCACTACAGCTTTAACTCTTGTTAAACACGTATGTCTATCGATTGTTTTGTACTTTTACTTAATGTCACGCTCAGAAACTCTATGATCCATTCAGTTACTGGTGCACTAAAACTTTGATTAGGGAGAACATCTTGTTGTAGCAAACGTCGGCGATTCTCGGGCTGTTTTGGCGACCACCTCTGATGATGGCAGTTTGGTAGCACTTCAGCTTACTGTAGACTTTAAACCAAATCTACCGGGTGAGTACTTGAACTTTCTCTGAATTTCTGATAGAATAAGCATTTGTTACTTAAACTGTTTGTGCTAATTGGCAGAGGAGGCTGAACGAATCATACAATCCCGGGGTCGAATATTTTGTTTAAATGATGAACCAGGGGTGTATAGAGTTTGGATGCCAAATGGGATGACGCCAGGACTAGCAATGTCAAGGTCTTTAGGTGACTACTGCGTCAAAGATTTTGGGCTCATTTCTGTACCCGATGTGACTCATAGGAACATAACAAGCAGAGATCAGTTCGTGATTCTTGCAACAGATGGGGTATGCATAATCGTGATTTGCAATACACAGCATCTAAACATCTTTGAACATTTAAGTGAATAAGCGAAGATGAATTCTAGGTAATGCATGACCATTTGAAGTTTGAGGGTGTTGTTTCTCTATTGTGCTCAGGTATGGGACATTGTTTCTAACCAAGAAGCAGTCAAGATAGTCTCTTCAGCAGCTGACAAAGAAAAATCAGCAAAAAGGCTGGTTGAATATGCTGTTCGTGCATGGAAGTATAAGAGAAGAGGCATTGCAATGGACGATATATCAGCCATTTGTCTCTTCTTTCATACTCCACCTTCGCATCAAGAGCCTCATAATTTACCAGTTTCAACCAAAGCTACCGGCACCAGAGATGGATAACACAAAGGCTTCAAGTTCTCAAAGAATGCTAGTAGTAATGTATATAGCGCAAACCAATGCTTAACTCCTTAAAGTGTGGATGACCAGTGATTTTTTTCCTTTATACCAAGAAATATATCGAAGGCCTCTACTGCCCCTAAACCCTTGTTCTCTGCTCAGTTCTAAATACTTAAACATAACTGTTGTGAAGTGCTTTGGCATCAAAGAATTTAGGTGATGAAGCTTACAACTTTTTGGATCACATTCATAGGAGAACACATAACAACCATCCTCAAATATTTTTTTGCAACAACAGATGCAAGCATAATGGAAGAAAAGCTAGGCTTCCGAGTCTCCAAGAGGCTGATAACTTGATGCGTTTTTTGATCATAGCAAAAGAAGCTACATTCTTGCCATGGAATTAAGGAACTTCTGTTTAAGAATACCAAATGTTGAGGTTTTAGCAATTTACAAAGCAGACAGAAACTATGCATAATTACTATGGAACAAAATTGTAGGAAACTGGAAAAAAAAGGGATTAATGAGTTTCGATTTCGAATTTCAATGGAAACAGTACTCAGTAGCTGATTTCTAACCGAAGTATCAAAGACAAATGGAAGCAGGAGATAAGAATGTCATTGCTTGATTTCCGTGCAAATATGGTCTAAACATAACTTGAGTACAACAGAAAAAAATCCTAGAGGTAAAATATTGTTTCGTAAACATCTATGTTTGTCACAATAAACCAACAATCCTTTAGGAATTTATTTCTCCACAGGTCAACGAATAATCATAACTGTTGGAAAAGCTAAAAGAACAAGTAGCAAGTACCAAGAGTTGCTTATGAACTATCAACGATCTGATTATAAGGGGAAAAGAAGCCAATAAATTTAAACATCTCCAGTATTGTACTACCACTGCAAACCATTTTTAGAAAGGCATACCATACTCCATTCTGTAACCTGTTAACCCAGTTTGCACCTAAAGGCTTCAGCTCAAGTTCGTCAGAGATTGTTTTACCATGATAACCTGCATCTTTGGAGACACTACGTCACTTAAACCAGTTATTAGCAAATAATGCTAACAGCACAGAAGCCCATATTCATCAAATTCAGCACATCATTGTATGAATGATTAGATTCATCTCTGGTATGTATAAATGCTGTAAATTCTTTTATAGTATATTCATTGTTCCAGTAGAAGACAATTACAATCTTCATTTTTTTCAAGTTCACTGATCAACAATTCCATCATTCTCTTATACATAGGCATGTAATGATCATTGATCATTGTTCTTGATAGACGGATTTTACTGTACAGTTCTCTAGGAGTCTCATATATACCAACATGTTCGAACGTGTGCTCATCATCATCATCTAAATTAGCAGTCTCACTTGATGGGATAGTAACCATATGCATTATTCTGCCAGGGAGATAGAACCGGTGGTTTTCTACAACATCTGTTGGAGAAATGGTGTTCTTTGTTTCACTTGCATTTGCCAGAACATTCTCTTCTTCAGTAATTTCTCTGGCAGCAGCTTCTTCTTCTTCTTCCTGTGCTCTAATAGCAACTTCATCCTCCTGCCTCTGAAGCTCCTTCTCCAGTTCCCGCCACAATTCACCTTCGGTAACATCCTCCATGGCAGATGAAGACACAACTCTATCATGACAAATAAGTGGTTCATCTTCCTCTGTGTCATCATGCCCTGAGTCACTGCTCAGACTACACTCTAATTTGATTTCTATGGAGTCTCCAGATTGGACTTCAGTAACAAGAGCTTCAGAACCGTTTCTCACAACAGAAGCTTCTGGCAGCGCCTCTACTATGGAGGTTGACGATGGCATGACAGATCGACGACGTGGTCCCATACATGACCATGACGATAATGATGATCGTGTCCTGGCAACTGCTTGAGCAACATTCTGTGCCCGCTTCATCACAACCTACAATGTACAAGGGAAGACCTCAAACAATTTGCAGAACAAGGGCATTGAAAAGAATGACAGAAGTATGCAACAAGACATCACGTGCGAAGATATCACAGCAAAATTTCTAAAATTCAATTATTGGGGGTTTGAAACAACTAATATGGCTGTTGCATCACAAGTAACTGTATAAGATCTTTACCTGAGTGCTGCTAGAGACAGGGCGTATAAGTGCGCCAGCACCAGCAACTCTGGCCCTTGCACTAGCTATAGATGGTAGACGAGATCCTAAAGCAGTTGCTGAGCGATAAACAACATTTAAGACTCTGGTATGCTCAACTTGATCCCACAAATCATTAAGCCACGATGATGCCGTAACCTGATTTAACAATTCTAAAATGTAAAAATCTGGTCTAGTAGATAAATAATAATAAAGAATTGTTCATGGCAAATTGAAGCACCTCAGAGCGAAGATCATCAACAGAAGCAGCTGAAAATGTTGGCACCAAATCTGATCCATTAACAATAGTAGTAATAAAATGCTTTCCTGATTCAGCTAAATCCCATGTCATACAAGCAGCTGCAGACAAGGCAGATTAAGGCATCTTTGCAATAAAGATCTTCATAACCCACATCACATGTCTACTTTTATTTATTACAAATATTAAGTACATGCCTGGGGCAAATGTTACACAAGTACTAGATGACAACTCCTTCTGCTCTCGAAGAATGTAGGTTAGTAGCGCTGCAGTACCACCACCAAGCGAATGGCCAACAATCTGAATATCAGAAGTGAACAATCAAGGGGAATGCCTATAATGGGAAAATTCTGCAACATGTAAGTCTGCATTGTTGAGTAGATCTCTGACACATATGTCCGATTATCAATGTGTAACCAAAAACATGATCCGTCAGTAAGCTTACAGCAATTAGCTATTGCAACTTAACAAACAGTATGATTGCTTTTTTCTGACTTGGATGCTATTCTTATACACAGAAATGGTGAGTTATATTTGTTAGAAATTATAATGCAGTTTGCTGAGGTCGAAAAACTCCACAAAGCAAAGAAGAAACATTAATATGATACTTCAAACATTAATATGATACTTCAGTTAGGAAACTTGATAATCACCTTAAGTTTGTGATCTGGATATTCAGCAAGTGCATTAAGAAGGGAAGGAGTACTCAGTTTAGCAATCCATCGAGCTGCAGCAACCATTCCACAATGTGCATATCCTAGTACTAAATTGCTTATACCACCATCATGTAAAACTGAATGGTGGAAAGGGACCACAGCTCCTGTTGCGGCTGTTAGTGTGTCTTTGATGCTATGTGTACCACGAATCAGTAGAAGGAAATGTTTCGAATTTTTATCATGTATAATTGTGAAAGCAGGCTTCAAAATCTGCAAACATATCAAGATACTTAGAGGAAAAAATCTCACTCTATCATTCTTTCAACAGACTGAATATTAATGATGTTTATCATGAGAATTAATAAATTAGAAAGGCTATTCCTTTTCACAATTCCCACAACTGTACAAGTTGATTAAGAATAATTAGGTCCACAGGGCAGGTACAACAACCCAAAGAAAGAAAGAACATCTTATAGATATTACTGTTGTCTCCTTGCATAAACTTCACAACCAAGCCTTGAACTTAGCAACAATTTGAATTTAATTGTCCACAGAGCACAATAACCCCAGCAAACAGATATTTGGGAGAAATTAAAAGAACAATGTCAAGTAGAAAGCAATCACTAATTCATAACAACCTAAACGAGCTAATTAAAAACAAAAGCAACCTAACAAACCAAACTATTTACAGTAACAGATGAAGAGAAATATTAAAGACCAACTAGATAGATCGCTGCAGGCTTTATAGGGAAATGAAGCATACCCCTGCTTTCGGCTTCTGAAGAAGAACATCATCAAGAGAATACCCAGCAGCTTCCAGAAACACCGGAAATGGCTTTTTAGAGAAAAACATGCAAAGAGTCAACAATCTCAACAGATTCTGCAGCTCCGCAATAATCTCCTGACCTTTAAGCTGTAAACAATTGCTACCAGCGTACACACTTGCAACGTGCAAATTACCCTGAGAATCATTAAAAAGGAAGGCCAAAAAATTAACACCCAGTCAAAAATCAGATAACACGCTTCATGCAACGAGAAAATACTAGTTAGCCATCCAGATCTCTCTTAGCCCCCAAGAAGTAGTCTAGAAACAAACCCTTTTAGTTCTAAATAAGCGAACACCAAACAGAGAGATAATTCAGTATCATCAATGCCTAAAAGTTCAAACCTTCTAAAATAAAGATCCAAACTTCTGATAACAACTCAAGAACCCACCTGCCTACGCATTAAATAATTAATCCCAAAAGCCAAATCAGCGATAGGCCACTTCCCAAGAGTCTCTGAATAAGTAAACCGAAGTGTCTCCGACAACGTCGTGATCGTCTCCAGCCACGTTGCCGGAGCTTGCGCCGGACGGCGGACGATCCTGCGTCTCCCCGATCTCGTTTTGGACAAATCGCCGCTTTCATCATCCTCCGTCTTCGCCGCCCATCTCCGGCTCATCACGTAGTACAGCAGTACCGCCGCTCCGGCGGCGGTGGCCATTGTCCCCGCCGCCATAAGTACGGGTCGGCGGATGAATCAAAACCTCAACAAAACGAAAAATCCAAAACCAAAACCTAAATTACGAGAGAAACTGTGGAATTTTCGAGATTACGAGACGCAGAAAATGGAGTGTGAAAACAAATTAGGAGGAAGCGAGAGAGAGAGATTTGAGCGAAGAAGATGAAGAAGACAAAATTGAGGCGTGGGCAAGAGAGGAAAAGGAATTCTTTGCTTTTTATATGAAATTACTGGAACGTCCCCGATAGTTTCTAAATTTAACTGTTTTATTTATTGTGAACGAATCGAATGGCATGGTATAATTGTGAGATCTATGCCTAAGCCTTTGATAGAAGAAAAGAATAAAACTTGGGAACAAAAAACAAAGGGTAATGCATGTATGAAGGTAACAGATATGTACTCTGTTCCTCTGTAGGTGGGAATAGTAGCAGTAGGACTGACTCACACAGGACAGGACAGGACAGGAGGATCGAGATCCACACTGTTTCATGTTCTTACTTAATTTTGAATGAATGTAATAATCTTACAATTCATAAGTTTCAAAATTTGTTGCTCCATAAGATAATAATTAAAGCATCCACATTCACGTAAGATTTTCCTTTCAGAGGTACAAAAACACTTCTGCACTACTGTACTGCGTATCAACAACTTATGCTTCATTTCCTGCTTTCCCGCATTTTAAGAAGGCCACTATCTACCAACGGCTGCAGCTCATTCTTGGCCATTTCACGGACCTTAGCATCTGAGGACTCTAGATATGCGCATATTACCTTAGAGCTGCAGAGAGTTTACTGATCAGATATCGCATTTATGCTATGACTCAATCATTTATGCCAGCAACTAAGTAAGTGTATCGAGGCTCACCTATGACCTTCAGCCCATAACCCACATTTCCCTTTCAAAGCTTTCGTCCATAAAGTGGTCGCAAACTTGGAGCTGTCCAACACCATTTTTCTAATGGTTCGACTAGAGTGAAAATTTTCAAGGACATGCTCCTCTTCTGATTCTTCCGATTTAGACTTTGCAGCAAGAGAGGCTATCGCCTCGTGCAATTTATTCAACTGGTCATTCATAGTTGGGTGGAGAATGTCATCAGAACCCCCGGTGGCAACCTGCACTTCACACCATACAAATTTAGGCAGCCAAATTATTGTATACGCCCAATCATTAGCAAAGACAACAGCATGCAAGTAGTTTTTAGCATCCTAAACTACTAAAACACTTGTATCTCAAATAGTTAAATCTTCATAAATCTCTAGTTCTGGACAAATTTTGGGTAAAGACCAATTTTCTTGCCTCATATAGTACTTCTTTCCCAAAATTTGATCTGAGTAATTCCGCCACATTCTTGGTACATGTATCCACGAGACTCTGCAAAATAGAAAGAAATCACTGTTATGACAAAATGAAACTCAATTATGAGTATCTTAAGTTGATGCAAGAAACCTTGGCAAGGCCACTGTCAACCAACAATTCACGTCTTCTCAAGGAAGGATCTTTCTTTCCACCCTCAACCAAGTGAAGGTAATCAGGATTTGTGCTCTCCTTCCCCTCAGCCATTGTAATTTCTTTCACACTGCTGTCCTCATTGTCACTAGATTCTTGATCTTTAGCAGACTTCATTTTAGAATCTGCTTCTGGCTCTCCCTAACAATAGAGCAAAACTTATCATAGTTGCATCAACAGTGAATATCAGAACCAACAAAAGAAAACATGAAACAAGGTTTTAGAAATGATAAATGACTTCAATCTACCTTGGCACTAAGGGAGGGTACATATAGATTAAGTGAAGTCATATCATCAGGAGTAAAATAGCGTGAACAGTTGGGATGTAGGAGTTGCAATAATGGGCGCCTTCCACTCTACAATATGGAAACAAAAAATTTTTCTAGAGGATAAGATGCCAATATAGTAAGAAAGATTTAAAGCAGAATGCTATTAAAAAATAATAATGTCCTAAATTTTTGTTTGAGGCCTTTCATTGAACATTCAGAAAGTTTCCCAACAAAAGAATGTCACTACACTGTGAATTCAAAGCAAACCAAATTCTCAAAAAACTTCCTTGAGATAGGTAGTTAAGTGGAAGGGGATTCAAGATCAGTAAAAACAAGATACTAACTTGAAGGGGACTCAATATCAATAAAACAAGATATCACACGTATAAAATATTGCAAAAGGTATTACACATAGCAGTGAAAACAATAAGAGTTGCAGTAGCAGTACCTTATCCAAAACCAGCTCCTTCAAAACTGATTGAAGCTCGCTAATGATGATCTGTTATCAGAAAATTTTCGTAAGAAACTTCACTAAAAGGTTATATCTAAACCTATCTAAAATAAGTGATCACAATAAGCATCACTCAAGAACCTTCGTTACAAGTTTCGTGTCATCAACAGTTGAAAAAATACAGCCAAGCACCTGAAAATAATGGGTATAGAATACAAAAATTAGCAACTAATTAGACAAGAAAATCATTAAAAAATTGATAGTGCAGACATCAGAATACTGATGAACCTTAAGAGAACCATAGTTATAAAGAATTAGACACTGTCACAGCTCACTCAATCACATTGATAACCATGAGTTTCTCATGCCATTTCTCTATTCCAATTGAATTGCGTGGTCTTTTGACCCTTTTTCTGCCCATGCCCACCCCTTTCCACCCTTCTTCCCTCCTCCCTTCCCCCAGAAAAAGGAAAAGGAAAAGGAAAACAAAATTCAAAGGAGAAGATTCCAGGAAAAAGAGAGATATGTTTGAACTTAAAATAAAGCTTATAAGAACATCCTTTTAAGTTGAAGCATATAAGTTGGATTATGGAAGTATATCTAAGGCTTCCATAAATATTTGAATGCAAAATCTTGTAAATTCAGACCTTTAATGCAACAGATACATCAATAAATTACAACAAAAAAATCAAGAACAACAACCTAATGCAGGTTAAGTACCCAAAAAAAAAAAAGTGTACCAGACTTCCATATTGATCATGGGCTATCTTGCCTATGTGGCCTTTCATTCCTTTGATGACCTTCTTTCTTTCCTGAATATGATAAAATGAAAACAAAGTGCAATTGACAGCTTACTCAAAATTCGGAAATCACACTCTATATGGTCAATTGAAGAACCACCAGCTCATTTGTTATAATATAAGCTACCAGAAATCTTAAACAAACCTTTGCACTGCCATGTTTGATACACAAAATTCCAAGCCTAGATCCATCCCTTGTATGAATCATTCGAACCAGAAGTGGACTTGACAACTGTTGCAGCATCTCTGCTGCAGAAGACTACAAATAAACACAGGTTAAGAAAAAGGACACAAGTTTCAAGCAAAAATTTCGCAGGAAAGGGAAGACTTCTAAAATTTATTTTCTAGAATTTATAGTACAAGTTAAAAGTTAATACCACCTTATCAGCTACGCTTAAATACTCCATCAGCAGCCTGTGTAAGATAGAATGGTCGACTATTCCTTTCTCTATAATTGGCTGTATAACAGCATTCATGTGCCGTAAGACTGAAGCTTTTTGCAAGCTCAGCTTTGAGATCACATCTAGCAACCTGAAAGACAATCAAAACCTAGGATTAGATGGCAAGAAGCAAACAGGAGAATGATTGTAATGTAATAAAAGGCCAAAGCAGCCAAGCATGATAATTCAGAAATAGCCAACTATGAAGCATTTACTTAGTTTCCTTCAGTGAAGCAAGGTCCTTAAACAACTGCAGCTCAGTTGAATACAACTCCAACAAAAGCTCTTGTTTTTGAGAGGCATTTCCCAATTGGTATGCATGCTCAACAACTGCATAGAAAATTAAGCAAGTTAGGGCACTACATAAAAATTGCAACAATAAAAATGCAACCAGATGTACAACACTAATGCAGATACTTAAAAAAAGTCAACCACACACTTCAAAGCCACATTCAATAGATTAACAGAACCCAAAACCAAACACGATGACAAAAGCTTTCATGGTGACAAGTCCAGAAATGCAATACATAATGCATCTGGGAGAATAAGAGAGAGGTTGATCAAGATTCAGTCTAACATACTATGTTTTAGGAAATGCATGCTAGGAAAAGCTAACTTAAGCAGAGGCACAACAAAGAAAATGTATAAGATGCATTAACATTAAATTGGGAAACAAAATGCACCGTATACAACATACCAACAGATCCAACCATGTGCCGCAAGAGAGATGCAACATGTCCACGGAGGGCAGAGATAAACTCAGCCAACTGTTTCTTGGAAGCTGTCAGAAAAAGACATGAAAATCAGGCATGAACAGGACCAACAACAAGTTACTTGATGATCTAGAACATATAAAACTACCCTTTTGATATCCTTTCCATATCAATCAATTCTTTTAAATATGATCATACCATTATCTAACATCTTGTTAACCAGATGAACTGCATACGTATTGCATGCCAAGGTGAGAAAATGCGGCTTGAGTTCACTATGAATAGCATCCCTCTCTGTTTGAGAACAATACTTAACACATGTCTGAATAAGAGCCAAAAATACAAGAGGTTCATGAGAAGAAGTTACAAGCAAGCAATTCGAGATCAGAAACACAAAACAGAAAAGTGAAGTTAGAAAAAAGAAGAAGGTCAAAGCTAAAATCTACCTGCAGCACACGAGAAGATACATGGGAGCTAGCAATTTCTGGAATCTTTCCCTTCATTTTTTGTACAGCCTCAGTAATTAACCTAGAAATCATTGGGAAACAAATGGATAGAAAATAATAATAAATTATCAGACCAATTATAACTTACTACGACCGAATTTTGCTAGAACAAATAACATACTTGCGTCTTTCCTCTTTGGCAATATTCCGGTGCCTCATCTTTTCCCAAAGAGACGCAAGCTCCTTTCAGATACAGAAGAAATCATTTCAGACCATAGTCGTCAGAGACAATAAATAAAGCTAAGACAAGCCCACACCTGAACAGTCAACTGCAAAGGGAATATGAAGAATATAGTTATTAACATACTTGCTCCAGATTGTAATGTCGCTTCCGTTTCTTCTTCCTAGCTTCCGCCAATTCCTACAAAAAAAACTCACAATTCAATCACCGAACACGGAACGTTAGAGACATCCCACACCCACTAGGCAGTTAACAAAAGGGGCAAAGCAAACACAAAACCAGCACAACCTTGGCGCGGAGTCTGCGGTCCCGCTTCGATAAAATCTCCTTTTTCCCGTCACCAGAAATTGTTTTGCTGAACTTGGGGCCATTCCGTATCTTGGGTTTCTTAGAAAGTTTGAAACTTTCCTTGAGTTCCTTTTTGGAGGCATTAGAGCTACCGAGCTTGGTTTTCTTGGATGCCGAGCCATCTGGAAGGGATTTAACATCTGACGTTGAGACTTTCCTCTTCTTCTTATTCGGCGTCATTGAATGAAAAGCTGGAGGTCGGAAGGTGTTGGCTCTGTTCTTTGTCGCAAATTAGTCGGTAAGCGGCCATCGGTTGGGGGATGTGTGGAGGGTTTAAGGATGGAGATGGAATTTGGGCTAACAAATCCAATCTGGAAGGCCTGTAGATCCAAAAACAAGAAAGGGCCAAGTATTTAATCCGCTAAATTAAAATAAATACACAAATACTAACACAATCTAATCGACGCAAGCAGGCGACAAAGAAAGGATTGGTGTTAGAAGTCAATATCCCAAAATCCTTGATGGTGTGTAGTCAAATGCGATTAAAAAAAAAAAAAAGGGCGGCATTGGAGTTGTAATATTATTGACATAACATCGGATTCTGCTAGCTTACCTCGACCTGTAACATTGGATGCTGGCAGAGGTGACTGGAATAACTCAACAACAACTTTAACTTGCTTGATCACATCCCTATTTTTGTTTAAAACTATTTATGATAAGATTGTAATGTACCTGGTCACTGTGCTACAGCTACCTGCTTTATGTTAATTTGTAAACACAAGATTCGAGTAAATTCATAAAGCGTTTCGTTTTCTTTAGACAGACAGTGTGTAAGATATTATAACCAATTTGCTAAAATTTGACCGAGGAGCATAACCGTGTGCGTTCTGGTTTTGGAGTAGTGCTGTTATGTTCTGTCAGCCAGGCTAGCAATTCCAAAATGATTGAACTGGGTCCCACCAACCCCCTCTCTTGCTTTGTCTGTCTGTCCTGTCAACCCACATGCTGCGCTGTCTCAAGTCTCAAGTCTCAAGTCTCAAGTCCATCTCGTTGTTTTTTACTTTTACCTTCACATAAACTGCGTACGTGTCAGTTGCCATGTCACCCAACTAAATGTCAGTACAGTAACAGTACGAACCAGCTGCTTCTTTCTTAGTCCTCCTAGCCTAGCCTCTGCGTGCGTTCAATGGCAATGACCAAATTTGTCGGCCAGAGACGTTATTAGTGAAAAAATGTATTAAAAGTTAGTGCTATAAATACGGTGTTATTGAAATCCCTCTCCCACTCATTCAGCACGTTCTTAAACAATTTTTTCTTGCAGTTTCTGCATGGAAAGCTGTCATTTCCTACTTACCAAACCAATAATAAACGTTTCAAACAATATTAATTTCTCTGTACTAAGTCCCTCACTTCTGTCTCATTTATATATAATTAATGCTCATAATTCACAATCCTACAATTACCTGCTCTCTGTTTGCTGCTTCTTCTCTCCCTCTCTCTCCTTCCTTTTGGTGTGTTCCTAATTGTTCCTTCTGTCACTGTTTTGCACTGGACCCTGTTCTTGTCTCCTTTGGGTGTCACTTTTGTGCCCAGCCTTTGAACCCATGAAGGTGCCAGTAAGTATGTTTTCTTTTGTTTTATGAATCTGGGTTTCGCAAATCTAAACAACTTGTTTGTTTTTCTATTGTTATGTCGACGATGAACTCGATATTTTTCAAAGTATATGTTTGACTTGTTATGCGCTCTTCTTAAGGATTGGCCTATTGATCTTGTTAAGAATCCAGTTCGTTTTGCTGCTATAAATAGACTGCTATTGCTTCACATATTTATTATGTTGGTGATGTTCTCTTCCTCCCTTGAGAGGGTGATTTTCAGTTTCGATCGTGTCCTCCCTCTTTGTGAGTGAAAGCTTATCTTGAATTTCGGGTTCTTTATATTTTTCTTGTTGTCTGGTTCGTCTTGTTCTTGCTCCTTGCCACTCATTTGCTCGTCTTACCTTTCCTGGCATCTTCTAGCTTTTTAGTTCTCGAGGGTTTTGTTGTGTTTGCTTTACTACTTTTATGGAGTTTCCAGACCTCACTTCAACTTTCAGTTGAGTTGCCAATTTGTCTATTTATGAGTTTGTTTCCGGAGGTTGGTTCGGCCAACAGTCTGTAACTAGCTTACAGACTTGCAGATTCTGAATCCGTTAAATGGAGAAAGATTCTGGTTGGTCTCCACTGCTGTCCTTTCAACTGAGGTCGCTTTGTGTTGTTTTATTGAGCAAGATGAATCTACAACTGTACAAAATATTCAAGTATAGTTTCCCATGTTTCAGGTTGCATTGTTGTTACTGCTGGCACTGATTGATGCAAGTGGAACTGTAGTTGGAGAAGGAAGCAGTGGATTGTGTGACAATAAGCCTAGTTTGGAACCAAGACCACACAGTGTGTCCATTTTGGAGTTTGGTGCGGTTGGAGATGGAAAAACTTTAAATACCTTAGCCTTCCAGAATGCTATTTTCTATCTCAAATCCTTTGCTGACAAGGGTGGTGCTCAGCTATACGTGCCACCCGGAAAGTGGCTCACTGGAAGTTTCAATCTCACCAGCCATCTCACACTTTTCTTGGAGAAAGGTGCTGTCATCCTTGGATCTCAGGTGGTTCCACACTTGATTCTTTGATTGGAACAATCTTCAATCAATTGAGTTCATTTTTGTTGCATCCTTGGATTTCCTCACTCTCTTCTGTTGCTTGTTAGGATCCCTCTCATTGGGAAGTAGTTGAACCCTTGCCTTCCTACGGCCGTGGGATAGATCTTCCTGGCGATAGGTATAGAAGTTTAATAAACGGATATAAGGTGACGGATGTAGTCATAACTGGTAAGTGTTATATGTAATTGCTTGGTTTCTGACACTGTTTGCTTTTCCAATATAAGGAAAGGAATGATCTTACCCTAATAAGCTGTTGTAGGTGATAATGGAACCATTGATGGGCAGGGCTCAGTTTGGTGGGAATGGTTAAAGTCCCACTCCTTGAACTACAGCCGCCCAAATCTTGTGGAGTTTGTAGATTCTGAACTTATAATAGTATCAAATCTTTCCTTCTTAGATGCTCCTGCATATAGCATACACCCAGTTTATTGCAGGTAATTTTTACTGGTAATATAGCCCAATTTTCCTATTACACTCAACTCATCACTTGTTGGCCAGGCTTAGACATTTGTATAATGGGTTCTGGTGCAGTAATGTGCTTGTACAAAATATCTCTGTCTCCGCAAGCCCAGAGTCTGTCTTCACCATCGGGATAGTGCCAGGTTTGTGGGACGAATATTCATTATTATAATTTGAAGTTTTCTGGAATGCCATCTGTAATCAACAAGATCATAAAAAGCAGTAGTAGTACCACATAACCTAATAAAATATAAGAATCAATTGATGCAGTGCCCCCGGAAAGAAAAGTAATCGTACAGAAGAGGTTTTTCTGTCCCAAAAGAGAATGGCTTTATATAAATCTGCAATCTTATTATACTGAATAGCTTTTTGTGAAATTTCAGATTCTTCAAATAAGGTATGTATAGAGGATAGCAGCATCAAAATGGGTTATGATGCCATTTCACTTAAGAGTGGGTGGGATGAATATGGCATTGATTACAACAGGCCTACCACAGATGTGCACATAAGAAGGGTCCATCTTCAATCATCTTCAGGATCATCTATTTCCTTTGGAAGTGAGATGTCTGGTGGCATTTCTAACGTGCATGTGGAGCAAATCGACATATATGACTCCATTAGTGGTATTGAGTTCCGGACAACCAAGGGCAGAGGTGGGTACATCAAAAGAATCATCATATCAAATGTTGAACTGGAAAACATCAGCATTGCATTTGCTGCTCTAGGTGATCGCGGGTCGCATCCAGATGATAACTTTGATCCCAATGCTCTCCCTGTTATTGACAAGATAACTTTGCAGGACATTGTTGGTTCAAACATCACTATCCCAGGGAACTTCACAGGGATTCATGAATCTCCTTTCACCTCTATTTGCCTATTTAATGTCTCCCTAGCAACTTCTGCCTCCTCATCTACGTGGCTATGCTCTGATGTGATTGGCTTTTCAGAGTTTGTCGAACCCCAACCATGCCCTGAACTTGAGACTTCTGATTCAACTTCTTCCTCCATTTGCTACACCCTCCTTGATTCTTACGGTAAATCTGCGACCTTGTGAACCTTTCCTTCACAGTACAGTCACATTCTTTTCAATAAGACACGTCCAAAGCATTTGTTACCCCATTCTGTGGCTTTATCTGCACATCATTTGTACAGCATCATTTCTTTATTCATGTGTAAGAAAATTTTTGGTAGCGATCATCCAACAGCTTTGCCTTTTGCTCTCATGTCCTTTTAGTATATATGTTTTTCGTATTAATTTCTTTCAAATTGGGGTATTTTCTGTCTCATTGGTCAGGAGCTTTGTCCGTTCATTTTTAATCATTTCAATTATTTCAAAGTTCGCTTTGCATTCTATGAAACGCTTTTTGATGGCCTGATGTGGCCTATGTCAATGAAGATTTCTGAGCTACCTATTAGGTCCTTTTCGGATACAGACAAGATCCTTGTGAATTCTCCAAAGAGAAGATTGGAAAATATTTTGGAGCTACACAGACAAGTCATTAAGACTTATCTTAGAAGAGCTCTCTGACAGAGTTCAAGAACGGCTTTAAGAGGAAGATTACTGTTCATGGTTTTAGATTATGACAAATTTTTGTTCCTCCTCCTCCCACCCCATGGCTGAATATGATAATAGCGACAAAATTACTGATCTACGTTCACAATTCGAGCAAGAATAAAGATCAATTAGGAAATTGCATCTATCCTTCTTACAATATAGTTTAGTGATTATCACTATCATTTTCTAAGGATTACAATTACTAGTAATTAATTATCTTTCTATTATCTAATCATTGATTAAAAGAATTTAAATTGCTAGTCTAAAATAATAAACCAGAACAATAAACAAGAATGAATCAATCCATCGATAATCAATATCTAGATGTATAATCCTCTTATAACCTTTCTATGGCTAAATTATTTTGATTCATGTATTAACTCTTGGTTTTTGGACCGATAAAAATTTTAAAGTTATAATTATAGTCTTTCTCAAGAAATACAATTTATATCTTTAAGTTAATTGATTGAAATCTTTTTTTAATCAAAACCTTATAGAATAAATCTCTTTATTAAATTTGACTCTAACCCGTAAGATTTATGTGATACTATATCTTTAATTATATACAAATCTTATAATTCATGCCATTATTTTTAGGGTTCTTCCCATCTAGACTTATCCTAATTTAGTTCATACTAATGTTGTGAAACCTGGTTAGAATCCGATCTCGATCGCAACGGAATATTTATGAAACTTTTTCGTAACTTTTGATTTCCTGAAATCAAGATCTCTTTAAATCTATAAAATGATTAACACAAAATCATAATAACGCAAAAACTTAATTTGTAACTTATTCCGAAACTTGATCTTTATCTTGTAGTATCCCTCAAATCGTTTTTGAAACCGATTCGTGTCAACTACTGTAGCGCACAAATGTCCGACATCTAACGATATTCACATAATGAATTGAGAGAACTTTGTAACTCTTACAGAGATGGTTAAGCAAGAAGTACTAGCTCCATATAACTTAAGTCTATTTTATAATAAGCTTTGGACGTTTTAGTAATTTAATTGAAATTAAATTATAATTTTAATTAGGCTTCAATTAGAATTACAAATAATTCTAGTTAAATACCAATTATTCCCAAATAAGATTCAATATCTCATATTGATCCTTATTTATTAAATATATCATATTTAATCATAAAGTTTCTCAAACTTTACGATCAAATCCAACTTGATTAAAATAACTTTGCTCTCTTTAAGAGCATTCTATATGTGCAACCTATTAGGTTCTCAAAAATATTGACAATGATTATAAATTATAATTATAATTCATAATCAGAATTAGAATTAGATAAATTAAAACTTTTTAATTTATCTTTAATTCTCCAATTAAATGATTTATAATTATAGATTAAGATTGACGTCTAACAACGTATCATGATCATCCAAATATTTAGGAATGTCAAATTAGTTTTGACTAATGTTTTTGTGCATGATTTTTTTCATAGAATTCAATCATTTCATCATACAATGTTCCGATTAGACATAAGGCATGAAATTAATGTCTACTCTATTTTAAATCCAATCATATTAGGACTTTGCCATTGTTTATTGATTCACTTAATGACATTTGTAAATTATTTATAAAATGTCATTCCACCTTGGCCAAGGATTTCCCGAATCAATACTAACCAAGAATAACAGAATATTCTTCCTAATTACTTTAGGCTGATGAATCTTATCTTGATCACTCAACTATCTCCATATAGTTCATGCTACATCCAACGACTACCAATTAAATGACCCATGATTAAATAGATCATAAGTAGTATCAAAATATAGCAATCCCTATACAAGATAACTTTGGTGACCTCAAGTCAAAGGATCACTTATACTATCATCACAATGAGAATTTCATATACATACAAGTAATGCTCCAAATGTATTTCTTATATCGGGGCTGTTCAGTGACTTTGTTCTCTAACAAGCACTCACACGTTTATTTAAGTATCTCTATACTTTAACCTATGAGATCGATTACTTTCTTTATAAGGAAAAACAAAACGCGTGCCAGTATTTTTATATTCTATTAATATCCAATCTTAATAGAATAATGACCAAGAATAATTAGGAATAATACATAAATGTAATATAAATATCATAATTATAATCTCATTACAATTTTATTTGTAATGTACAATTATCCCATGATTTTATCATATATATCTAAATATATACAAGATAAAGAATATCTTTAAATAGTTTGTCACTAAACTATTAAACCAATAATCTCTCACTTACACTAAGCCAGTATTTTAAGTATCTCATACCATATCACCATATGACGATTATTCTGCTACTGAGACAGTGGCTTAATGAGAGAATTCTACAAGATTCTCTATAATGAGCACTTACTATAAACTTATAACCCCTGTCTTAATTATCATCATAATTTTAAAAAAATTGCCTAAATACATTCTTGGATATTTGATGAGACATTAAATCCTTTTGCATGCCTAATGAATAATACATTACTATCTTGAACAATGCAATAAACTATATCAAGTTCGCTAATGAACTTGTTGATCCAATTAATCATTTCCTTTAAATGAAAAATGTATTATGGCTTAATTAGCAACCATTGCTACATTGGAACTTTTCCAATCTTAAAATAATATTGT
>JAOSBK010000205.1:20926342-20938468 GCA_027568895.1 Erythroxylum shatona | reverse complement strand
TCAACTCTATTTCAATCAACACATTTACTTTTGAATATTTCTTATTTTCACTCAAAAATCGGGGTCCAACACTTAGGGTGCCTATAACTTCTAAAAAGCTAAAGTTCCATAATTGTTTTGTGTTATTGGAGAGGTTCAAAAACAAAATTAATAACTGGCATAATAGATCCCTTTCATATGCAGGGAGAGTTTAACTTAATTTATCATTTTTGAACAACTTACACAACCATTGGAGTGCACATTTGGTTATTCCTAAGAAGATAAATAAAGAAATTGAGATATGTATGAAAAGCTTCCTTTGGTATAGGAAAGCTGAGGTCTCCAAAGGACCCAAGATGAAATGGAAACACCTTTGCTGGATTAAATAAGAAGGAAGGCTAGGACCTGTTTCAATGCAACTGGTTCAAACCAAAATAGTAGCCAAGAGGACTTAGAGACTTTTTAAAAACAAAGAGACATCTTATATAAAATGAATAAACAAATGCTATTTGAAAGACACTAATTTTTGGAAGTTAGAAGAGAAATAGGAGAACTTATGACCATTCATCCCAATGATGAGATGAAGACACATTATTTATCCTCTTATCAAAATTTAGACTGGAAATGGTGAAGACTCTTAGCTCTAGTATGACAATTGGAGTCCTCAAAGTCCACTAATCAAGAGAGAATAGTTGTCCACTCTGGTTGGCAGATTGACTATCAATACCAAAGACTCTTTTCTTATCAATCAAAACACTTAGAAGATTACAGGTAAAGGAATAAACAGATTGTAGGCCTTCCTTCTAAAATATTTTCCAAATTCCTCCACCAAGGATAAAATCATTTGTTCTATTTGTGGAAATGGAGAGTTCTCCAATTCTTCTTGCTTTAAAGCTATAAGACTTCATCACCTAAACATACCTTGGTTCAATATAGTGTAGAAAGGATACTTAACGCCCTAGGCTTCTTTTATAACTTGGTTGGAAGCCAGTGGAAAATTAAAGACCAAACATAAATTAAAGGGAATGATTGGCCAGATTTATTTCCTTTGCAAAATTTACCTGAAACTATAAATCGTCTATTCTTTAATTGTAGATTCTCATCCATATAGGCAAGGATGCAGCAAAACATGAACCTAGTTTATCCTGCAAATGATTGGGAAAACATCTTAATTTAGGTAAAGAACCATTATAAAAGAATTAGGGACTATAAGAAGTGCTTAAGCCTTCATATAATCTACTTTGTCTACTCAATTTGTTATAAATGAAATTAAATAATTTCCAAGGATATTCATACTGAACAAAATGTTGTTGCATATAGAACCTATTGTTGGATCAAAAGGGTACTAGTTGCCCACCAAGTCATTGATAACCTAAGCTTTTCTATGAAATATAATTGGGAACTGTTGTAATTTTAAACTATATTGAATTAGCTTTTGTACTAATGATAAGTTGTCTTACTACATACCTACAAATCTTTTTGTAATCATAGCCTTGTAATATGCCTTTGTAAGCCTTCATTGGCTATTTAATGAATTTCTTTAAAATTTTTTAAAATGGTGTTAGAGTTAATATTTGATGTTAAATTTTTTATTTGATATCTTAAACACTTTAAGTTGACATGTGGTACTCTTACTTGTATATTGAGAGATAGTAATTTTATCTATATATGGATCACTTTTCCTTTTAAATGATATAAATAAAAATATTGGATCAAAAAGATACTAGTTGCCCACCAATTCATTAATAACCTAAGTTTTTTATGAAATTTAACTGGAAACTGTTGTAATCTAATCTACACTGAATTAGCAGTTATACTAATGATAGGTTGTCTTACTACATACCTATAGATCTTTTTGTTATTATAGCCTTGTTATAGGCTATTTTAGGCCTTCATAGGCTATTTCAATGAATTTCTTTATTTTTTTTAAAAAATGGTGTTAGAGTTAAAATTTGACGCTAAAATTTTTTATTTGATATCTTAAACATTTTGAGTTGACATATGGTACTCTCACCTATATATTGAGAGATAGCAATTTTATTTATATATGGGTCACTTTTCCTTTTAAATGATATAAATAAAAATATTATAACTAACTTATTATAATATTTAAATTTTGAATTAAAAATGAAACTCCTCTTCATAAGTGAACCACTTTCTTATTAAACGAGATTCTTGAAAGTTAATAATGGATTGGAGCTAGATATTGATTTATTAGATATTTAATTTTACACGATTTCACAGATAGCCTTTTTAGAACATCAGATATGTATTAAATTGTTAATTCTCACATCAATAAGGAAGCATAATTTAAGGATCATTTGACTTCACTTACGTTAATATGTTGTGATTATTTTGTTTTTAGATTATTTTTAAATTTTTTATATTTTTATTAACAAAACAAAAACATATTGGATCCAGGTTTATAATAAAAATTTGAAAATAAAAATCTATTTAGTTGAGATTTATAATAAAAATATAAAATAAAAATTAATTTAATTTCATCATCATATTTTTATTTTATTCTTATTATACTATTAAATGATAATATTACATTTTAATTTAATTTATTTCCCAATATATCAAATTTTATTTTCAAATTAATCAATTATCGTAATTATTGAAAATAAAAAGGTATGAATATTTAATATAATAAATAATAATACCTTAATTTTATATAAAAAGAAATTATTTTGACTCATTCTAATTAAATATTTAAAGATGTTTATCTTGCTATAATGATTTAAAAATAATAGTAATATCACTAATAAGAAGAAACATCAATCAATTACAACTTTTAATAATATAATTATCTTACATTTGTGAAGCAAATTTGTCCTACTTTTGGGATATACTCTGAATTTGTGTAAAAGTGATATTATACTTTACTTGAGAATGTGTATCTTCATTTATAATTTTTGCAATTTGCTCATTATTTTTAATACAACTGTTAAATAATTAACTACTTTATCTCAATATTATGATAAAATTATGCATCACATAATAAGTAATAACAATGTAATCTTGTTTTTTAATATCATAATTGGGCATATTCAAAAGTATAAGAAATCTTAATTTTATAATTCCAAAACATCTTTTAATAATATTTCTCAATGAATAATGCATGTAGTTAAATTACTATGGACTTTGAAGTCTTCCTTTCCTTTATAATCTCATAAATGATATCTCTCATCTTAGTATGGTGAAAGAATTCAAACATATTAGTGTAGCTTGAATCAACCAAATAGAAATTACCTAAATATTTAAAGAACGTAATATTAACAACAGATTAAAAAGAAATTGCAATTATTATATTTATTTAAAATAAAATAATACCTTTTGGAGGCATATAAAAATGGTTATCTAGATTTGTTACTATTTTAAAAGAACTCAAGATTCATATGCAATACCTTCCATCTAGTTAGTACATTTGTGGAATGCTAGTCAATTGAGCACTAATATATGATATTTTAAGTTTAGATCAATTCTTTTACCCCTATATGATATTTATTCATCGGTTGAAACATATGTATTAATATTCTTACTATCTATAGTTCCTTTACAATCTTATAAAAACAAAATTATATTATTAAAATTATTAATTAAAGATATAATAAAAATAGTAATAAAATATATGAGTATACTTGTAAATATGAAAAGTATTTTAAATTATTCTAAATCTCAAGAGGTGTCTTAGTAAAGGAGGGTAGACTAATAACTCTTTTTGCAAGATGATTATCTGCATATAAGACTACAAAAACCCTTTGAACTTGTCAAGATTGAATATTGAAGGTGTTCTATATATTACTGTCATTGAGAAAATTGTAACTTGTTCCTCTATAATCAAATGACTAGTTGGCTTTAACCCTATTAAACTTTGTAACTCATTACATAAGCTCAAGACAAGAATAAGTTCCACTATCCAAAATGACCTGATAGGGCATAAGTTCTATATGGTTGCTTGTATAAATGTAAATATTTATATTTTTCCCATACTCCCATAAGAGGCAACTATGGGGAATTTTTCACAATGGGCAAAAGCCTAATGGAGCAATGCCATGCGAAGATAGAAGGCTTCTTTTCTAGGAGAAGAAGCAATGATGGTATCTGAGGAATAAGCATTGACTAATTCTGTACTAGCAATCGCGGTAATATAAAGGATTCAAGCATGATTTAGAATGGTTAGGCATAAAGCGTCTATATATGACGTTTTAAGTGTTGTCATATCAAAGTTGAGATAGGAGTAGGTCCTTCTATGATATCTGGTAACCATACAAAAAAGAGAGAATTGGGCTAATTTAGGAATTACGCTTGAAAATAATATAAAGTCACCTAAAATAAAAAAATAAATAATTCATCTTATTGAACAACTTTTAATCTTATCAAATCCTCAATAATCCGCAAGTGCACAGGTTAGAAAGCATAGTAATTGAGGTGTAGATCCCTAAAGGAATTAGTAAACTAATTGGATCCTAATGTTATCTAAGGTTATAAAAAATGTGATAAAAATGAAAAAAATAAAAACAACACATTGAACAATTGATTATGAATTGATTAAATATGAAATTATGAAATTAACACAAGGAGATCAAAATAGAGGACAACCATTTAACAATCAAGAAATTGTAGAAGACAAGATTAACCAATAATGAGAAGAGGGGATTCATTCTATTGTCAATTGGTACCTAAATTGCTTTTGATTTAATTGGTATCGATCCTATAATTTTGAAACGTTGATTATTCTCTCTCAAGACCTAATCATTAAATCCAAAATCATAATTTCTTATTGATTTTGAATTTCTGATTTTGCAATTTCTCAATTAACAAAATAGCTCACATTGTAGTTAGCTCTTAAGCAATCTAATAGACAATTGGATCCTCACACAAGATCTCTCTTTGTATAATTACCAATTTGATGTTTATATGATCTATTAGGTTTTTAATTCTCATTACCTAACCTAATCATGCTACTATCAGTTCAATGTCTCAATATGTTACCAAACTATGCAAAACGATAAATAATCACAATACCCAAGCACATTAACATCAAAAGCAATCAAATCACATTTGATTCAAGAATCAACCCCAAATGAGTTTAGAACATCCTTAAACAAGCATTCATCATCCTCATATTCATATCATACATTAAATGAAATGAAAACAAAGAAGAATCAAGATAATTAACTTGGACGGATGGCTGGAGTGGCTGGCAACTCTTCTTCTTCTTCTCTCTTCCTTGGCTTCTTTCTTTAAATGGTAAGATAGAGGCTTAGCTCATTAGGGTCATCTTATTTTCTTTTGTAGTTTTTTTGCCTTTTAAGGTAAAAACTAGGAATTGCTTAGGCCAGAATGTCCAAAATGACCCTCTAAAAATGAAAACTGACATAGATCTCCACGTCTGTCTCGCACTTGTCACGATCATGACCCCTTAAAAATAAGCTTCTGTCATGATCATAATTGTGACTCTTAAAATAGCTTTTGTCACGATCGTGGCTCATTTAGTCACAATTGTGGCCCATTCAGTCATGATCGTGACCTTTGGCTGGATCAGTTCTATCGCAACCATGACAAGGATGTCACAATCATGGCTTGGGTCTTTCTCCAAACTTTCTCCAACTTCACTCGATCTTCTTCATCTGATTTAAAACATTAACAAACACATCAAAATACCTCAAGCGCTCTAAATTAAAGTCAAATAACATGCTCTAACCCATATAATACTAAAAAACATAAACACATCATCACATTACACAATTCTAATCCTAAAAATGCACAATTCATCTAATCAACACCTAAAAACACACTAAAGTAGCTACTAAATTACAACTATCACACCTTATTATTAAAAATCAAGTTATTGAAAACTTTCAACAAATTCCTAAATTCAAAACTCCCGTTATCTAGTAAAGACCTGAAATTCGTACTAATAAACCAAAATCCTCTACATAATAAAGTGATTGACTATTAACTGACTGGCTCCAAGATGTAGCATCTATGTTAAATTACCATTTAACAGGACGACTAGGAAGGATCTCGAGCTTGACTGTAGATTCGTAGCATGGGTGATTAATATTGCTCATCTTAGGTAATGAAGGTGGCTAGCTCGTTATCTTAAAAAAAGAATTAAACATATAAAATATAAAATATAAAAATATAAATATAAATGATATGTATATATATACATATGTTAATATATATGCATAAAATCAACATACCCGATGCACAAGATTCCCCACATTGCGGTGGGGAATCTAGGAAGAGTCATGATGTATGCAACATTTCTTTTGTATTTTTACAAAGAACCTGTTTTCATGACTTGAACTCGTAACCTTATTTATTTTATTTTTAGTTCCTTTATGATATATGCATATATAAAATACTATACAGGAAGGGCAACAAAATGCTTTGGGAAGTTGAAAATAAGCTTTACACTCAATCATTCCAGATAAGGCTCACGTCCTCTGTATTATCTCGATTGTTGACACAAAGTTAGTAGTTGGTCAAAAAATAACAAATGTATTCACTGTATATCAATAACCAAGCCATTAACAAAAGAATACTTTATTAAGCTTAGGTATGAGCTATAGCTGCAGGAGTCTTTCTCTTGTATCCTCTTGTATCATAAATGACCCATAAATAAGAAGCATCACAGGACAAGATAGATAATTCTTTTTTAAATTTAATTTCAAACTTTTCTGTTATTTTCAATTAAAAAAGAATTCACCATTTGAAAAGTGCAAGACTGATATCAAGAGAGTTAACGTGAGATAATAGATTGACGTAATTGTATTAAGAAAATTAGCATGTAACTAAGTTTACAAATAAACTTTATTAATTGAATCTTTAATAGAGAGACTCCTGATTGAACCTTTAAACAAATTTGTATTTTAAAATTTAAATGAATTTAAGTTTGGCTTATTTATAGTTGTGTTCTTATTAAATTGTCTGATAATATAAATTAATTCTTCTAATAGCTGAATTGAATATAAAGAAAGTTCCATTTACCGAAATAAATTAGAAAGCACGAGTGTTGGACTTTTGGATGAATTTTAGGTGAAAGTTTGAACCAAAAAAAAAAGTTAAAATTGGAATCTCGGCCTGTGGGCATTGATAGTTCGGTCCAGATTGTCTGTCCAATTTTATGATGTCTTATTATGTCCCATAAATCTTAGCCATTTATTTGTGTGGGCTTCGTGTAGATTCCGCATAAATAAACACAGGACCCGCATAAATGAATAATTGAGATTTATGAGACAGAATAAGACACCATAAAATTAAAGAGATGATCCTATCTCCTTTCGAATTTCCCACAAACTGAAGGCTGAGGATTAGTCCTTATAGGAATCTTCTAAAAAAATTCATATGGCCCCCTGGAAGTGAAATGCAGAGAATTGATTCTTACGGAACTTAAAAGCTTCGAATCTCATTCTTTCCTGAACAACGTTATCACATGGTTCTGAAGAAGTAATGCAGCCACCAGATTCTGTAATTCTTTTAGTTGTTGCCCATTAATTCACTCCTCTATTTCCTCGAGGCGAAACAAGGGGTTCACACTCTCTCTGACCCTATTTACACTATCCTACATGCATTTGGATTTTCATCACTGAACATAGATGTGATGTTTCCATTTCGATTGTTGTCATGATAATCATCATTGTAGCGATCCATCTTGCTGTTATAAAATGTTCGTCGAGGTGGCGATTGTATATACTCATAACTGGTAACATATGATAATGGACGATATGTGTTGTAGCTATGTGTGACGTAGATTGGCTGTGGTGGCTCTGTTGAGAATCCTGGACCGGTACTGGCGTATCTATTCCAATGACCATTGTAACTGTGTCCGTAGCCATATCTATAGCTGCCACAGTCCGATGGCGGAGGGTGGTGGTATATGACGTGAACTTCTCCTACATCTTTTGGTCCAAAGCGCTGTTGATTAGATTGGCTTGCACTCTTATCCGAAGCAGCAGGTGGTGCTGGTGATGGTTTCTCCTCAGGTAATGGATTCTCTGGTGGTGATGGTGGATCTTTTGGTGGTGGTGCTGCTGATGATTCTGCTGCTGGAGGAGGATTAGCCGTGTCAGAGGCCGTAGAAGGTGGCGACGAACCACCTTCAGAAGGTTGTTGGGATTGCTCTGGTGGCTGAGCATCAGGTTCTGTTGATTCTGAGTGCGAACTTATGGTGGCCATCTTCCTAGTTTTCCTAATGGCTTTGACTATTTTCTCTGGATCTGCCCACCCAATTATTGTCAACTTCTGTTGGGGAAAGTCAATATACAGATCATATATACCTGTGCGACATGCAACAATTTATGTACTTCAGACATGGGGAATTTCAAAGATTATGATTAGTCTTGAACAACAATTTTGACAGGAATTATCAACATTTTAACAGTTTACCATTAATTCCATGCAATGCCTTTTTGATCTTCTGCACGCACCCGTTGCAGTCCATTCGGACTTGTATCTCAGTGACTCGAGGTTTCTGCATTTGAGAAAGAAGCAGACTCGTAAACGGTTAAAAGCAAACTGTGCACGAAAAGTTAAATTCCCTTCATATTTCTGCGAAAGCAATACATGAGGTGATCCTTGACTGAGGAATGCTTGGCGTACCTCTAACTCTGGAACCATTAGGCAATGGAGAGAGAGAGATGAAGTGGTGTATGGGAGATGAGAGAGGGAGGAGAGTACAAGTGAAGAATCAATAGAGTTGGCATTTATTTTGTGCAAGCAGGCGGAATGTACGAAAGGCAAAAGATGTGGGACGTGAAAGGAATCTACTTTTCCTTGTGATAGAAAAAGAAAGAGGAAGATAATATATTATTGCTTCAATGGGATGTTAACCCTTATAGGTGTCAGCGTCGGTAGTATATATAAGTTGAAGAAAGGGTCGGTGTCTTGTATGGGGACTTCTTTTTTGGACACATGATGACACAAAGGGAATTTGCTTTAAGCATTATTGAAGGATGCTTATGTTTGCTTCTTCAGTCCTGATATCTAAAACCGACCGTAGAAAGGATGAATGCAAGTGTTACGAGGGACAAGATCTTCTGTCTAATTTTATGGTGTCTTATTCTATCTCATAAATTTCAGTCATTTATTTATATGAGTCTTGCGTTCATTTATGCGAAACCCACGCAGGATCCACATAAATAAATGATGGAGCTTTATGAGATAAAATAAGATACCATAAAATTAAACAGATGATCTAGATTCCAATGTAAAAAGGGTTTTTCTCAGTCAAAGATTAAAAGTAGCTTTTTCGCTTGAGTGTAAGGAGGAATCCTTTTGTCACAAGAAAAGATGACTATTGTGTGCCAAATGAAATCATGCAAGGCTGAGGCAAAGCTTTCTTTTTCGTCCTCAAAGTTTGGTGGAGAGTGACTTATAGATTCCTTACTTGAGTCTCATAGGTGCTTAAGGGTAGCGATGGTTTTACTTACATGGCGTTGTCAATTTTAACAAAGAAAGTACAAGCAAGCTTTCATTTTTGTTCTAAAAGATTGATGGTGAGTGAATTGTAGATTCCTTGCGTGAGTCTCAAAGGGTGGTGATGAGATAAGATACATGTTACTCTCAAATACGCGTTTGGGACTTCTCAACGACTCTTATTGTTCCTTTTCATGCTAAATAATTATAGCTAGGAAGGAAAGAGAATTCTACCAATTGGTTATAAATTAACCAAAATAGTATATAAGCATTGACAAAAACAAGAAGAGGAAGAAAGTGACTGAAAAGGCTGCAACAAATGATTTTTTCCTGTTTAGCATTTGGATATTCCATATAAAACTGGTCTGATCGATACTCTGTGAGTTCAATTACATCATAAGTTCAACATTACAACTAGTTATATAAGTAATTTACGTTTTAGACAGTGCCTTAATTTACTTGTAGAATAATTAATTATTACAAAAATTAATCATATTTTCTTCTCCTATTTAGAAGTAACGCACATAACTAATACATGCTTTAACTTATCCTACATTCATAGCATACGTAGCATGTGGTTTTATAATTAATGCTTTGATTTTAACAAATACAAAGGATATCTGAATAATGCTATTCCTAACTTTTTTTAATCTCGATTATGACATTTTATTTCACAATTAGCATAAGTAAGCAGCTTTCATTTTTATCATATCGGCCAAATAAATTTATTGAAAATAGTGATTAAAGCAGGAAATCTATAGATAGACTAGGAGACGTTCCTTTCTGGAATTGGGAGCACTACAAGAAGACTCTAAAATTGTGACAGAATATTGCCGATGGTAAAGAAACCGTCAGTAATTACGGATATCTTATATTGGTTGGTAAAATTGTTCAAAAAATGGAAAAGATAAAATCGTAGTTTGTCGACCTAAAATTTCGTCGGTAATTATGTCAGAAAAAGTGTCGTCTTCTCGACGTAAAAGTTCAAGGTTATTGATAATGTAATGTTAAACAAAATGACGTCGTTTAGTTTGAAACTAAACGACGTTGTTTGTCACTGAAACTAAATACTTTAACTTAACCAAAACAACGTCATTTGGTTTAAAGCCAAACGACGTCGTTTTCTAGTTAACTAAAATGGCGTCATTTTGATTAAAACCAAACGATGTTATTTAGGTTAACTGAAAAATGTTATTTAAGTTAACCAAAACGACGTCGACGTCATTTGGTTTTAAACCAAAAGACGTCGTTTAGGTTAACTGAAGAACGTTATTTAAATTAACCAAAATGACGTCGTTTAGGTTAACTGAAGAACGTTATTTAAGTTAACCAGTCGCTCCTGCATCCAACGTCGTCTGCCTCCGTTGAGTTGTTGCGTCTCCGGCGTGAGGAGTCGTCTTGTCTTCTCTTGTGGTTTTCGTCAAGGTATGGCCGTCTTCTCTAATCTCAGCTGTTGTAGATGTGTGAGTGTCCATGGATGAATTTTTTTCAAAATTTGGAGTTAATTGTTGATGATGGGTTGGCTACAGTGATTGTGGTTGTTATTGTTTGATGGTTTGCTGTGTATACTACTGGACATGATGGTAAATAATGAAAAAATGTTATCATTTTGTTAATAGTTAGGAATGAAAATTTTCTACATACGATGTGTTCGAGGAAATGTATGCATATCAGTTTTTGAACCCATTTGTGAATCTTTTTGAAGCCTACTTAATAGAATTATGACCCATTATAAATTGTAATTTAACCTAAGTCATGTATTTTAATATAATCTTTTATATCATCAATTTAAGAATTGCGGTGTGGTGTGATAAAGGTTGATGAATTAAATTTAACAAACTCTATACTTTTTCTATTATGTTTTGTTCTTATAATGGAGTAATGTATTTTAAAACCACAACTTTTACATAATTTCCAACATATTTAAAAGATATTCTTCTAATTTTATTATTAACTAATCGGTGAAATCTTGTTTTTATTGGTTGAAGCATATAGATGTTATTAATTTATAGTAATTATTTATTCTCTAAAATTCCAACAGTTGGCATTAAAGTAAATTCCATAAGTTTTAAAGCTATTTTCATGATAACATTTATATTGTTTCCCGATCCTGCTCTAACTTTGCTTAATAATTCTCATAAATCCCTTTAGGACCTTCAATATTTATATAAAAATCTAAATATTTCTTTAGGTTTTAAAATTTAATTTTCTCTTATTAAATTTTTTTCCTAATCCTGAATACTTATTTATGCCTTTTAAGTGTTAGTCTTATGTCTTAGATAATGTATTCAAGCAATTTTTAAGGTATTTAAATGGAACAAAAAATTATATACTAGCATACATAAAAGATGGTAATTTTGTCCTTATAGTTTATATGTACTTAGATTTTATTATATTTAGATGTCAGTAAGCCAAGTCAGGATATATATTTACGCTAGCAAATGATGCTAAATCTTATAAAGTGCCAAATAGAAAAATGTGAACTCTTCAACTACATATATTGACTTTATGGAGATGCATCACGAATTGAATAATTAAGAAATCTCATTGGGGAATTTTTTTAGTTGATTCAAATTTTATATCCATATATTTGTATTGTGATAACAATTAAATAGTGCAACTTAGTAAAAACAATAAGAATACCATAAGTTCTAACCATTTAGAAGTCAAATGTTTGATTGTTATAAAACTTATATAAGACATTATTAGGACTAA
>JAOSBK010000205.1:20859636-20871394 GCA_027568895.1 Erythroxylum shatona | reverse complement strand
CCAAGGCATCACTCCACTTTTGAAATGTTGTTGTAATTTAAGCAAATCTAGTAAACCAAGGCTTTAGTTGCATTTTGAGCAATTTATTGTTTATGTATCTTTTTTATTGTGGGATATTTTTTAAACATTCATGTATTAGGGGCTTAAAATGCCCACTAAAGCTTTGTAAAACTACGATCTTTTGATCCTAATGGTTTATGATTTTGGTTTCACCCATGATTCTCAAGGTTACATAAGGGAAAAATTTGTATACTGATTTCAAGGATATTTCTGGGTTGATGTGAGCTAATTTAAGCAAAATTGTCTTCTTGAAAGTTATAGATGATCTTTCCAGCTTTCCAACGATTTAAAGTTTGTAAATTTTAGATATCGGAGTTGAGAGATATGAGCATTACAAGTCGTAATGTTGCATAGGATGTGTGTATGTGACAGCTATGGGTGATTGATCTTAGTTTTGCTTCGTCTTAGTTTGACTTTTGGCTTTGTCTTAGTTTGACCGTCTTAGTTTTACCTCGTCTTAGTTTGCTTCGTCTTAGTTTGACTTTTACTTCGTCTTAGTTTGACCGTCTTAGTTTTACTTCGTCTTATTTTGTTTCGTCTTAGTTTGACTTTTGCTTCGTCTTAGTTTGATCGTCTTAGTTTTGCTTCGTCTTAGTTTGCTTCATCTTAGTTTGACTTTTGCTTCGTCTTAGTTTGACCATCTTAGTTTTGCTTCATCTTAGTTTGACTTTTGCTTCGTCTTAGTTTGACCGTCTTAGTTACTGTTCATCGTCTTAGTTACTGTTCAACATCTTAGTTTGTATCGTCATCTTCTGTTCCATTTTTGATCCTTCAGAAGGTGGAATTCGTCTTCAAAGCCTTCATGAAAGTTGTAGATCTAGAAGTCTTCTTTCAAACGTCCAAAAAAGAAGTAAATCGGACATGTGTAGTGGGAGTTATAGCAATTGCACCAAGATAGATACAGATTAATTGATGGTATAAACATGTTCGATTCTTTTGGGTATAACTTCCGCATCTGACCCCCAAATGAAATGATTCTTGAAGAAATGGACTCCTAACATCTTTTATTTCAGCTCCATGAAAATTTGTATCCCTTGGAGTTGGGTTGAGAAAGTTTGCGTTGGAGTAACTGAGAGGTTGGTTGGGAGAGCATGACTGGGGTATGAACACGCTTTAGCTTTTTAAGTATATCTTGAGCTGTAAAACTCCGATTGAGAAGATTCTTGCTTTAAAGCAAACTAGAG
The DNA here is from genome assembly GCA_027568895.1 of Erythroxylum shatona. Lineage (NCBI taxonomy): Eukaryota > Viridiplantae > Streptophyta > Magnoliopsida > Malpighiales > Erythroxylaceae > Erythroxylum > Erythroxylum shatona. The sequence continues at coordinate 20,870,150 of JAOSBK010000205.1, read as the reverse complement.
ACATAGAGCTACAATTTCTTTGAAGAAGTCAAGTTGTATTTTAGGTTGATTGACTGGTGTGGACACACCAACCTTGTGGAATGATGGCAATAATCCTCCAGGGCAATAAGCACAAGGTTTATGACTCCGGTTGTTGGGCTCCGGAAACGGGGTCCAACAGGTTAGCACACTAGTTATTACTTTTTTCTGTTTTATTTTAATACCTTTTTAGTATTATTTAATTATCTTTTCGTATTTGTATTAGTATTTTAATATTTATTATTAGGAGTATTATTTGTACTATTATCATTAGTATTATTTTCTATATTATATTATATATATATATATATATAAAGATATATATATATATATCTTTTTTCATTTATTTATGTCTTTAGTGAATTTTTATTTACATGATAATTTTCTGAGCGAGTTTTACCTATTCTCTTTGTAACCTGCATCATTCTTATATTGTCTTATTTGCATGTAGGTCTACAGAAAACAACCTCCCTACTATATAAGGGTAAGGCTGCGTACTATTAGACCTCCTCAGACCCTGCTTCATTGTGGGACTTCGAATTGGATGTGATGATGATAATGATGATAATGTCAGGGTTATGATTGAATCTTAAACTAGATTCGAAACTCGTTGATTAATCTCTGTAATTTTGTATTGTTTGATTTGATTTGTCTTTTATAGTTTAGTTTTACTTTATTTTTTAATTGAATTCCTACAAACCACCCCCATTCCTAAAAAATATTTTATTCATTACAAAAGCTAAACACATACTTTTTGTGAATGCGATTCTTTCTCACTACTATTATAAATTTATTTATGAAAAGTTAGGTTTCATTTTCTAGTGTGTTCGAAGCACATCAGAAATAGAGCCAGAGATCGATCAAAGATTGTTCATGATCTTTATCCTATTTCCTTTTCCTTTAGACTCGCTTCTTACCCAGTCAATCATATCAGAAGGCCTCAAACTATATAAAGGTCTTCAAGATTTCATATCCATTATTTAGACAGAACTTTAAAAAAAAAAAACCTCAACCCTATTTACTTAATGGAAATCAAAAGACAATCAAACTTCATTTTATTCCAAAGCCAAAGAAACCTTCCCCTTCCAATGAATAACCTTTTCTAGCTCAAAATGAAATGGAACCTGAAGGAGAACCCAAATTTATTTCTAATATCTAACTAACTCATCCTCACTTAGTCCCTATTGATCTCTCTAACTTGATTTCACAATATTCTGAGTTTAGCTCTAACATAGTCCAAATAATTGATCTCTCACAATTGTCTTAAATCTTGTTGGCCATTCCAAATTCTCCTCCATAATAAATAAATGAAGAACTTGAAGTGGAAGATGTAGAATCTTTAAGAGTAAAACTGATATAGTAGCATTCAAAATCCATAACTCGACCAACTATAGGACCTTGGTTTAAATTTGATGATGTTCTACCCGCCAAAAGAGAGACAAATTACATCAATTTGGGGCATGGATTGACTTAAAAATGATTAGGCCAAAGGTTACCCTTAAAGAAATATTGATGAAGTTTGTCTTCAAAATGATTGGAAACTTATGAGAGTAGTTTCAAAGTCTAGGAGAATATATGAGGCTTCAAGCTATTAGAATTCCTGAAGTAGGAACCCTGTTAGGAATGATGCATAAAGAATTTATTGAAGATTTCTAATTAATTGACAAGCAAATTCATTAAGAATTCTTTGAAATAAAGTGTTGTGCCCTAGATAAAAGAGATATTCAAAGGCATTTTTAGAAAATTTCTTAAGAAATATTACTTGTTAAATGGGTTCAATGATGTTAATTTTATATAAACATTTATTACCTCTCACCCTGATGAGCTATAGCTAAAGCTATAGAGAATAATAAACTATTTGTATCATGACATAATGGAAATCTTATTATGTGAGATATACCAACAGGCATTGACTACTCTTGGGAAATTGTATGAACAAACAAAAACTCCTCTGGATTACGATGTCGAAAAAATCACACTTCATACAGGCCCATAAAAAGGTATATTTATAGACTAAATACAAAGAAACAAACTGGTGTTCTTATACGAAAAGGTCTCATTTCTAAAAGAAAAAGTTGACAGAGCATTGACAACATGAAGACCTTATAGGAGGAAAAAAAAAAAGAGAACTCTCATATTCCTTAAAAAAATGATATGCTAGAGTAAAGAAGTCAAATCATTGTTATTTTTGTGGAAAACCTGGACTTTATGCCAAGAGATGCCTTAATAAATCTAGAAGAGACATGAAAAGTTTAAAATCCATTGAGGTTGTTAGGCCAGTTAAGAATTATGATAAAGTTGAGTCCATAGTTGAAGAGTAAATAAGTAAAGATGAAGATACCTAATTTATAATCCTTATTTGTGAGTCTACTAAAGAAAGAGATTATTCTGCAGAAGATGAAAATGACATATATATGCTAAAAAAAGGTGTTTCCTAATACTAAACTCCAAAATTACATCATATATTAGGCCATATGTAGAAACAAAACTTTTAATGACCAAGTACCATCAACCTATCAAGGCAATATGATACATGGACACAAGCTCTTATAGAATTGTAATCAAGCCTCAAATCCTTCCTCCTAAAGCATCATGAAGAATATTTCATTGCTACAAATGGTCAATCTTTTAAGATTGCTGTCATAAGTAAAGGGAAAATTAGCAAAAAAAAATTCTTCCCATACTAGATCTCTATAAATTTAATATCAAATCCTCAACAAGGATTTATAGCAACTTACATAATTAACATACAACTTTTCTATCAAACTTTAAGAGATCTTTTTAAAATTAAATCATTTACAAGATTTGGTTCCCTAATTTAGTATCAAATATACTAAACTAGGTAAATTCTACTCAAAATAAAAATAAAAATTTAAAAAACCAAATAACTAGTTATATTCCATGAGTACCAAATAAGATTAGGATTTAGTCATCTATGTGGTTACCCCCACTATTTTATTCACGATAATAGCCATTATTACTATTTGTAGACTAGGATCCTATTTAAATTTAGTTGACCTCGAGTCACTCTACAAACTAAATAAACTTAAATTAGGTAGATAACATCATTTTTAATCACATCTCATGTGACTCTTAGATCTATTATGAGATAACTCTTACCAAATTATTTCTTATATGTTGTTCGTAATATTATCTCTAAATTCATATGATCATGAGTCACTCGTCCAATCCATACAAATTTATTTAATTTAAACCCATTAATTTAAGATAAATCACATTCAGGTTAAGGGTTCTTATATCATTTAACAAGTTTTGCAATAAATAAAACTCTAGTTTTATTATTAAATAATTAAAGACAATAATCACGTTCTCAACGTATATAAATATATATATATGGTTATATGTGCATAAGTTACATATATATATATATATATATATATATATGTATGTATGTATGTATGTATGTATGTATGTATGTATGTATATATATATATATGTATGTATGTATGTATGTATGTATGTATGTATGTAACATCAACCTTTTTTATTCTAGTTATTAATTTTCACAATCTAAAATAATATTCCCTAATCTTTTGGATAATTAAACAAAATTAAGCTCATTGATTCCTAAATAAATTAGTTTTTAAAATAGAAATTTATTTTAATTTGAAAACAATTTTCAAATTCAATTAAAAATTATTTCCAATTATCCTAGCTCTTTTAACAAATTTTAATTAAAAATATTTTCAATAAATTATGCTTCTTATTTGTTATAATTTAGAAAATTTCTTTTTTAAATTTTATATGTAAAAAAATTTAATCCAATTAGAAAAGTATTTGTAATCAAATTAGAAATTACTTTTCCTTAAGTAGAAAACTATTTTCTAAATATTAAAGAAATTCGCTTTTAAAATTAAATAAAACACTTTTAAATTTAATTAATAAAGTCATTATTTATTTAAATCTTAATTTCTTAATTAAAATTAATAAATGAAAACATCTTTTCAAATTTAATCAATAAAATATCTATTGTAATAAATCATGGAATTTATTATTCATAAATAAGAAATTAAATAAATAGAATAATAATTATCTAAACAAAATAATAAATTTGATACATAAACTTTGATTAAAAGCACAATTCTTAAAAAGGAAACCTAAGAAGAATTGAGGGGACATAATTAATAATGATGAATTTGCTAGAACTTTTCGAAGATATGATCACGAATAGAAAACTTTATCGTACTTAAATATGGATGAAGGATCCCTCCTTAAAAAAATTCATTTTATTTTCATAGGTCTATTAGCATTTTTCTCTTAGATTTAGCCTTATTGTTTAAACAAGTACAAATCATTCTCATACTTATTAATTAATAAATATTATCAATGTCGTTGTTTTTTCTTTCGGAGAGTATCCTAACGTCCAAGTACATCCATCTTCTTTCCTAAAAAACCTAATGTTGAAAATACACAAACCTTAGCTGCCAAAGTACGAAGTCGCCGCCTATGGCTTAGCACTGTCACCACCATCTCGCCAACAACCCCTGCATTCGTCGCCACCACCCTCAAATGTTGCATGCTTCCTCACCACCGGTGACAGCCTTCATCTTATCTAACCAGCAGCTGCCTAGACCTGCAATAATTGCCCTTTCCTTGAGCTCTGTTGCCAGCTACTACAACAAGATGTAATCGGGGCCAACCTCCAACACTGCTGCCTTCAACTTACTAGCAGCGCCGTCAGTAGGAACGGCTTCAAGCCGCAGACATCTTTTCCATCGAAGACAGCAAGCTGTCGTTAGTCACAAAAGATGCCTCCGTCGCGACAGCATGGCATCCACCCCATCTCATAGAGTGGCCTCAGGGAATCGCTAGCAGCAGCCTGCAGTCACCAGCTCCGATGCATCTTCGGCACCAACATAGACAAGCAACCGCCAGCCTACCAAAGGGCAAGCCACAATGAAATAATATCAAACTTGATTATTGAGAAATTAAGGTGAGATCAATAATAACAAATTTTTTAATTTGATTTTTCAAAATTGAAATTACTTAAATTATATAATATGATTAATACATAAAATGAAATAATAACAAATTTTTTGTCGTTCCCTTCAAATTGTTTTTTAACCACTGTAATCGTAAATATGTTCAACTTATATCGATTTACAGAATGAGTTAATATAATTCTACAACTATTATAAGAAATGTTATGTTAGAAGTATTAGTTCTCTTAAATCTTAAGCATATTTATAATAGAATTTAAATATTTTAATAATTTAATTAAAATAAAATTTTAATTTTAATTAAATTTTAATTAATTCTACTTAAATATTAATTATTTTAAAATAAGATAAAATATCTCATATTTGTTCTTATTTATTAAATATCTCGTATTTAATTAAGAAATTTTTAAAAACTTTACAATTAAGTCCAACTTAATTTGAATATCTTCTCTTTCTTCAACTCATTCTTTGCATATAACTTATTAGGTTCTTAAATATGTTTGTCAGAAGATATAAATTATAATCATAAATCGTGTTTAGAATTAGATAGATTAAATGCTTTAATTTATTTTTAATTCTATAATTAAATAATTTATATTCATATATCAAAATTAGCGTCTAGCAATGCATCATAACTACCCAAATATTTAAAAATGTTAAAATGACTTTAACTAACCTTTTTATGCATTATTTTTTGTATAATTCATTCATTTTGTCATACAATATCTCGATTGATAATGAGCTTATCAAGGGCAATCAAAAAATAAACCTTACTCTTAGAAATTAGACTTGTAGTAGTAGGAATAAGGGTCGATCGAGGAAACAAGTATTTCTTATCTTTCCTCACATATGGTTAACAAAGAACACTAACAAATCAATTATCCTTAATTATTTGATTGTCTGAGTCCAGCTTGAAAGACCTAATCTAACAATGACATTAAGCAATAGAAAGATCAATAAATCAAAGTTCCTATAACCATCAACGATTAAGAGAGACTTAGCCTATTATTGTTTCTAAGATTTAATAACAACACTAGTGAAATTACCAAATCCTAGTTGCTACTTGATTAGCGATAGATTATCAAACACAATTAACTAGTAGGCCTCTTAACAATTATGAATAATAATTATAATAATAAGCATCAAAGAACAATAGAACTCAAAGTCGAAATTAAAACAATAAACTCGTTTAGATCTCACAGTTTTGATGTTCCGAGGTTTCAATTCCTTCATCCAAGAATGAGATTAGCTACACAGGGCTATAGAAGAAGCTTTAAGGTGTGAAGACAGGAGAGAGAGGTATGTGTTGTATATCAATTTTTTGGATGTCTTCCCCTACTCTTTCACATAATAAATCAGCAGTTAAAAACCTAGAAAATCTCCTAAAGATATGCCAATATTATCTCCACAACAAAATACCAAATTAAGGAAAACAATAATAATCCAAATAAAAGTCTTCTTAACTAAGGGAAGTGGCCTTTCAACTGATATTTCACATCCAAGCTGGCTTAGGAAGCTTTTTTAATTATCTCCTTAATTATTGTGTGGTAATCTCGCGGCTTTGGGTTGGATCAATGCAACAATGTTCACTTTTATGCTGATTTCGAACCTCTTCTAGTTATAATCACTAAAAACTCAAAACATGAAATTTATAGCTCTCTTTGTTCTCTTTCTGAGGCCACTTGAACAGTCTTAATCATTGTTCATATGTGAAAGTTGTCACCCAAATATGATAATGTGTCAAAACTGCCTAGATTTGCGAAATTATCTTGTTTTGCTCCTTTTGCTTCTATAACATACCTAAATCAAAATATACTCATAATTAGTACTTTTAGGCCAATATCCTAAATCACCCCTTTATTACTAAAGAACGAGGGAATATCACTCTTGAAAGAGTACAAGACATTAGGAATCGATTTTCTCTATCATTTATAAACTAATTCCACAAAAATGTTTTTTTTTCTTTTTTTAACTCTAACTTTTGCCTAGGTTCCCTTTCGAGTTTTTACCTAGTGAGTTCTTTTTAAATTAAAACATTAAAATGACTTAAAAGAGAATACATATCAACAATATAGTAGATCAGTAAACTACACAAATGATGGAGCCCAAGAACGTAAAAGATGAAGACATGCTCCAAATTAATTGTACCAAACTGAATAACTAACCTATAATTCACTTCCAAAAAACCCACACAAATGACTGTCATAAGCAACAACTAAGGGAACATTACTCCCCAACTTTTGAAGCTCAAGTCAGCATGTTGTTTTCCAAGTCCTTAGGCTTGTAATGTAGCTTAATGAAAGAAATTGGCAGTAGGCTCATTAAGGTTAAACCTAAAGGAAATATTTGAAGGTAGATCATTTAGCTAATGTAGTTTAATAATCTAGAAAGACTTAATCATTTTTATGTTGCACGGAGTAGGAATGATCGAGGTGTCAAGTCTTACAATTTATATCCCTCAATTACTACAAGTGCATGGGTCGTAAGTTGTAGTATTTGAAGGGTCGATTCTACGAGGAGGGTAAACTAATCTAATCCTAGGTTATCTAAGGCTCAAAAATTAATAAAATGAAATTAAAAATGAAACAAGAATATAAACACAGGAATTTGATTTAAGAATTCAACTCATTAAATTAAAACAAAATAAGAATTGAAATTGAGCAACACAAAGGGTCACTATGGAAATTAATCAAAAGAAATTACCAAGTTATAAGAGAGGGGATTCTACCTATCATTAATGCTAACCTAGCCAATTATGTGTTATCGGCGTATTGATTCTAGACTATTGTCAGGGGAATTACTCTCTCTCAAGTTATAATATTGTTGCCTAAATCATTAACTCTAATAAAATTATGAAATTTGCAATCTCTCAATTAATAAACGACCCATAATTAAAATTAGATCAGAAGCTCTCTACTGAACTATCGAATCTCACACAGGATCTCTCTCTGCGCAAAAACCAATATGATTAACTACGTGGTCTATTGGATTGCCTAACTCTTATTAACTCAATCTGATCATTTTTATTCGACTCACCCTTCAATTTGTTACCGAAATATGAAAAAATCGAAGTTAATCATAACACCCAATCAATAAAACATAACATCGACTATATTGATATAAAATCAAAGTAAAATACTGAAGGAAGAGTTAGAACATCATCAACAATCCAAACCCATCATTATACAATTCATTTCATTCTTATACATTAAATGAACAAAAATAAAATGGAAAGGAAATAGAATTTGGATTGTGCAATCTAGGAAGGTAGCAGCATTGGGAGATCACCTAATCTGGGAAGCATCAATGTTAGGACCTACTTCTTCTTCCTCTTCTTCTTCTCTCTTTCTCTTCTTTTCTATCTCTCTTGAACTTTCCAAAAGTGGTAGAATGTAGTAGCTCCATAGGGTTACATCATTAAGTCTTACATAGTATTTCCAATTAGAGCAACCCTAGGGTCTTTTTTAGGTTTGAAAGGTCTAAAAAATTCCTAGAAAACTCAAGTCGGGATTGATATATGTGTATCTGTCTCACAAGCCACGATCGTGGTCCTTAGTGGCACGATTGTGGTTAGGAGTTTTTCTGCTTCTGTCACAATTGTGACCCATAACACCACGATTGTGGCTTCCTACACTAGCTTTTGTCACAATCATGGAATATTCCCCATTATCGTGACTCCTTGCTCTTGCTTCCGTCACGATCGTGGTATATTTGCCACTATTGTGGCATTGGGTTATTTCCCAGTTATTCTCTAAATCTCCTCCAATTGTCTTGAAACACTAACATTCACATTAAGGCACCTCATATATATATAATTAAAGCTCAACATCATGTTCTAACCACAAAACACTTAGAACACAAATATTTACTAACTAACACAATTCTAACCTAAACACGCACTAAACAATCAAATTAACAACTAAACACATACTAAACTACCCACAAAAATACGATGCAATCTACACTTATCAGAAACCAAGGTAAGGTCAGGAGGTACAAGTTCATTAAGGTCACACATGAAAAGAAGTATGAGACTGAATTGATGAGTCGATCAAGTAGGCCCAAGTCTCACAGGATAATTTGTGTTTACCACTAGTTACTACTCTTCTAATGGAACACTTATCAATCAGTCACAAGAGTAAGCTTACATACCTAAGTTGTCACGAATCTATCTAGTTATTCACTCTCCACATATCAATGTACCATCTTTTTAAAAACAATTTAACATACTAAAAACAAAAAGAATGATTTTTTTTCATAAACAAATCTCAAATTATCCCCTTCCCCGAACTTATAACTTACATTGTCCCCAATGTAAGGTTAACTGCAAAGTAAGGAAAAAATAATGAAAAATAAACTAGCTTAAAAAGAAATAGAGAAGGAACGAACTCCCTTTGGGTTGCCTCCCAAGCAGCGCCTTTGTTTAATATCAATGGCTCAACTTAATTTTTGCTTTCTTAGTACAAGTAAACTAAAACCTTAAGCAAATTTTCCTCCATATTTTTAAGTCAAAATCCCTCATAATAAGGCTAAAGTCTATAACCATTGAGTTTGAATACCTTAGATGTTTTCACGCTTTGAATTTCAACTGCACTATGAGGAAAAAAATTAGTAACAATAAATGTTGGGACCCGATTTCGAAACCGGACTCCAACTGGAAAAACAAAAAACGAAAACGAAAAACGAGACAAAAGAACGGCCGAAAATCACGAATCGAAAAACAAAGCGAAACAAATATGAAGGTATCGAATCAAAACGAACCTAATCGGAAAATCGAATAACAAAATGCGGAAACAAAATCGAAAGCGGAAGAAATCGAAGGCAAATCGAATACGGACAAAGGGGATCACAAACGAAATTGAAAGACAATTCGGATCAAAAGGCGAAAAATAAAATGTGAATCGAATGCGAAAGTAAAACGAAAACGAATCGAATCGGTGCGGATCACAAAACGAAAGAAATCGGAAATCGAATGTGAATACAAACCGAAGGCGGAAATCAAAGGAATGGATTTACAAAAACAAATCGTTTACGAACAAAAACTTAACTTCGACATCTGTGAACAAATATTTTAGAAAACTATCGCGTTGGAAACCCTATGACACACTCGGTCTAAGCCAATCCAAACCGGAATAAATTTTTTTATTTTTCATTTTATTCAATCTTTATTTGAACAAAAATTGGCAGCATAACGGCTGTATTTTAAAAAATTCAAAAACCTGCAAATGGTTTTAAACTCACTTGTATATACCAAACCAATCCACACAATTCATCGGACCTCCTGTCCGGAATCCCAGCATAAACAAACACAATTCTATACTTAAAACACTTCAAAAATGCTCAATCAATCAACATCATCAGACCACCTGTTCGGAATCCAAACACAATCCAATCACATTCATATTGAAATTATATACAAATCCATAATTCAAGCCCATATACAAATTCACATCTCATCTCCACACAAATTATTATCACAATTCCATACGTAAATCCATAATTCATTTACATCATGAAATAAATGCTTATAAAACA
>JAOSBK010000205.1:20832850-20859536 GCA_027568895.1 Erythroxylum shatona | reverse complement strand
ACACTTTCACTCTTTATTTCTTGCTTTTCAACTCCATTTAAAGCAATTCATTCACTATAACTTTCATATCCCAAAACAAATCTACTCAAATATCAAAGTCATCAAAACCAATCAATTCTTTTCTCATAGCACAATAACATCTAGAACATAATTCATATACAAAAACACTAATTTCATTTTATTTAAAAATTTCTAAATTCTACTTAAAGATCGGGGTCCAACAATAAAAGGACCTTTAACACGAGAACAAAGCTTACCTAGAAATAATCAAAGTCGAGAGTTATAAAAAAGAACTTGTTGTCCAACTTTAAATCTCTTTCTTAAAATCATTTTATCATGAAAAGCATTTTTCTTCTCCTTGTAAATTCTTGCCTTATAGTAGGCGTCATTATAAATCTCCTCTAACTTTTGTGACTCCAACTTCTTGTGTTCCCCACTTCAATCATCTTCATGTTGAATTTCTTGATGGCCCAATAAGCTTTATACTCTATCTCAATCAGAAGATGGCATGGTTTTCCAAACACTAACCGATAAGTTGACATGCTAATAGGTGTTTTACATGTTGTCCAATATGCCCATAAAGCACCCTCCAAATGCAAGCTCCAATCCTTTCTATTTGGGTTTGCTATCTTTCAAATAGAGACTTGATCTCCTAATTAGATACCTCCATTTGATGACCAGTTTATGGATGATAAGCAGTTGAAATCTAGTGGGTAACACAATATTTTTTGAGTAAGGCCTCAATGGTTTGACTATAAAAGTGAGCACCTCAGTCACTTATCAATGCTTTTAGGATTCCAAACTTGCAAAAGATGTGAGATTTGATAACAGTTGCATTAACTTTAGATTCATTAGTTTTGGTGGCTTTAGCATCCACCCATTTTGAAACATAATCAACAACTAACAATATGTAAACATTACCAAATGATGTAGGGAACGATCCCATGAAGTCAATACCCTTTATCAAAAATTTCGTAAACTAGTCTAAGGTTTATGGCATCTCATTTCTTTGGGATATATTACCTATTCTTTGACAATTATCACATGATTTACAAAAGACTATGAATCTCGAGATAGGTCTGACCAATAAAAACCACATTCTTTAGCTTCAAAGTGACCACCACATGTATAGGAATGACAAAAGATTAAAATAGACAAAGTCTCATTATCAGGAACACATTGTCTAACCACTTGATCAACCCAGTTTTTCCCAAAAATAAGGGTCCTCCCATATATACTATTTAGCATCACTTTTAATCTTATCTCTTTTTGATTTAGGCACATCATAGAAAAAGTCTTGGCAACTAAATAACTAACTTTATAAACATACTAAGGTTCTATTTCCTTAATTGCAAATAATTGTTCATCAGGAAAATTATCATTTAAAGGAAACTTATCTTCTTCCCTAGTCAAATGACTAAGGTGATCAGAAACTTGATTCTCCTTTCCTTTCTTATCCTTTATCTTTATGTCGAATTCACTCAAGAGAAGTATCCACCTTATCAGTATTTGATTTGCCTCTTTCTTTATCAATAAATAACGAAGAGTTATATGATTAGAATAAATAATTACTTTAGAACTAAATAAACAAGAGCAAAAATTTCTAAAGCAAAAACAATAGCCAAAAGTTCTTTTTCAATGGTGCAGTAGTTGCGTAAAGCATCATCTAAAGTTTTGGAAGCATAATAAATAGAATGTGATGCCTTCCCAATTCTTTGTTCTAGCATAACACCAACAATATAATCACTTGCATCGCACATTATCTTATAAGGAACATTTAGTTAGGTGGATGTATAACTGGTGCGGGAGTCAGTAATGTTTTCAACTCATCAAAAGCTCTGTTACATGCTGCATCGAACTCAAAAGCTACGTCCTTTTACAACAACTTACATAGAGGTAAGTTAATTTTTGAGAAATCCTTTACAAATCTCCTATAAAACCCTATATGTCCATGAAAATAATCAACTTCCCGCACGCTAGTGGAGTAAGGTAAGGATTGGATAATATCAACTTTAGTTTTATCAACCTCAATTCCCTTAGAGGAGACAACATGACCCAAAACTATTCCTTGTTCCACCATAAAATGAAAATTATCATAATTTAAAACAAGGTTAGAACAATAAACTTACTCAAGGGCATTTACTGATATGCAAATGTTCCCAATGGGCATGTAAAATTAGTCATTTCTTAATCTTTCAGTGGAATTGCAATTTGAAAATAACATGAATAACCATCAAGAAAACAATAATAAGCACAACCTGTTAGTCTTTCAAGCATTTGGTCTATAAAAGGTAATGGAAAATGAACCATTCTAGTTACTGAATTTAATTTTCTATAATCAATACACACTCTCCAACCATTTTGCACACAAGTAGGCATCAATTCATTGTCTTGTTTTTTAACAATAGTTATTCTTGTCTTTTTGGGCACTACCTGTGCGAGGCTAACCCATCACTATCATAAATAGGGTAAATAATTCCAACCTCAAGCAATTTAAGTATTTCCTTTTTAACTACATCCATCATAGGTGGATTTAATCTCCATTGGGGGTTTTCAAGAATGTTTTGCTTCTTCTTCTAATAAAATTCTATGCATGCATGTAGATAGACTAATTCCCTTAAAGTCAACAATCATCCATCCGATAGTCATCTTATACTCGTTAAAAACTTGCACCAATTTGTATTCTTGTTGTTTGCTAAGCTTGCTTAAGATGATGACTGGCAATGTTGCTCCTCCTCTAAGGAACACATATTTTAAATGCCCAGGAAGGGGTTTAAATTATGGAATTGGTGCCTGTTTCATAGAATGTAAAAGTTTCTTATTAGAAATAGGTAAATCAATATAGGAAACCTTACCTTGTAGTTATTCCTCGTGATTTTCTTTAAGCACTAAAATGTTCTCTTGTTGCCCATTAGTAACTGAAAATTCATCAAAGTCCTCTTCATTAGCATCTTGACTAATGGCCATTCCCAAAGCATCCTTTCCATTAAGATCAAAAACCCTTTGTGCCAAAGAATCAATTAAATAAATCGTAAAAACAAAATCGTCTTCGTCAAGAAATTTCATGGCATCTTGCATATTAAATTCAACAACTTCACCATCAAATTCCATAGAGAGGGTACCATTATGTACATCAATTTTAGTTTTAGATGTCTTTAAGAATGGTCTTCCTAATAAAATAGGAGCACTTTGATCATTTTTTCCATATCAGGAACATAAAAATTAGTAGGAAAAACCAAATTATTGACTTGCACAAGAACATCCTCAACTACGCCTTTAGGATAGGCATTAGATATATTTGCCAATTGAATTAGGACAACAATTTTGTATAAAGGATCAAGTTTCAAATAAGCATAAATAAAATATGGCATGACATTAATTAAAGCTCCTAAGTTTAACATGGCCTTTTCAAATCTAATGCTACCAATTGTACAAGGATAATGAAAGTTCCTGAGTCTTTGTATTTAGTTGGGAGCTTTCTTTGAATCATAGCAGAAATGTTCTCCCCCATTTTAATCTTTTAAACTCCCTTAAGCTTTTTTCTCCTCTTATGTGCACACAATTTTTTGAGAAATTTAGCATAACGAGGTATTTGTTTAGTAGCATCAAGTAAAGGAATATTTACTTCACACTTACAAAACGTCTCAAGGAATTCTTTTTCTTCCTCCTCTTTCTTAGATTTATTCAAACATCTCGAAAAAAGGTACAACATATTTATAATTATACAATGGCAGAAACTTAAGTGCTTTTGGCTCTTTATGTTTTTTGGGAACGTTCCCACCGTCCTTGCGGAAAATGTTGCTAGGTGAGATAATTTTGTTATCCTTTTCTTGCACTGAAACTACTAGAGGGGTCTTTACTAGTGCTTCTAAATCTTTCCCACTTCTTAAAACAATTGAACTTGCATTCTCTTTTGGATTAACAATTGTTTGAGGTGACAACTTTCCAAAACCCTTTGATTCCAAGTTACTCACCGTAGTGGCTAATTGGCCAACTTTATTTGCCAAGTCTTGGATACTAGTCCTTGTCTCTTGTTGAAATTATCTCATCTCTTGTTGCAATTGCAAAGTGTTAGAAGCTAAATGTTTGACAATATCATCTAAATACATATTAAAACAAGAATTAGAACTAGAGGGTTGAGATGATTGTGTTGTTTTGGGACATACGGCTACTTGTATTGTTGAAAATTTGGGTGCAGTTGATTCATTTGTGGGTTTCCATAACTAATATTGGGATGGTCCTTCTATCCTAGATTATACGTATTTGAATAGGGATCGTATCTCCTTTGTAGTTGTCTCAGAAATCTACCATTGCATTCACTTATTTGATAGGTTCCTCTTGAAGCACGGGACACATATTAGATGGGTATCCAACTACTAAACAAATTCCACAAGCCCTCATAGATTGCACGTTACCTATAACAAGTTGATGAATAAGAGAGGTTAGTCCAACAATTTGTTGGTGTAAATCAGGGACATTCACCTCATTAACATGTTTAGAAGATGAGTCTAATCTTGTTCCAAATTGTTGTAAATTAACTACCATGTTCTCAATTAAATTTTTAGCCTGCTCAGATGTCTTATTCATCAAGGCACCTCTATTGGTTGCATCAATTAGGCTCTTATCCATAGCTAAAAGTCCATCATAGAAATATTGGATAAGTAGTTATCGCTAATTTAATGGTTGGGGAAACTTACATACAATCTCTTAAAACGTTCCCAGTATTTATGCAATGACTCTCCTTGTTTTTTCTTTATTCCACAATTCTCTTTTCTAATGTTAGAGTTTTTTTATGGTGGGAAATACTTCTCCAAGACTGCTTTCTTCATATCATTCCATGTGGTAATACTCCCAAGAGGTAAGTAATAATGTCAATCATTAGCTGCATCTTTTAGCGACAATGGAAAAGGTCTTAGGTTAATTTGTTCATCTATTACCCCCGAGGGTTCATTAGTTATGCATATCAAATAGAAGTCGTTCAAATGTTTGTTTGCATCTTCACTTGGCAAACCATGAAAAGAGGCAAAAGACAGATTAGTCCAGACTTCAACTCAAATGAAACACTGTTATTTATTGCAGGAAAAGTGATGGATAATGGTTATTGGTCCAAATCAGGAGCAGCAAGCTCCTTCAAAGTTTGAGCCATCTCTCCTTGTTCTTCCAAATCTGAATCACTTGCAAATAACAAATCAAGTCTAGTAAGATCGATCTCGTGTCTCCTTCTTCTACCTACTTTCCTTAACTTCTTTGCATTTTTCTCAACCTCTAAATCGAATTGTAAACCAAAATTAGAAGAATGAGTATTATGCATAAACTAAGTGGCAAACAAAATCAAGCAAAACTAAACAAAAAAATAAAAAATAAAAAATAAAAAATAAAAAATTTCTTCAAAAACTAAAAACTACCGAAAACTCCTAGAAAATGATTGAATTTAGCCTAAAACCACCAGGGCTAATGATCCAAATGATCAATTAGTCTTGTTTAGAATGTCTGTTACTTGTAGAAAAAGCTATTTTTGAGCCAAAAATAGATCAAAAAGCCTGCTAAAAAAGAAAATTTTTAACTATAATTATAATTAAAATTAAAATTTAAGAATTTTATTTATTGTTTTAATTTATATATATATATGTGTGTGTGTGTGTATTTATGTATATATTATGAATTTTTCAGTTGTAAGTCGTAGCAAAAACACACAAAATCAATTAAAACCCTTTCCCGGCAACAATACCAAAATTTAATAAGCTTATTAAAGGTTATCTTACTCTTAGAAATTAGACTTGTAGTAGTGGGAATAAGGGTTGTCCATAGAGAAAGGCAATAAAAAATGTATGTAAATTACTACTAGGATTGATGGGGGTTTTGTTTGTCGCAAATAAAATAAAAAGCTAATAAGGTTAAGCTTTAAGACAATCAATAATAACTAGCTTAGCCAAACGAAATATCCACCATCAGAACTAACGACTGATCCTTGATACAATGATAATCAGTTTACATTGAGTATTTATTAGGGAAACAAGTATTTCCTTTCTTTCATGATGTGTGGTTAACAAAGAACACCGGCGAACTAGTTAACCCTAATTATTAGACGATCTAAATCTAGCACGAAAAACCTAATCTAACAACATCATTAAGCAATAGAAAGATCAATAAATCAAAGTTCCTTTCACCATCAGTGATTAAAAAAGACTTAGCCTATTATTCTTCCTAACATTTAATGATAACATCGACAAAATTACTAAATCCTAGTTACTACTTGATTAGCAATAGATTGTCAAACACAATTAACTAGTAGGCCTCCCAGCAATCATGAATGATAATTATAATAAAAACCATGAAAGAACAATGGAACTCAAAGTTGAAATTAAAACAATAAACTCATTTAGATTTCACAGTTTTAATGTTCTGAGGTTTCAATTCCTTCGTCCAAGAATGAGATTAGCTAAGCAGGTCCATAGAAGAATCTTTAAGGTGTGAAGAGACGAGAGAGAGGCTTGTGTTGTGTATCAATTTTCTAGATGTCTTCTCCTCTTCTTTCACATAATAAATTAGTAGTTAGAAACTTAGAAATCTCCTAAAGATATTCAAAATATTATCTCCACACAAAAAATACCAAATTAAGGAACATAATAATAATCCAAATAAGAGTCTTCTTGGCTAAGGGAATTGGCCTTTTGGCTGATATTTCATGTCCAAGTTGGCTTAGGAAGCTTCCTTAATTATGCCCTTAATGATTATGTAGAAATCTCGTGGGTTTGGATTAGATCAATGCACATCTTTCACTTTTAGGCTGATTTTGGACCTTTTTAAGTTAGAATCACTAAAAACTCAAAACATGAAAGTTATAACGCTCTTTGTGGAGTTTCTAATGCCACTTGAATCATCTCAATCAGAGTTTGCATGTAAAAGTTATGTCCCAAATATGATAATATGTCAAAAATGTCTAAATTTGTGAAATTATCTCGTTTTGCTCCTTTTGCTCCCATAACACATGTCAATCAAAATATACACATAATGAGTACTTTTAGGTCAGGAATAAACATAAAATACTAAGGATTAGTGGAGAAAAATACAATATTATACGTTCTTATCAATTAGACATAAAGTGTAGAAATTATTTCTAGTTTATTTGAAACCAATCATATTAGTTCTCCACTATTGGTAGAGCTGCTCCAGTGCACAAGGTTTCCTACTTTGCAAGGGTCGGGGGAAGGGTCATCAATTGTATGCAGTCTTCCCTTTGCATTTTACAAAGAGTTTGTTTCCGTTACTCCAACTTGTAACTATGCACTATTGTCAAAGTCTTATTCTACCTTAGTCAAGGATTTCTCAAATTAATACTAATCGAGAATAGTGAAACAATCTCCTTAATCACTTTAAGGTGATAAATCTATATTAATCACTTAACTATTTCCATATAATTAATGTTATATCTAATAATTACCTATGAAGTTACCCTTGATTAAAATAGGTCATAAGTAATACAAAAACATGGCAATTCCTATATAGGATATATTGGTGATCATAAGTAAAAAATTACTTAGGGCCTATTTATTTCCATTTTTATTTTTGGTTTTGTTGCTTTTGTTTTTACAAATTCAGTAAAAAAAAGCATGTTATTTGAATTTTTGTTTTTTTATTATTATTTTAGTTTCTTCAGTTTTTATAATATGATTTACAATCAACTAAATATATATTATTTAATTATTCAATATATTAATTTCTAAAGAATTATGAACAGTTTAATTTAATATTATATATTTAATTAATTAAAATTAATTATGAATAATTTAATTTTAATTAATAATTTTTTCAATTTTTGTAATTAAATCAAATAAATTAAATTTAATAATTATTAATAAATATAATTAAATTTAAAATGTCTTCAAAATATATAAATTTTAAATAAAATTTGATTTAATAATTAAAATAAATATTAATTTTAAATAAAAATTAACGTAAATTATTTATTTAAATAAAGTAAAATAATTTTATTAATAATTTGTTAGTAAATATTACACAAAAGATTAAAATAAATTTATTTAATTAAAAATAATTTATCTTTAAGTTTTATCTGATATGTAATTATTATCAGTGATAAAAATATAACTACATTGACATTAACAAAAACAAAAATCTATTTGACTGTCAAAAACTAAAAACTAAAATAACTAAAAACTACATAAAAAACATAAGTTGAACTAAATGATCCCTTATATAATCATTACCCTTATATAATCATTACAATGAAAATTTTTATAAACTTACAAGTAATCTTTCAAACAAAATTATCATATTGCATCAACTCAGTGAATCTGTTCTCTAACAAGCAGCTAATTTTTTCTTTATTTAAGAATCTTCATATTTTAGTCTATAACAATGATTACTTTTGCCATAACGATTAAAAAAATAATGTGTGACACTATTCCTATGCTCTACCAATTTTCAATCTCAATAAAACAATGACTAGGAATAATTTAAAGATAGTAAAGGGTGGTTGGTTTACACCATGGAAGAATGGTAATAAAAATGCGAATAAATATAGTGAGAAATGAGAATAGATATAATAATTATAATTATGATGGTTGGTTAAGAGGAATGAATGATTACTATTACTGTCAATAGTGGTTGATTTGTTAAAAATATTGAGAAATAAAATTTAATTAATTAATTAATTATATTTAATTTAAAAATTTAAAATATGTGTCACGTTTGTGATACTTATTGTTACTAGTGTGACAAAGATTGTCACACCCGTGACACTTATCTGTTAATTAAGAAATGAACGTCATTCCTCCCAGATGTGAGAAGTATAGAGTAATATTAAAAAGTGGGATGTATAAAAAAATTTATTCAATCATAATAAATAACCAACCAATATTTTTCATTCCAAACTTAGATTCATTCCCAATCCCCTTAATCAAGCACCTCTTAAATAAGCGCAATGTAAATTTTACAATTATGATTTCATTATAATTTTATTTGTCATGTACATTTATTCTACGAGCTTTATCATATATATTTAAATATATATAAGATAAAGAATGTCTTTAAGTAATAATTTCATTAAACTACAACCAACCTATATTAACCAGGACATTCCTCTTAGGGTGCACCATTAATAAGATTGAGTGGATTACATCAACGTGGAAATGAAAAGTTTGAATAAAGAATTTTTTTTATTGCCTAAACTCCTTACATTAATGTATAATTCCTAACTTCTTCCATGATCAAGTTTTACATCACCCTCGCCTCGAGGATTCCTTTCTATGATCTCTACTAGAGGTACGACGGAAAATTTGCATCAAAGGTAGTATTAGTATTACCTTCCTAGTGGGGAATGTTCTTTTAACAGTTTTAGAGGGAAATGCAAGTACTATTCTCTGAAACAAATTCAAGTTTCCATATTGAGATACATGCTTGATGGGAAAACTTTTTTAATTACTTTTAATTTGTCACTTCTTCGTCAAGCCTTCTCATTTAATTAAAAATGATCGCAACTCTTTAAAGTAATTTCATATTCTTTTCATTTGAATGACCTCAGATCCTCCTTGTAGATTCTAGAGACGAACATTATTTGGCTTCCCCTTTCTTTTAAAGGCTACTTGAAGCGTGTTTCATAATTGCTTCCTTGTAATAGGACTAGACACCTTCTTAAAAGGGACCTCATCCAATGGTCGGTGAATGAGAGACAATCTTTTGATCCTTTTTCTTATGTGCTTGTGTGGAAGTCCCTCAAATCTTTCCCACATAAATAAATAGTTGAAATGGGTTAAAACAAGGTTGGTACAAGATTTTCGGGCTAGAGTATCACATCCCGTGTCGAAGTAGCTATATGTTGAGGAATCTCGTAACCCTTTTCTATAGTATCTTATGCATCATGTGCACAAAGCATTGCCTTCATACCAATGCATGAATTATTAAACTTGTCTTTTGAAAAGTTTAGAGGGAATCCTGTTACCATTCATCATTATTTATAGCAGTAAGGCTCTAAGGAAACAAGTGTATTCAAAAAGAAATTATAATGGGAGGAATGATTTTAACAAGTAAGTTGGCTTTCAATTTCAATTTCAATTTCAGTAGCAAGTTATTTGGGAGAGCAGCTGAAGGATAAGAGTGGAAAAAAATGCCCAACACCGCAAAGACAAAAGCACACCCAGATGAAGTCCAAGCAATGGACCCAACCCAAGGCATAATCCCTTAAGAATATCCCTTTTAAGATGGAAGAAAGATAAAGTCTGTTCGCATCTAAAGGGTTAAAGATAAGTCATGAAATGGGGACAGGAACAAAACTTTGTCGAGTCTTCTCGTCTCTTTTGTCGTCTCTGTCTTAATCTCTTACACGTTGTAGTTAGCAACAACAACAACAAGAGATAAAATCTCGTCTCGTCTCGTCTCGTCTCTCTTAAAGGAGCTACGACACATCACAAACTCTCAAATCCACAACACAAACTGTTTTCTTTATATATATATACCAAAAATAAATATATTTGTTTTCTCTTTCTATGTTTTGTTTATTTGCAGTGAATATGCGCTCAATCTCGTAAAATCACTAAAACCCACCTTCCTTTTGCATTCGTGCACTCGCTTCAACACTAAAACCTCTCTTCTCTCTCTCTCTCTCTACCTTGCTCGCGGTTTCTCTGTGCTTGGGTGGGTGTTGTTTCCGTACAATGACAGGATCTGGTGGGGTTCCGACGACAAAAAATCGTGGTGAGAACCGGTTTTACGTGTCTCCCGCGATGCGTAAACAGCAACAACAAAAGCAACAAGAAAAGAAACAGCATAAGCCGGCGGTTGCCAAGAATTCTGGGTCAGAGATGGGTAAGAGGTCGGATTCTGATCAATGCGGCTCACACTCGTCGTTGTCCTCCAACTGTTCGGTTTCGGGTCGGACCGTGGGTGAGGATAACTTGACGAATTTGGATCGTTTCTTGGAGCACACTACCCCTGTGGTTCCTGCCCAGTTGTTGCCTAAGGTAATGATAATCGATTGTTGATTACGAATAAGAAATAGGAGTCTGATTCTTTGATTGTTTAACCTTTGAGTTTGTACTTTATGATGAAATTTGAAATGTTCTGGTGTTTTTCTTGCGTGGGTTTTGGGTTCCTGCAGTATGAATCTCTGATTAATCGTTGGTTTTTGTGTACTTTATGAGTTTGAATGTTTTGGCGTTTTTCTTATATGGGTTTCGGATTTTACTGAAGTTTGAATCTTTGATTGTTTAATCTCTGGGTATGTGTACATTTGTGATGAAAGTTTGAACGTATTTGTGTTTGTTCTTATATGGTTTTTGGACTTTTTGACTTGAAGATTCCATCTTTGTTTTAATATCTGTTAATAAGATAATTAGGGTTTGAAATTTCATTTTCTGCCAATTTTGGTAATTCACTACAGAAGTTGTTAAGGTTACCAAAATCTCTGCCATTGGATGCGGTTATTTAAGGTTTAATCTGAAATAGTTACATTTTGATGTCTATAAGAATAAATGTGGTCTTATATGGTTGCATGTGTGGATTAATAGACCAGCGTAAGGGGATGGAGAACTCATGAACCAGAGTATCACCCGTATTTTTTGCTTGATGATCTATGGGAATCATTTAGGGAGTGGAGTGCATATGGAGCTGGAGTTCCCCTTTTATTGGATGAGAATGAGACTGTTGTGCAATACTATTGTCCCTCCTTGTCTGGCATTCAATTGTATGTGGACCCTTCGATACCATCCCCGTGGCTAAGGTTGGCTGTTTTTATTTTCTTTTATTTACCTTATTGAATTACTGCACTTCTTCATTTATTCTGGTTATGTCTGTTAATATGGAACGATCTTGATGATTTAGCTTGTTATGCAATGATAAGCATGTGCTGTATTTGCCTTTTCATGCACTGGAGCCATGTGTCTTTATTCTTTGTTAATGTATAATTGTTTCAATATTCACAGTTGTAGAAATAATACATTTCTTAAGTAGGATGAAGCGTGTGCCACGTGGTGAATAGCTTTTCTATATATGTGTGAATGGCATCATTCTGTTAGAAAATTACTATAAACTTTATAGACACCGAAGACGAGTTCCTATAATCTTATTTTAGCACAAGTTCCTATAACCTTACTTTAGCTTTTAAATACCCATAGTTTTTATTCCATCTTAATATTATATGACCAAGGCTGTTTTCATTGTTGGTTTTGTTCTTAGCTCCATTTCTTAACACTGTTCTTTGTTATGTTTGTAGCAGTGACGAATCAGTTAAGTCGGTAGAGTTTGTCTACTTTGCTTGCAAACTCAGAAAGCAATATAGTTCCTTTAGCAATACTGTAGAAAACATGATGTTCAGTATGAGGATTTCCAACTTGGACTTGTGGTAGGTTGTTTATAACTTGATAAAGTTTGATAGCTGGTAATCTTCCCTAGATTAAAGTGTTGAAAAATGTGAGCCTATCATTATAGAACGCCCTCTATTCTAGAAATTTGATGATTATAATGCCCAGATGGCACCAAAGTGCTCCGTGAACATTAAATAATCAAATTTTTGCTCAGTACTAATTTCCTTGTATGAAAATGTGCAGAAAAATTTTATATCCTATTTTAGCCATGGTTCTTCATATCATATCTTTAGCTTAGTTTCTGTTTTTATGACTCATTCTTTGTGATTGTATATATTGGATAAGTATATGAAAGTAGTAAAGGAACGTCAAGAAAAGGTCTATAAAGACCCACTATTAATGCAGTGCTGGATCCAAAGAAAGAATTGTGATATCTTACTTGATTTTAATTGTGATATCTTACTCGATTTTCGCTTTGATGTGAGTGAGACATCAGAGTGATTAGCTTCTTTTGAAGGGTTTGCTAACACAATTGGATGAATAATTAACACAAAAGGAATCTAAGTGAAGGGCCAGTTTGAAGAATGTACGCATGTTAGAGGTGATTAGGTGAAAATATGATGGAATGCATCTCAATGGTCCAAAGCATTATATGCTTAAATGATAGCCAAAAAAAATGTTTGAACTCTTCTCCAAAAACTACTGTAATGCAGAATTCCTTTTCATTGATTTGGCATTCTGCCGCTTCTGGTTGTGCCATATGGCAAGTTTTGTTGCTCCAAGAATGATCTATAAATTTTGAGTGGCTTGATGTGTGTGTTGTGTATTCAGATGAATAGTTATTGCTTAATCATCTCAGCATATTGAGTTTTCAATAATTTGTTGATTAGTAATTTTTTTCTAACATTAATTTTTACTTTCATCTTCTTACAGGAGACGTGGTGAGGAGAGTGATAATGATTCATCTCAGGAGACTAGTAGTGACGGTAGCAGTGAAAGTGGAACTTATAGAGAGACAAACAATTGTGTTCGGGAATCATGGGGCCAACAGAACAATGCAGATGTAAAATTTCAGAGTTTGAGTGGGGTGTCTCTTAGAAGTAAGCATTTGAAGGGTTCATCGAGTGATGAATATGAAATTTCCAACCCTCCAGATCGACTTGTTTTCGAATATATGGAATACGATCCACCATTTGTGCGAGAACCTTTAACTGATAAGGCGAGTTCATCAAAGCTTTTAGCAGTATATACATTCAGATGTCAATCTATCATTTTTGGTTACTAACTTTTGCAATATTGCTTTTCACAGATTTCGTTTCTGACATTGCAATTTCCAGAACTGAGGACATATAGAAGTTGTGACTTGTCACCTTCAAGTTGGATATCTGTGGCTTGGTATCCAATCTATAGGATACCCATGGGTACAACATTACAGAATCTTGATGCCTGCTTTCTGACCTTTCATTCCCTCTCAGTACCTTCCCAAAGTACTGTCTTTCTGTCCCTCTCTCATTTATGTGACTTTATGTATGTGCATGTAGTTCCGTTATCTGTTTATATATTTATGGCAGCCGTCTGTATGTGGTCTAATTTGGTACCACATTTCGGTTTGGAACAGGTCAAAACATAGATGGGATGCGTGGTCGTGGATCCAGTGCTAGAGATGTTCATTCTGATATTAAACTACCTTTACCCACTTTTGGGCTCGCTTCCTACAAGTTCAAAGTACCATTTTGGAATTCTAATGGAGCATATGAATGTCAGAAGGCGGGTTTCCTGTTGCAAGAAGCTGATAACTGGCTTAAGCTTTTGCAGGTCAATCTTCCTGATTATGGGTTTTTTATTACGCATAATTCCAGTAGGAGGTGACACTGTTCTGTATATCCAAGACTTTGAATGATGGAAAGAATCAGAAACTTGACCCTGAAAGATGAATCCAGTTGATGGTTCATGTCAAATGTCCTCCGTTGTTTTGAGATAAATGTGAAAATAGTCTTTAGGATTGTCAACCTAAAGTTATATTTGGCTACAAAACCATTTCTCCTTAAATAAGGGTTCAAGGGAGGTCTAATTTTTGGGTTTTATTAGAGCAATTTCATGCTTTTGATGCTTTTCTAGTGCCCTTTTGGCTGTCTATGATTATCCTGTTTGGTGCACCCTTTTCAATAATGCTGTTAGACGATGACGTTGATGCTAATGATGAATTGCAAATTATGCACATTTGTAAATACTGACCCTCTATCATTGAATGCTCATTTTGTACTAACAAATTATTGTATGTGCTTGTACTTCGTTGTCTGGTTCTTTAGACGGACATGTCCTACTCTATTTTATGCTATCCTATATGGGCCAAATCAAAATTAGTTATCGTACATGAGGTCTAACAAGAAGAGCCAGGGCAAGTGAATAAGATGTCCGTGACCTCAGCTTATGTTTTTAGTTGTTTTGGATCCTTTGTTTGTATGGGCTTTTAACCCATATGACTAGGGTCCTGGATTTGCCTCGTATGAGTAACAAGAAGTCTATCTAGACCTCAAACTCCCAGGAACAACACCATTTACAAGTAATGTCCACTTGCAGGTGAAAGCATAAAAATATAGGCATACGACATGCTCATAAAACAGACAGTCTTAAGACAATCTCTCCCACGAGGTTTACTTGCATTCGGGCAGAATACAGTGATTTCGCACACTAAGGTATGACCAAGTACGTAATGTAAAGCATGAAAGTGCGTGAAGTTATTTCGTCTTTTTCCATTATACACAAACTGGAATACATCATCAGTCTACAATAGTTTAGCACCTATCTATTATTGCCCACGTATGAATTGAAGCTTGCCCTCTTAATTATCTCACATAAGTTCTTCCCCCTCTTGGTTGGACGTATACGTCGTCTACATGATATCAACTTATCTCTCGCATCATCAACTCCCTATCCAGCTCATAACATGTCTTCAAAAATTGTGGATAGCAACAATTCCTGGACAAACTCTGACCTTTCCGAGTTTTTTCTTTGATCTTTGTTAGATATATCTGATGGTTGCACATTCCTGTCAAATATTAAAGACAGTAAATCAGCACGACGATAGAAAATAGATGCAGTACAAAACAAATTGAGAGGTAACGCAGATGTTAGTCCAGCTCTTTTATTTCATGCCTTGCAAAGCGATACTTGTTCTTTTCCAAACAAATGATCTGTTCATTGCAGATGCCATTGGTTTCTAATATAGTAATTATGATAATTAACATGGCAATATCCTTTATTCTCACTTCATTTCAGATGAGCAGAAGGCCCAGAACAAAAATTTGAATGCAAGACCTTTCCCAGGGGACCAGCAGAGCTGAAATGAATTTTGTTTTTCTACAGTCTATTGGCGCTTTCCTGATAATTGGGTATTGGAATTTCAAAAGATATGCGCAAAAGTAAATAGATTTACAACAATCAAGTCTGATCCTGTGTTATTTTGCCTTCAATAAATTTGCACAAGTACAAAAAGAGTTCAAAAGAGAAAAAGAACAAGGAAACAAGAAATGCCCCTGATATTAAAGCCATTGCCAAAAATTAAAAAAAAAACACTTTAATTCGGACAAGCTTAACCTACCTGACCATGATAGTATAAACTTCATTCTTCTTATATCAAACAAGTCAAGATATTTAAGAAGGCAATAAATTAAATCACCCGTACCTTTCTTGATAATCCTCATCCTTGCTACTCTTGGTTGAGTTTGCATCAACTGTTGGAATAGACTGTGTGTCGAAAGATTCCTCAGGAGCAGGGGGATTAAATATAAATGATGACAACAATGGATCAGGCTCTGTATTAGAGGAAGAAACAAAATAATAAGATCCGCCAAGCAGGGATTGCAAGCTCCCTTCTCGTAGCTCCCTTCTCAATAAAGAAAAGGGAGAGTTAGATCCCCTGCGTAATCTTCTTTTCTGCTGCACGTAATTTGGAATCAAGGAATAACATGGGCACTCCAAAGTAATCATGATGAAACAGCAAATCGAATGAGAAAGGAAAAGCTATATGATGCTCAAAGGTACAATTTAACTGCAGAACTCGAACTGACAAATTAAGAGAGTGGGAATCAGGATAATCGCAAGAGTTAAATCAAATCTCATAAGATTTCAGGGAAAATTGAACTACAAGTGCATATCAGACATCCAGGAATATATAAGCATTATAATTCACAAGATCAGATTAAGGGATATCTTAACAAAGTTGCCATGTTGCATGGTAATGTGGCCAATGATATCCATTCCCACCCTCTTGGCACAAACCGGGCAGACCTAACAAAGACCATTCAAACAACAATAGTCAGTAAGAACATCCTACAACGGCAGCCTCGTACCAGTACCAGTTACAAAATCAGATATCAGAATAAGAATCAGAGCAAAGGTCTCAGCGATCCATTATTAGAAAGTAAAAGAACCTTAATCAGGAAGCTAATATATTCTCACAAAGAAGGCAATGCAAGTCTATAAACCCTGCTCCTACAACTTCTAAATTCCCGTCCAAAACCCTGACAGACCACTTAAGCACAAGCCAGATGCTCATCTCTGAATCAAACTAAAGTAATAAATTACATCACTTTGGTACCCAAGATTTCAAACTTACTAACTCGAGTCTCGACAGTCTAAAAGACAAAATTCGCAGAAGAATTAATGAAATAAAGAAGAAATAAATCACCATAACAGAGCCTTAAACAGAGAGAAATAAAATAAAAGGGAAATGAGAATTCAAACCCCATTCTTGACTTCAACAGGGTGCTCCTCATCGATATGGCAACAAAGTCCAACAACATCAAAATCCTCAGCACAAAACGGGCAAAAAAACTCCGATCTCAAATCCTCTTCCACGTCGGCCTCATCATACAGATCTAAAACGCGTAAACCCACAAAAATTACAATCCCGAAAAAGAGAAATCAACAAAAACTCAGAAAAAGAGATACACGCATAAAACCAAAGGGTGGGTTCTTTACGATAAATGGAGAAACTTTGACATTAACCTGATGGAGAAAGGTGGTGC
This sequence comes from Erythroxylum shatona, assembly GCA_027568895.1. Classification (NCBI taxonomy): domain Eukaryota; kingdom Viridiplantae; phylum Streptophyta; class Magnoliopsida; order Malpighiales; family Erythroxylaceae; genus Erythroxylum; species Erythroxylum shatona. Next base: position 20,842,189 of record JAOSBK010000205.1, on the reverse strand, counting down.
CGCCTTGAAGAAGTGGAGAAACGAGAACCCCATGAATCAGAAGCCATTCTTTATCAAAAGTTGTGCACAAAATCCTTGAAAATTGATGAATCTGGACAAGGGGGGTTCTAACAGTTGACAATGAATAGGAATTGGATAAAAAAAAACCCTATGAAGACGGAAGATTAGGGTAGTAAGGGAATTGAATTGAGAGACTGAAGAGAATCGAAGAGACGACAGATGAGAAAAGAGTCTCTTGGGCGTTGTTTTTTGTTAGATTCTGGGGAGAGTAACGACAAACTGCTTACCGCGTACTAGATTATTGACTCTTAAAGACTGCTAATCCAAAGAATTTTACGGAAACAGACTATTAAAATTTTACATATGATATTAGTGCATTCTCACCTGGCTCTCGTAGCTCAGTTGGTTAGATCACCCGTTTAGTCAGCGGGAGGTCTTGAGTTCGACTCTCAACGAGAGCATGACTGCACTAACTGGATTTTTTTGGTTCATGAGTATTATTAACCGGGTGTTGCTCCATCTTTATGATTTGTTTAGACAGGCACCAACCCAAGCGGGGGCGTCTGGTCGAACGACCTCCAAATAATCAGGAGATAGATGGCGCAGCACTATCAGACGGCTCACTTATAACACCAAAATTTGGTCTACGGTGATGATAGATATGAATAAAATCTTCTTTGGCCGTTATACTTGATCCGATGACTCAGAATCAAGAACTAGCATAAGATAGGCCAAGTAATATCATTTTATACACTAAGTCGTTATTTAACTAGTTTTTTATACTTAAGAATGATGTCTTTTTTTTCACTCATTGTATTTTCTCTCTAACTTTATTAATTTAATTGTAAGAGACCAAATATCAAGAAACATTTTAATATTTAATTTTATAAATAAAAATACATCACATTAGACATGGTCCATATAGTCCAATCCGTTCAATCTAAAATCATGGTGGTTGGTTTGAGTTGATTAAGTTTTAGATTAAGTACAGTTGGAACATAGTCTAAAATTTAAAATTTTCATAATACAAACTAATGTCGTTTGATTAATGTAATAAAATAATATCTACAATACATAGCTTACTTAAGATAGGATGAGATCTGTTGTGCCACATAGTTTCGACAAATACTATATAAATGAGTGAAAAAAAGAAAGACATCATTCTTAAGCACAAAAAACTAGAGTTGGAATTAAGTGACATCTCTTCCTATTTGAGATTGAGCTCTCGTCTCTTTCGTGCCTGGCATCTTTGCACCCACCTATGGTGTGTAGCCATAGCTCTATCACGTGCTAGTTATTATGCTACTCTCGTCTAAGTCATCTCCTACATGTTTTATTAATCTTTTTTCTCTCTCCCAATTTATCTGTAGAAAAGAGTGATGCTTCTTTTGTGGTATTTTCTTCAATAATCCATTTTTAAGGTTTTCATTCTCTTTGTTTTGGGGTTTGGATTATGTCAATTGATGGGTAGTTTTGTTTTTAGTCATTCTTTTACATCATAAAGATAAATAAATAAATCTTCTTCCTTTTTTGTTCTTCATGGAGAAAGGTAGTATTTTAGGGTTAATTAATATTAATCTATCTGAGGTGGATTAGCAGTGTCTTTATCAATTTTTATTAAACCGAATTAAATCGAAGATAATTTGGTTGGTTGCTTTAATGTGTACTGAACACAAAAAATATAATATAACTACGCGCAACTAAATTTGTGGTAATAGTAAGAAAGGATTGCACATATAGCGAGTGTTTGAATAGCTTTTGTAATGAACAAATTAGTGTAATAGGATTAAGGGGAGTTGGATGAATTCAATTGATGTAATAAAATAAAAGTAAACTATAGAAGACAAATTGAATCAAACAATACAAAATTGCAAGGATTAATCATTGGGTTTAGTTCTTAGTTCCATCTTAACCTTCACATTTGCAATATTGTTCTTACACCTCTCTTTGAAACTATTAACTGTAGTTTAACAACAATCTCCGTTAATCTCAAATTTCCTTTACATTGTATCTAATTAAAATAAGCTCTTTAACTACGTCTAGCTGTCAAAGAACCTCAATCAAGTTCTCTAGATTTAAAGTGACAGTCGCATTATAAATTAAGAAAACAGGTTAATCTATGCAAGAATCACACAAGCTTGGATCATTTAACTTATGTTATATTATCCCTAATGATAGATGACCATTAGTTTACCATGTATGAATCAGATTAACAACAAATTTGGATTGTAGTCATGAATCTGGCAATAAATCCATACATGAATGATCTAACAGAATATATCCAATTCATTCATATATAAATCCTAAACCTTACACGTAGAATAAAATAATCAATTCCAAAAGAAAGTTTAGAACAACGTCACTAAGATTGATCAATGCCTAAACATGTTAACCAGCCTCAATATCTCCTTTAAACTGGAAAGAAGAAGATGAGCTACTTATGGCTCTTCAAGAGGTGAGGAATTTGCACCCTTTGGTATCTCTAATCCATATGTTTTCTATATATCTTAATTAGTCTCTTAATTGCCCTTTTATATTACAAAATTAGGGTTGTGTGATTATACACGATCATTTAAATAGGTATGTAAGTGACTGTGCATGTTAATTTTTTAAAAAGTCATGAAGTTATATGTTCATAGTTGGATTCATGGTTGTGTAACTCACTTACATGGCCATATAGGTCATAGACATGGTTGAAACAACGTCTTTTACTTTGTGCACATTTTTAGTAACCTGCACAGTCCCATACATGACTGTGCAAGTCTTATACACAGGCATGTAAGTCATAGTGACTCTAACTATTCCATTCTTTATCCTATTTTAACTCTAACTCTTCCCTTTTTTTAGCTTTATGAAGGCAAATAAAACCAAACATCAATAGAAATATACCAAGGATGTGAGTTTTTCTTATTTTTGTTCATTTCTTCCAACTTGTACTTAAATCAAAATAAAAATTGTCATAGGCTCAACATAAACATTAATTACTAAGCATTAAGGAATAAATAAATAACCAATCAAGCACTTATCAAGTTTCCTGATATTTAGCTTTTGGTTGTCCTGAGGGAAATTAAAGATCAAAATCAAAATCAAAATCAAAACACTTCCCTTTTAACCATATTTTATAAGAATAGACAGTCATAAAGAAAGAGGACTAGGTTTCAAATCTCTTATGATCAATCAACAACTATTCCCTTCAAAAATTGAGCAATCTAAGGATAAACTTTGACATGTGATGTTTAAAAATAAGATCAATTTATAGGTACACTCAAGCATCTTTTATGATCAAGACAATCTGTGACTTTGCATATCTTTTCAATTCTCTACCATTAAAGATTCACATACATTCATGAATCAAAGAACCTTTTAAGGTTGTAATAAGGCCATAGATTAAGGTGAGAAATACTTGGGTCATATATTCAAAAGACATCAAAACTAGTGAAGCAAAAAAGACACTCAATAGAGTATAAAATGCAAAAATTAACATCCATTTAAGTCTGGGTACCATCATTTATGATGGATGCAAAAATTTATTCCATAGCTTATATTCACACCTTCAAATGACAATCCATACGAGCACAAAGAACTAGAATAAATCATCCATAAGAATAATGATGGACAATTCAATATAACCACAAATAGTGACCTTTCATAACAACTTTTTTCTTATTTACATTACAACCAAGTCACTCATTGCTTTTAACTTTGGGAGAAAATATTAACAGGCATTACTTGCAGAGCACATGATTTTCCTTCTTGATACCTTCTTTTCTTGTATTCTTTTTAATTAAAAACAAAACAAAGACAAGAATACAAAGAAGCTACAACAATAACATGATTCATTAATGATTCATTAATAGGAAATAACAATCACATTCCATCAACTATAACCAACCCACATATATAAACACCCCTAAACTTATTTTCTTGGGTATCCAAAAACATCAGGTATCCAAAAACATCAAGAATCACAAACACTTCACTAGCTTTAAGGCTTGAGTAAGACATTTTATTAAGTTAAAGGCTAATAATGTGGTTAACATAAAAAGAAAAGGCTAATAAAGCTCAAGGGGCTTAATAATAGGATAAACCATATCATTAGGTAGGCTATTCGGAAAATGTAGCTTGTAAAACAAAGAATGCATATATCATTCCTATGTTAATATGTGTGATAAAACTGTAGTCTTGAACAAAAAATCAAGGGAAATTCAGGACGTATATGTTATGAAGTTCACATATGAACAAAAAAAGAGACTGATATTAATGCATTAGTCTAAGAGGATCAAAATTTCAATGGCTTATGTCCACCCACTAGTCACTATTCTTCTAAAAGAAATGTAAGTTGACCAACCATAAGAGTAAAAATAAATGGCCAAGGCTCTATGAATTTTTTTGATCAATTTAACTCTCTAATTATAATTGTATAGTCCTAGAAACAATAGAAAAGCGGAGAATCTTATTTTTTATTTTTATAAAACATGTGTGAAGAACATAAAAACACACATAAGAACCAAATTTCCCTCTCCCACACTTAAAACTTATATTACCTCTGATGTAACATTAAATATTAGAGATGGAACATTAAAAAAACAAAATTAAGAAAATGTAAAAGAAAAGGAACAAACTACCCTTGGGTTACCTCCCAAGTAATGCATTTGTTTACTGTCGTTACCTTGAATTCATGATTTCTTCATCACATGAAATTATATGGGTCTTTAAGTACCACCGCTTCCATATTCTCTAGATGAAATCCTTCATAATAAGGCTTTTGGCAATGACCATTCACCTTATATGTCTTTCTAGTTTTTACACTCTGTATCCTTATTACACCATATGGAAAAACATTAGAAACCATAAAAGGACCAACCCAACAAGAACACAACTTACTTGGAAATAGTTTAAGTTTAGAAAGATAAAAACACTTTTAAACCAATAATACAACTTTTTCTCAAGATCATCTTATCATATAAAGCTTTGGTCTTTTCCTTATAGATCTTCACATTCTCATACGAATCGTTTTCGATCTTTTCAAGCTCTTGCAATTGCAGTTTCTTATGCACTTTTGCATCATCAAGATTTATGTTGCAAACTTGATAGTTTAATATGCCTTATGCTACAGCTCTATAGAAGTATGAAATAACTCTCTAAACACCAATCTATATGGGACCATACCAATTGGTATTTTATAGATTGCCTTATAGACCTATATTGCATTCTCAAGCTCCATTCCTTCCTATTAAGTTAAACTGTTTTCTCTAAGATCAACTTGATTTTTCTATTTGGACACCTCAATTTGGCCACTTTTTTGGGGATGGTAGGAAATGAAAACCTTATATATGATATGGTACTTCTTAAACAAAGCTTCCATAACCTTATTGCAAAAATGTGTTCCCCTATCACTTATGATGGCTCTCGACCTCCCAAACTTAGAAAAGATATTAGACTTTACAAAACCTACAACAACTTTGGCTTCATTATTTTTGGTGGCTTTAGCTTCGACTTACTTGGAAACATAATCAGTTGCATGAGAAATATAATGAAAACCAAAAGATGGATGAAATAGTACCATAAAATTAATTTCCTAAACATCAAAGATTTCACCAAAAAGAATGGGGTTTTGTGGCATTTTATTTATATGGGATAAGTTTCCTATCCATTGGCATTTATTGTAAGACTTCTAAATACATATACATCCTTAAACAATGAGGACCAATAAAAACCACTATCTAAAACCTTATGGGCAGTCCTTTTTACTCCAAAATGCCCTTAAAAAATGTAAGAGTGATAGAAGGTCAAAATAGAAAGTTTCTCACTCTTAAGAACACACCTTTTTATTACTTAGTCCATATTGCCACCAAAGATAGTGGTCAACCCACATATAGTACTTGGCTTTACTCTTTAATTTGTCACTCTAGTCTTTGATAAACCTAAAAGTAAATTATTAGAAACCAAAAAAATTCACAATATATGCATAACATAGAGGTGTCAAATTGGCATAAAATAACTGTTCATTTAGAAATGTCTCTCTTAGAGGAACATCATCTTCCTTTTAGACTAAATGCATAAGGTGATCAACAACCATATTTTTTGCCCCCTTCGTATCTCTTAGTTATAAATAAAATTTTTGAAGAAGGAGAATCCATTTGATTAACCTTGCCTTTGCTTGTTTTATGGTGAGCAAGTACTTCAAAGTTGCATGATCAAAATAAACAATAACTTTAGCACTCGAAAAGTATAACCAATTTTTTTTTGAAGAAAATATAATATATAAAAACTCTTTTTCTATTGTAGAATAATTCAATTGAGCTGAATTCAAAGATTTCAAAGTGTGATAGATGACATATGCAACCTTTCCCACTCTTTATCCTAGAATCGCCCCATTGTGTAATAGCTGGCATTACACATAATCTCAAAGGAAATGTTCCATTTTCGAGGTTGAATTATTGGTGGAGATTGAAGAGCTCCTTAAGCTTGTCAAACTCCTCCTTAAACTTACATCAAAATTAAAAGGGACATTTTGTTATAATAGTTTGTATAAAAGAGAGTTTATCTTTGAGAAATCCTTGACAAATTTGTGGTAAAAAAGTTGCATATCCAAGAAAAGAATAAACTTCCCATACATTCAAATGGTAAGGAAAAGTAAAAATAACATCAACCTTTGATTCGTTAACCTCTATACCCCTGTAAAGCGCAAAATTCCCTAAAACTATACCTTGATCAACCATAAAATAAAAAATTTCCTAATTAAGTACAAGGTTAGTTTCAATACATCTTTCCAAAATGAGTAAAATATTTTCTAAGTAATTATCAAAAGTGGAATCATAGATACTAAAATCATCTATAAATACCTCTAAGATTTTCTCAACAAATTTAGAAATATGCTCACGATGCATCTTTGGAAAGTGATCGTCATATGGCACAAACCGAATGACATCCTTCAATAAGAAAATATACTAAATGGGTAGGTGAAGTTCATCTTTTCTTGATCCTCTGTTGCAATAGGAATATGAAAATAACTTGAAAAGCCATCTGGAATATAATAATAATAATGTCTAACAAGTCTTTTAAGCATTTGACTAATAAATAGAAGGGGAAAGTAGTCTTTACGAGTTGTAAGATTCAACTTCCTATAATCAATACAAACTCACCACCTAGTTTGTACATGAGTGGGAACCAACTCACCATCCTTATTTGTTACCACTGTGATTCCAAGTTTCTTTAAAAGCACCTACATTGGACTTATCCACATACAAACTGAAATTGGATAAATTAATCTAGTATTAAGAAGCTTTAGTACTTCCTTTTTCACAAATTCCATCAATAATAAAAAAATATAATAATCATCTTAAGGATGTTTCTTGACATCAAAAATATTAAAATGAATCACTTCCTTAACAAATTCCATTATGAGGGGACTATGAACATCTATCTTAGTTTGGGCAGTGTTAAATAATGGTTACCCTAATAAGATACGTGTATGAACCACATATAAATTTTTAGGAAAGACTAATTCATTCACCTGTACTAAGACATCTTTAACCAGTTTACCTAGATAAGCATCAGTGTGATAAGCCAATTGTATTCAAATGGCCTAAATTTAAAGAAGCATAAATGGAATAAGCATAACATTGATCAACGCTCTTAAATCTAATATGGCTCTCTTAATTTTAGTGTTATCAATCTTACAAGGAATAGTGAACATACCTATATCCTTATACTTAAGAGGTAGTTTCTTTTTAAAGACTACATAAACATTCTTACCCTTACAACCTTCTTCTTATCTCTTAACTTCCTATTATTAGAACATAATTCCTTATGGAATTTTGCATAACTTAGCAGATGATTGAATGCGTCTAGCAAAGGTTTAATTACTTCCACCTTTAGAAAAGTCTCCAAGATCTCTTTATTCTTTGCCTCCTTGTTTTACTTTAATAACCTAGTAGGAAAATATAGGGAGTTAGTCTTATCTATAGTTGGATATTCAAAATTACCTTTGAACTAGATAAGGTATCTCCTTCTTCTTGTAGCTCCTTCGTAACTTATTTTTGCCATCCTAGGTGGGATCCTCAAGCTTCCTAAGACTCCTTAAAGATCACAGTGCTGACATTCTTTAGACTTACCTTAGGATAAGATGAAAATTTTCCTCAACTTTAGATTCTAAATGGTTAATAGTAACTCATATTTGACCCACCTAATTCTCCAAATTCTGAATGTTAGACCTTGCCACTTGAATTTGAGATCTTATCTCCTACTAAAATTGTTTCACATCCTACTGGAATTGAAAAGTATTACTAGAAAAAGATATAACCATATCCTCTAATGATATACCTGAGTTAGAGGAGGAGGCTTGTGGTTTATGTTGAAATTATTGTGCACCCTACGACTTATCTAGAAAGTAGTTATACTATCTATTCCCTCCATAATTGAGGTTTGGGTGATCTTTCTAACTTAGGTTATAGTTTGAGAATATGGATTGTATTGTTGAGAAAAATTTTCTCCTATAGCATTAATATACTTCGTGTTTACCTTTTTCCATGTTGGGCACCATTTGTTAGATGGTTTACATTGGCACATATCTTACAAGCTTTCTCCTATGCTTACCCTATATCAATATTTATTAAAAAAAAGATGTTATTTCATCTAAATGTTATTCAATAGATGAATTTTTTACTTTATTTACTCTACAAACATAGTTACAAATGCCAAATTATTCTGAGTTTATTGCCTATGCTTGATTAAAGTCCTCTCCTTCTTAGGAGTCTTTTCACCTAATGTTCCACCAAATATGTTGCATCCATCAAACTTGTAACACCGGACTTTCTGAGCCCTTCTGTATTATTATGCATTTGGATATACTACTGTATATTGATATATACATGGTTGTATATAAGTTCAAAGATGTATTTGAATCCTTTTGATACGTATGCCAGTGATATATAATGTTATGTGCCCTTACCTGAACTTAGAGTTCATCGGTAAGCAGAATCTTGGAGATTTCCGACATATGAGCTTTTAAGCGTATAGAACCGAGTCCATTGGATGGATATGACCATGGTGGTAAAATTAAATGTGTTCTAATGCCTTAAAGGTGATTATACATGATTTATAGACTTAACGGACACTTATAAAGCTAAATTGGAAAAGTTTATGTATATAAGGGCAAATTGTCAAAAGTTAAAGGACTTAATTGTCATTTTTCAATTCTTGGAGGACCAATTCGTAATTTTATAAATTTAAGGGGCTTATTTATAATTTTCAAAAGTTCGGGGACCAAAATGAAAATAAAAGTTTTGGTGATTCCCAAATTTTGGGCTTAATTGCAAATTTAGGAAAGTTTGGAGG
>JAOSBK010000205.1:20810129-20822871 GCA_027568895.1 Erythroxylum shatona | reverse complement strand
GTAGCGCACCCTTATCGTAGGGTGTGTATCGGAATGACCTACGGGCATCCCGGTACATATCCTATGGTAAGGGGGTGTTACAAATAATATAAAAAAAGATCAAGAAACAAATATAAAAACCAATTATAAACAAATATATATACAGCAATCAATTAATATCCAACATAAAAGTTAAATCAACTCCACTCCTCAGCAATAATGCCAAAAATCCTTGATGCGTTCGAACACACCAAAAAATAAGACCTAATTCTACACAACTAATCTTATGCTACTGGTAAGAAAGGAGCGCATCCACAGAGAGTCCATGACTAGAATAAATCACTGTAATAGAATTTGGGAGTTTGGATGAAATCAATCGATATAATAAAATTAAATTAAACTATATATGCTACTTGAATCAAATAATAAAAAATTGCAAGGATTAATTAATAGGTTTCAATCCATTTCTTAGTTCAATCTCAACCTTCACATGAATATATACAATCAATTACAACCTTGTTCTCATACCTTTCTTTGAAACTGTTAGCCATACAATAATAACAAGCTAATACTAATCCCAATTTTCCCTTATAATGTATGTAATTAAAACAAGCTCTTTAATTAGGTCTAGTTGTCAAATGACCACAAACAAGCTCTCAAGATTTAATGTGATAGTCACAGTATAGATTAGGAAAATGGGTTAATCTAGGCAATAATTATAGAAGTTCGAATTATTTAACTTATGCTATATTATCCCTAATGATACACAACCATTTGTTTACAATTGATGAATCAGATTAACAATAAATATGGATTATAATGATGATTTTAGCCCTATCTAAATCATTCATATATAGATCCTAAATTTTAAACACAGAATAAAATAATCAATTCCAAAAGAGAGTTAAGAACAATGTCTCAAAGATTGGTCAATGCCTACACATGTTAACCAATCTCGATATCCCCTTTGAAATGGAAAAAGAAGATTAGTTACTTATGGCTCACCAAAATGTGAGGAATTTGTGCCCTCGGTGTCTCCAATATGTATATTCAATACATACCTTGACTGGCCTCTTAATTTCCCTTTTACACTGCAAAATTAAGGTTGAATTATTTTACACAATCAACTACAAATATGTATATGTTATTGTGTATATTAATTTTCCATAATTTGTGAAGTTACATACTTAAAGTTGGATTACACCACCATATAGGTCACATACATGGTTGAAATATTATCATCAAGTTCGTGCATATTTTTGATGACTTACACAATCCTACACATGACCATATAAGTCTTTTAGATGGGTATCTACACTTCTATATGGATTTGTAAGTCACAATGACTTCCATTCTTTGTCCTATTTTCAACCTAACTCATCTTTTTTTTTCTTTATATTGACAAATAAAATTGAGCATCAGTAAAAAGACACCAAAGATGTGAGTTTAGCTTCTTTTGGTTCTTTTTCATTCAATTTGTATCTAAACCAAAATGTGAACCAAAATAAGTATCTTAGATGCAACAGAAACATTAATCACTAAGCATTAGAGAATAAATAAATGATCAATCAAGTACGCTTCCATTTGGTCTAAAGAACGACTCTATTGGATTAGAGCTTTGTATTTACATTGAAACATAGTTTTTATGAATTTATTTATGCTTTTCTTAAGTTTTCATGTAGTGAACATTGTTAATGCTAATTATTAATTGTGTCATATAATGCATATAGTAAGTCATTTGGAGTTCATTTTTTGATTTGTTTTAATGAAATTAAAATATTTTTTTTAATTTTTTGCAGAAATAGATGATAGAGCCTTACTAAGTAAAGAACATAAAAAAAAGGATGATGTTGCTTAAGAATTACAAAAGCTACGTTGATAGATAAGAATAAAATCTTCTTTGGCTTAAGTTAAACTAAAGACCTAAAAAGTCAAGAACTTTTATAAGATAGGACAGGTAATATCATTTTATATAATCTCAAGCCATTTTTTACGTAACTTATATGTTTAAAATTGATATCATTTTTTGAGCTCACTCTTTTTCATTAGATTTTGTATTTTCTCACTAACCTTATTAATTTAATCTTCAATGAACAAATATTAAAAAATATTTTGATATTTAATTTTATAAATATAAAACCATATAAACCAGACTTAAAATGCTTTACTCCATTATAACATATCTATTGTATATCATTTAAACTTAGGCCCACACTTAAATAGTTCAAACCTACTAAGATGACTCTATATCATATATTGTGACATTACAGTAGACATGGAAAATATAAACTAGTTTGGTTTGAAATTAACAGGAGTAGTCCAAGTTGACTGGATTTTAGGTAGAGTATAGCTCGAGCCTAGTCCAAAGTCTAAACTTCTCATATAACACAAAATGATGTTATTTTCTTAATATAACAAAATAATGTCATTCTTATGACTGAAAACTAAAATGTGTACCCTACATGAGGTTGAGCTTTCATCTCTTGCATGTGTACCATCATTGTTGCTCACTTGTCATTTGTATATGTTGCTATAATTCTCTTGTGCCTATTACTATGCTACTCCCATCTGAGTCATCTCCCACTTGTTTTAATGGTCTTTCTCTGTCTAAAAGAGTAATGCTTCTTTAATGATATTTTCTTCAACAATCCATTGTAAGGATTCTTTCATCTATTGTTTAGGACTCTTAAATTATTTTAGTTGAGGATAGTTTTATTTTTGACTTATTATTTTACATTATTTAGGTGAAATGGTAAATAAATAAAGCTTCTTCCTTTTTGTTGTTCATAAAGGTGGCATTTTAAGATTAATTAACAACATACCATTTAAGGATGATTAGGATAACATCTTTATCACTATTTATTGAGTTGAATAAAAAAAAGATAATTTGGCATCACTTCCATTTTGTTTAAAGAAGGATCTAGTTAGATCAAATCTTTGTATTTACATGTTAATTTTGAAATATGACTTTTAGAATTTAATCGTGATCTTTTTGAGTTGTAATGTTAGTGAGCATTGTTATATCAATTATTAATTATTGAAGATAATGCATAAAGTAAGTAGTTTTGTTCTTATAATATTTAAACGTAAGTTTTTTTTAGTTAATGCAAAAATAGGTAGTGGAGTGTTACTGAGTAAAGAACATCACAAAGAAATGGATGTGTTGCTCAAGAATTGTAGAATTATTGTGTTTCTGAGCCTATAAAATGCCCTCCTATCTTTGAAGGTGAAGTTTTGAATATCAACAAAAAACACCTGTATACTTTATCTTCACAATTTCTTTCAAGTTTTGGTTTAGTATTGGTTATCCTTTTCTCTTAAAGTTTTGGTACATTTCTTTTTGTTCCTTCATGTTTCTATTTCTTCTAGAGATTCCAAACCATTGTCAATAGACAAAATTTCATTATTCTTATATTTTCTAGTAATTTCTTTAAAAAAGTTGAACGATTGTGATATACACATAAGTAATGTTAAACATAAATGTAGATGTCAATTTTCATTCAAAGGCATCATCTGGCATGGCTATGGCTAATCATAAGAAAGACAATTTTTTTAAAGTGAAAAAAAGGCTTACCATTATGTGATGTCCAGGGTCTAGCTTTTCAGGCTTAGCCCAACTCGATCAGGCTTTAAATTAGGTGAAACATAATAAACTCATAATCAAGCTCAAGCTAAATTATTTGACCTTATTAAGCTTCTATCTACCCAAAGCTTGATTGAGCTCAAGCTAAGCTCAAGGCATGGTGGTTCAGGCTTAGTCTAACTCGTTGCTAACCCTATGCCATACTATAAAACTAGTAATAACTCTTTCACATTCTTCTTCAAGTATATTAAAATAATTATGAAGGCTTTAATGAGCTTTCTAGGAGGTGACTAATTCTTAGCTTTTGTTTAAACAATCATTTATTGGCAATGATATATTTGGTTTGAATACATATTAGAAATATTTAAGAACTCAAAAAGACCTTTTAGAGAGAAAGTGATGAAGATGAACCTGACCATGGTAATATCATTTAAAACTTTAAGTAGGTAAGTTGGAATAATAGGATGAGAAAAGAGATTATTCTACCATGAAAGCGCAATAAGATAAACAATTATGTTAATCAATATGTAAAAAAAACTATGAAGATCAATATAATGTATTATCAATAAAAAGGAAATAAAAACTACAACCTATACGAGCAACAAATAAATTAAGGTCTCAAGGTGGCACATGGTTTCTAATATACTTATAATGATAGGAATTAAGTAATTCCTACAAAACCAATATTTTCTTTATCGATCTCCAATTTTTTAACATTGATATATGATGTATCAACTAGGATTCATACCATCATATAATTATCTTCTATCATAAATAACTAAATAAGAAGTCAATAAATTTACCACCTGGATGAAATATTTTTCTCATGTCATATCGACTGTTATGTATGGCTTATATACATGGGTGCAATCTTAAGGTATTTTAGGAAGAACCAAGTCATTTCTTATAAGTCTTTGAATTAAAAAAATCTTGTAACACAGGTCTTAGGGCATATTATTATCCATAAATCATAGGTGAAGACATACGCTACAAATATGGGTCTATTGGTGTCATAAAATGTTTATTTCAAGGAAATAGGTATGCAAGAGCCTGTATCATGTTTTGGAATTAAAAAGTAGATTTATAGCCTGGGACATGATCATATGTTAGCACCATTAGCCTTATTTGAAAACACATTTTAGGTTGAAATCAAACTCTAAAAAGATTCCTAGAATTATTAGAATAGTGATTAAGTTAGTTGGGTTTGGTATAGAGGCAAATTGTATTAAATTATTCCAACTAAAGTTTATAATTAACTATAATTATGTAAACCTAAAATATATAAAGGAAATTTGTAATCTTTATCAAGTTCAGAGCTTTTTATTAATAAGGAAAAATAGTAGCTGTAAGCTTCTAAAGATGCACACACCTGATTAGCAAAAACTTGTTAAAAATATTCTTGTTGGTTCTTACTTAATTATTTTTTGTACAAATTTATTTTTCATGCATATTATTTCTCAATAAGTGATATCATAGCATAATTATGGTAATAATGACATTGTTTGAAGGATTTGAAATAAGGAAGTTCAATTGAATTTGAGACTTTGACCTATGGCAGCAAAGAGTGAAGTGTTTTTGGTTCAACAAGGATTATTAAATAGGATGTAAGAGAATAAGTCAAAAAAACATGAATGAGTTTGATTAGAAGTTGTTGCAGGTATGAGTAGTTAGAACAATTCAATTATGTCTAGAGATGAGGTCATATACCACATCATGGATATTGCATCCCTTGTAAAGATATAAAAGAAACTAGAGAATCTGGAACAATATGTCAATGTCTTAACCAAATAGTCAATGACCTATTAAATCTCAATGTGACTATTGTTGATGAGGATATTATTTTTGCTTTATTGTTTACATATTTCTTATATATATCTAGTGGTTATACTTATATTATTTAAGGTGATAGTTGGTACGAAGGAGACTATTGTTATGCTATCGGCTCACAACCAATAGTCTCAATACTAGTAAAATCTTTTAAAGGGTCATGTACAGAAAATTAGGATCATAAAGGAAAATAGGGTACAAATGGATAATCTAGTTGTAGTTCTATATCTAAATCCAAGGGTAGAAAGACAAGCCAATGCTAAAAGCATGAGCAAACTAGACAACTCAGGAAGAACTTTCCAAATAAGCAGTAAAGGGATGAAAAGGAAAAAAATGATGATTTGTAAAGTTCTTTTATTATAGTGCGGAGTAGGGACTCAAGATTACAATGATAGAGACATGCTTTATGTTTTAAATATTCAATTATAAGACTCATGGACTTTGAATACATAATACTCACATCATATAACACTAAACAAAAATTAGTTATATATATATACATATACACACACAAACAACTTTGGTACTATCTTGTTAGTGGATGATAAAGTATAATGGTTAGAATACGATAAGTTAGGATTAAGATGTTCGATGGTATGGTTAGGATATTGAACAATATTCAACATATATCATATTTGAAGAAGAATGTAATCTCTTTGTAAATCTTACATGCAAATGCTTTTGGATATAAAAACATCAAAAACAATATTAAAAGAATAAAAGGTGCGATGACTATGATAAAAGGGAAATTTTTGGCAAAAAGGTAGGGATCACAATTGTGGGTAGACTTTTTTAAGTAAAAAATCTAGAGTAACATTTAAGGATGTAGTATTTAGGGAGAGACGTATGTTAGAAAAAAAGCATATCGAAAGGATATGTCATGATCAATAAAAGACAGTATTAAGGGGATAGAGTATAACTAAAACAACCTCGAATATATACTAAAAGGGTTGAAATTTTTGACTCATGAGATAAAATATTAGCATGTTATAACCATGCATAGAATAAGACAAACTAACAAGCTCCTAAGGAGATATGGTTGGGAAGACTTAATCATGTATTCTCTTACTATTAGTGATGGAAATCTAACTATCTTTTAAGGAAATAAGGAAATTCAAGAGAAAGATAGATGGATGGGTAATATGGTGAAGGATATGACATTTTATAAGATCGGAAAATCGATTATATTTGATAAGATCTTAATGGAAAAGGTTTACACTTTGAAAACTGCAACTGATATATTAACAAAGCCATTTATCACAGAGAAGTTCAAGTATTACTTGCACTCGATAAATGTCTAGGGGTGTTTGATATGGTTAAAATCTAATTTATGAAGGGTATATTTTCCAAGGTGGAGACTGCTGTGTACGACTCGTATATATGGGAGTAATCTTCGAGTGCTTTAGCAAAAATACAAGCATATTTTATTAGAAGTCTTTAGGTGAATATGGAAGAGGATGTTGAAATGGCCTAAGGCATATTATTATTTGAAAATCAAAGGTGAAGACATGAGCATATTGGTATAATAGAGGTGTTTATACAAAAGACAAGATATGAAACACATTCATGTCACAGACTGTATTTAAGTGTGTAAAGAAATAAGAGGATTCAGAAATAAATGATCTAAGTTAGACGTCGTGTAATGTTTAGGAATTAAATAGTGAGATCTATAGCCTAAGACACATCTGTGTCCCTAGTCATGTCAACATAGTTTTATTAAAAAAAAACATTTTTTGGTAGACTTTAAACTCTAAGAATCATGTTTAAGTCATGTTAATAAAGATGTAGGTTGTGCTAAACTGTATCAACTAGAGTTTACAATTAACTGCCATTGTGTAAGCCTAGTCTATATAAAGGAAATTTGCAATCTTTGTCAAGTGGAGAGTTTTTTTTATTAACTAGGAAAAAAAGTCATTATTGGGTCCAAAGACATAGGCATGCCTAATTGGTCAAACTTTAATAAAAATCTTTTCATTGATTCTTTTTTTCATAAAAAAATTATTTGTATTATATACACCTTATTTCTTAACATTGAGATCAGTAGATCAACCTAAACATCTATATTAGAAATAGTTATAATTTACATGGAATGTCATAAAAAATTGGACAAAATAATTCAAGCAGGTCAGTTGGAGGATATAATTAATCATCCAAATGTGTTTAATATAAAAACCATCCTGACCATTAGGCAGTACAAAATAAGCAATTATAACTCTAGTTCCATATTAATGTTAGCCCTCCAAGGTATATATCTAAGAGGGGATTAATCAAAGTTGAAAATTGCATAATCATTTAAACATGAATTACTCGTTCAAAATTACATCTTATAACATTTAAAGGGTAATTGTTCAAGAATGATGCCGTTTTACACCCATAATGGGTCCAAAGGTCATCTGGTGTGAATAACTACTACCGGTAGTTATTCCCAGATGATCTATATATATATAAGGCAACGGTTATGAACACATGTGAGATGTGTGTATTTTGGATTTTGCAGATAACATCTTGGTTCGGAGTTCTCTAACCAGTGGAAAACTAACAAATCATCGAGACAAGTATGTTTTGTTCCTCCATGCATATACGATGATCCTATAGTGTATGATATGTTCATATGATTCTTACAATGGAAATTGAGAATCATACCATAGAAGGTTAATAGTGTGTACTAGTCTATTGTAGGTGTATCTTAAATGAATAGAAGTCGTACTCATGTCCAAAGCCTATTGTGTTACGATATAATTAGTTTTGAGATTTTCACTAGGTTATAGTTATCACAAAAAAGAGATAGGATCATAGAGGTAGAGTTTTTATTATTGTGATCAAATTTATGTCATTTTCAGTTCATCCACCCGTCTCTTTTGAGTTTGTTAGCATTAGAAGTAGAGAAGTTATGATATATAGTGTTAGTTTATACCCTATATCTAACTGATTAGCTGTATATTTGTGACATGATTAATTAAATACATTATTTATCTTATATTTTTTTGTTTAATTAACAAATATATAAGATAAATTTTATGTGACAAACATCCTTAAATTGTTTCTAGTTATTACTCTATTAGACTAGACATTAATAAAGTGAAAGGTCTAGCATAGTATATATTTTTAAAGGAATTAATTGATTTCATAAAATAAAATACAAATATATTTCAACAACCATGTGAGTGTTCATTAAGGAACACATTCACTACACTAACTTCATATAAAATTTCTGTATGGAACATTACTTGTTTGTTTATAAAATGTCCATTATAATGATTATATAAGTAATCTTTTGAATTGATATCTTCAAAATATTTCATATATGGATTGTTATTTTTTGTATTACTTAGGCCTTATTCTTTCCAGAGATTGCTTAATTGGCAATCATTGGATACGATATGAATATTATCGAAATATTTGAGTGATTAATATATGATTCATCACCCTAAAGTAATTAGGGAGAATATTTTGTTTGCTTACTATTGATTTACGAATTTCTTAGCCAAGGTAACATGACATTTAAATAACATTAAATAAATAACAATTGTTAGAGAACTAATATGATTAGATTTAGATAGATTATACACTAATTTCATACTTTATGCTTGATCAAAACATTGTATGATGAAAGAATTCAATTATACGAAAAAATATTACAGGCTAAAGTGAGTCAAAAATACTTTGATATTCTTAATATTTGAGTAGTCATGATACATTTTAAATCTTAACCTATGGATATAAATTTTTAAAAAATAAATTAAAAGAGCTATTTTCTAATGTTAAATATAATTTAGGATGTTAATTTATATTCAATATGTAGCATATTCAGGAATCTAATAAGCAATGTGTAAAGAACATTTTAAGAAAGAAAACATAAGTTAATCAAATTAAAAGTCAATATTAGATATTGAATCTTATCCCATCTAATTGGCATTTAATTAAAACGGAGAAAAAGTGATTTAATCAAATTAAACTTAATCGTAGAGTTTTAGAAACTTTATCAAATATAAGATATTTGATGAATAAGGAATAATATTAGATATTTGAATCTGATTTATGTCTGGCGACGTTTTAAATTTTTTTTGAAAAAAGTATTAGATATTTGATTCTTTTTGGGACCTAATTGATATTTAATTAAAATTGATTGTAATTCTAAATGAAGTCTAATTTATATTAGAATCATATTTTAATTAACTTATTAAAAGGTACAAACCTAATATTCTTGGCATACCTTTCCACATCACTTATAGACTTGCACATGGGTTAGTTGGGATCGGCTTTATAAGTCTAACCCTAAAAAGTTTAGAACTTTTAGGCCTATATCCATCCTAGCTTTTGAAATAGACCTATTTTTTAAGACAGACCCATTATAAAATTTGAAATTCAAACTTAATTCTTAAGTTCATATCTTACAAAAGTTTCATTAATTATATAAAATATAATTGTGATATAAACATTGATTTATGTCTTAACATATGAAATTACATTAAATTTAAATAAAAATATTTAAAAATTTGTCAAATAAAAGTAACCATAAACTTATTGTAAAATAAAAAATATAATTCCTAAAATTCCATAATAAAAATTAAATAAAGTAAATAAATATAAAAATATATAATTATGGTAAAATTCAATATTGTTATATTAAAGACGAACTAAATTACAATTCTTCAATATCATTATAAAAAGAATCGTCATCTTTTATTGCAATTAATAATTAAAATAACATAAATAATTAAAAATATAAATATCTATCTAAATAACTGTGTCTTTTATTCTATTTCTAAATAATTATATAAATTAGAAATTATTAGATAATAATTATAAATTCACCCAAATTTAAGATATTTATAAATATAGGCTTAAGCTATTTTTCTAGACTTTTTATAACCTATACTTGACTTATAATTTTTTTAGACTTAATTTTTAAACTCAAATACAATTTATGAACTAATTCTTAAAACTCAAGTCTTTTGCGTTTACTTATTTAAGATAAATCAATTTATACATTTGCATAAATATTATTAGATCTCCAAAGCTTAGTGCTTAATATAATTTTCAGTAACTTATTTCAGAAATTAATTTTTAAAAAATTACAAAGAAGGAATTCAAGATTCATACCTTTTAATTCTATGAACGGCAAAAGAAATAAACATATTTAATTCTATTAACTTGATTTTCTTTTATTTTTATTCTGTTGACCACAATATTAGAATTGAAATTGCAACCGATAAGCTACATCAATCAAATTGGATTTGGCTTGAAATCTAAGAAGTTCATGTTGTAAAATCACTTAATTTTGGAAATCCAAAATCCCATCAACCATATCCTGTTAAAGACCATGTTAAAAAACGATGAACAGAGGATGAACGGGAATAGTATTTTTCCAGAAAAACATGAAGAACAGAAGATGAATGTGAACAGTGAATTTGCAAAAGTGAGAGAATGATGATAAGTTTAACAAATACTTTGTCTTTTTATTCTTTATGACAAACAAGTATATATATACAAAAGTGGGTTGTAGTTTACAACAGAACTTGTTGACACGGGTAGCCCAGTTGGTCATTAGGAAGGAAAGTGAGTTCAAGGTCTTGGATTCGAGTCTCGGCAGCGGCAGTGTGGGAGCTCATCCAATGTGGTGACTCTTTGTGCGCACCGAGCAATGGGCCGCCTTTCCAAGAAGCTGGCTGGGATCAAATCGTGATTTACCTCCCTCACACAATGTCGGGCAGGAGTGTGGGGGCGGCTAGGTTGGGTGTTCCACCTTTTGAGTCCAAAGAGTCCAAGGACAAAACTAATTATGGTTTGTCATTTAACAGCTCACGTAACTGTCTTCTCCTTCTCAAAGTGCTTCATTCTCTCATGATGTACAACGTTTTTACATATCTGAATAGCTAATTGATTAGCACAATACATTATGATTGTCCCTTCATACTTTAGCTTGAAATCTTCAAGTAAATTCTTAATCCAAAGCACTTTACAACATGCAAGAGTCATGCTTCGATACTTAGCTTCAGTTGAGCTTCGAGTCACTATTGATTGTTTCTTACCTTTCCAGCCGATACATTACATTAATTCCAGATATGGATCTTCTTATGTTTGGACAAGTTCCCCAATCACTATCTGTGTAGCATTTTAGCTGTGTATTTCCTTCAGCATTTAGGACAATTCCCTGTCTGGTGTTCCCTTCAAGTATCTAACCACTTTCAGGGTAGCTTGCCAATGTATCTTGGCCGGTTTGCTAATGAAATGGGATAGGATATGAACTAAATAATTAAGATCAAGTCTTGTAAAGGTGGGGTATATCAATTTTTCTGACAAGCTTTCTGTAGGTTATTAGATCATCCAAGAAATCCTTTTCCATTTGTCTCAATCCATGAATTGGTTCAATAGTTATTGAACTTGGTTTTGAACTTAACAGTTCGCATTGTTCCACTATTGGGAATTAATTCAAATTTTAGAGTTGTTTAAATTTTTTTAGAATAGGTATTAAATTATCTTAGAATAAGTCTTAGATTAGATTTAATCTTATCCTATAAGCTAGATTTGGTGGCTAAAAAATCTATTTTAATTATTTGTATTTTGTCTATATAAGGCAACCAAGTTTAATAATAAAAGTATGGGTGTGTTAATTATTATTTAATCTTTATCTTATCACATCCTATTTATCTTCCTTTCTTTAAAATTCCAACATAGTATCAAAGCTTTAGATCCTTAAGAGACCTATGAGTGAATAAGTGAGAAAGCAAGAAAGTGAAAAGATTGTAGAAAAAGTCTATCTAACAAAGATTCCTTCATCGAAGAAGGAAGGAAACATTCTTCAATGTACAAATTGCAAGAAGCCGAGTCATGAAGAGGAATATTGTTGGCACAAAGGAAAGCTTCAATGTTATAACTGTAAAAAATTTGGTCATTTGCAAAAGAATTGCAGATTTAAAAAAGAAGAACATGCAAATTTGGTTAAATTAGTTGAGAAAAGTGCTCAACAATGGTAAGATGATGAGAAAGTGCATTATAGATTATGAGAAAGTGCATCATACAGTGAAGAAACACTTTTTTAGATTTGTTGGGGAAAAGTGCACCAAGATGTATTTAGAGAGATGTGCTCTAATAATTACAAGTTGATGAGAAGGACATCAATAGAAAATTGGTGAAGAGAAGTGCTTCACATAATCATTGCAGGTTAATGAGAAGAGCATCAACGGGATTTTGTTGTTACAAAAGCAAATAAGGTATTGGACCCCGATTTTTGAGTGAAAATAAGAAATATTCAAAAGTGAATGTATTGATTGACTTAGAGTTGAAAAACAAGAACTAAAGAGGAAAAGAGTGAGAATATGAAAAATTGTGAAATGTTTGACTTTTTGGCCT
>JAOSBK010000205.1:20789280-20806745 GCA_027568895.1 Erythroxylum shatona | reverse complement strand
ACAAGGTGTTCTTATTGATTGCAATTGAGTTTATCTTTTGTTATCAATTTTAATTCCTATTTCTTGTGTTCTTGAGTACTTAACTGATTGGGGTTCAAGGGGATTTCTAAAAATTAACTTGGGTTCTTGTCATAAGTGTTCTTGGGTGTAAGAACAAATCTTATCCTGATTGCTTGTTGAGAAACAAATTCTGATTTGATTGGTAACGAGTTCTAAGGGTCGATTAAGGGTCTTGGGGTTCCGCATCAAAATCTATTGAGCCTCCACAACCCCTCCGTCGATCTTCTAAAGTAAGTCAACTCTCTACTCGTCTTAAAGACTTCCATGTTTATTCTACTATTGTTTCTCTATATTTCAATGTGATTACCGATATAAGTACTATGAATATTGACTTAGGAAGTTAATTTAAGAATAACTTGTTTCTAATTTTATGTTAATTTGATTCAATATGACATGATGATTTATAATATGAATGGACATATCAAGATTAATGAAGGATGGATGTTGTATGATTTATAATTTTGGTTATGGTTTGCTTGAGGACAAGAAAAAGCTTAAGTGTGGGGATATTTGACATATACATATTTAACCATAGTTATATACTCATATTTGATGTATGTTGTTTGATATTTTAGATTTTCATTATATATTTGGTACTTAATTCTCTATATGTGCATTTTAGATTATAATTGCCTTTATAGACTAAATGGAAAAGAATTCAAATGAAAATGTAACACCTCACTCCCGCATGACCCGAACCCGACATCGATAGGTGATATCCGAGTCTGTGCCCCGCGAGGGTGTCCCATTACTGAAAATGTCACATAAAACAGAAATTTGAAGCAAATAAGGGATACAAGGTCGTGTCTGTGGTGGTGTAATTCTCATAGCCCATGCAGAATCGCATTTTCTAAAGACTTTGGATATACACGGTCCAGTACATACCCGTGTATTAGACCGTGTATCTCCCATAAATCCTAAAAATTACTATAAAAAGACATGAATGGAGGCAAACAGGAAGAGTAGACATTCAAAGGTAATTCCAAATATGGAGAACCTTCAGAGGGGACGATATTGATCGAGATTGTGGAGAACGTGAAGAAATCATCAAATGATCCAATAGATTACAACATCAAACCTCAAACTTGCAAGAACATTCGATAGAAGAAAAAGGGATATTTAAAATTATGATTCCTTTGTTTTCTATTTATTTTTCTTTTTGTTTATGTTTGATTTCATTTTCTATTATGTTTAAATAAACATCTTTATTATCTAGGTATGATGAACCCTAGTTAGTGGTACAATATGTTTTGATTCTTTTATTTAATACAATTGTTTTGATTGATCTATTGTAATTCAATTATGTGTTTAATATATGTTATAATAGATTTGGAATATTACTACATAATATTATTTCATAACATAGTGATTGAGAAATCCTATGTATGAATAGGTTTACCATAATTGAAAGGACTCGATTGAAAACCTAGACATAGGTCAACATAAATTGTAGATTATAGTCAAACCTAATAGCAGAATTTACAAATCGGTAAAGCAATCTTAAAATATTTATCTTGAATCACATTACTACTATTTATTGTGTTCGTGGGATTTGACATACACTTGCCTATACTAGCTACAGCTACGTCGTACACTTACGGTTAATTTAATATTGACTAACTAACCCAAGTCAATAATTTATTTTTTAATGATAATTTGTCATTCTTTTTTATTTAAAAACAAGTTCATAATAAGAAAGAAGAAGTTCGACTGAAGATAAGTAAATTGTATGAATTTAAGAGATGGAAAAGTTACTAGGGTGAAACAATCAGGATAAAAAAATCCAGATAAAGAACACCCTGAACATATTGAATTTGAAAGGATCTTAGTTTCATTCTTTCAATCATATTTAGACAAAAAGATGGAGATGGTTATAGCTACTTTGAAGTAGCTTTCTAAATTGCACCTAGAAGACTAACCTTTGTGTATTATCTTCCAGCCTTGGAATGACCTCTAAAGTTTTCAGATTTCTCAAATTTATGACATAAATTTTTTTGTCGTGCTAGTGAAGACCGTCATAAGCATTTAAAAGAATTTCTAGCTATATGTTCTACTATAAGGCCTGAGGGAATTAAGGAAGAATAAATAAAATTATGTGGTTTTTTATTTTCATTACATAATTTTGCTAAAGACTGGTTATATTATTTGCCAACAGGATCTATTACTAAATGGACTAAATTGCATAAATCTTTTCTTGAAGAGTATTTCCCTGCTCTTGAGAAAGGATCTATTAGGAAAAAAAATATGTGGAATAAGACAAAATAAGAATGAGCTACCATAGGAATATTGGGAAAGATTTAAAAGACCTTGAAATTCAAGATCGAGAAGTAGATCTCAATGGAGCGTGGACAAGTTTGGCAAAAGAATATGAAATTGGAGACTTTAACAAAGATTGATCATCATCACTTGTCTAGTAGTTGCACAAAGTTACAACCGACTAGTCCTTTGGGGACAGGGACTCCCACCTTAACAAGACAACCAAGTGCAACTAAGAACACTTGTCTGTGCTCTTCGACCAACCATGCTGGCCCATTCGGTGTTGACTTCACCGGTGCAATTAACCTCCAACGAACCAAAAGCATCAATTTCGGAGTAAAACTGGACACGAATTCAAGGACTGATGGTGGTGTGGCTGCGAATGTAAACACAATCGAGGGCCATTAGAAAGCTTACATGCATGTATCAAGCGTATGTTGCTATTGTTACATGTTGTTGGCTACAATGTTGTACTTAAGTTCTTCTGTGATGATTATCTTCGGGCAATTTCTTTGATATAGTTAGTAGTCTACCAAATCCTTTAGTGTTTCTTGGATTGATCAAGGTGAAATTAAAGACAATTCATGTTTGTTGAACAAGTGAGCCTAAAATGAGATAGGATTACAAGGAAACAAAGACTTAGGACTAATAAATAAAACCATAAATGAACTTAGGATTCATATCTTTAACGATTATTATTAAATAGGTACATATCAGCTAACATCTAATTGTCCTTGTAAGCAGATTTTTGGGATATATTTAGAAACCAAAAGCCGAATATTACAAATTTTGAAGAGTTAATCATTCAGTGTAAATTTTATTTAAAATATAATATTAGTTTTATACTAATTATTGTTCCTTTTTAAAATAAAAATATAACTTAATAGTATAAAATAATTTTTTCCTAGAAATAAGATAACATGTAAATTAAAAGAGAGAATTGTAAATTTTTTAATTTAATAAATTGAAATTTTAAATTATTGATGAACAGCTGGCATTTTAGTTCCAAAAATATCTGTGTTTTCAAAAGACCAAATTTTAGATTAAATAAAATCTTCTTAAGATTATTTCTTTTGTTTTTATTTTTTCAGTTGTAACAGTCCAAATTTTGGGCATCTCAAGTAGGGAAGAGTTGTTTCTTTTTTTGTATAAATTGCTAGTCTTGAATGAAGAAATTAATTTCGTTTTTTTCTCCATATTTTCTTTTTACTGTTGCTTTTCTTTTAAAACCAACAAGTGGTATCAGAGCCACAGTTGGTCTTAGAGGATCTGTGAGAAAAAAAAACTTCAAAAAAAACAAAGAAAAGTCTTATACTTCTTAACCCAAAATGTCATCAAATAATTGCCTTTCTTTGTCAGCCCCACATACCTTCAACGGTGAAAACTACCAATTTTGGTTCGTAAAGATGCAAACCTATCTAGAAGCCTTTAATCTTTGGGAGATTGTATCTGAAGACAGACCTGTGCCTCCATTGCCACAAGATCCTACCTTGGTACAAATCAAAGCCCATTCTGAAGAAAAGGCCAAAAGATCCAAAGCTAAGATAGTTATTCAGAATTCTGTAGGAGACTCCATTTTTCCTCGGATCATGGCATGCAAGACTGCAAAAGAAGCTTGGGACAGATTAAGAGAGGAGTATCAAGGAAGTGAAAGAACCAGACAATTGCAAGTTTTGAACCTGAAAAGGGAATTTGAAGCTCTGAGCATGAAAGAAGATGAATCCATCAGCAAATACTCCGACAGAATTTCCTTGATCGTCAACCAAATCCGCTTGCTTGGTCAAGATTTCCCAAATAGCAGAATTGTAGAAAAGGTTCTAGTGACCCTACCCAAGAGGTTTGAGTCTAAGATTTCCTCCCTGGAAGAGTCCAAGGATTTTAACAGTCTTTCAATGGCTGAATTAATGAGTGCTCTTCAAGCACAAGAGCAAAGGAGGGTTATGAGGCAAGAAAAAATTAACGAGGGAGCCTTTCACGCTCAAAACCAGCAAGGAAACAAAAGCAAACAGTAACTTTCCAAGAAGGTGAAGGACAAAATTGAAGATTATGATGGTAAGAAAAAATTTGCTCCTTGCAGGCATTGTAAAAGGACCACTCACCTGGAGAAATATTATTGGTGGAGGCCTGATGCAATATGTGGCAATTGCAAACAACTTGGGCACATCGCCAAAGTATGCAAAAGCAAAACCAAAGGTCCTCAAAGCAATCAACAAGCACAAGCAGCTGAGTCAGAAATTCAGGAGGAGAAAATGTTTGTTGCCTCTTGTTTTCGTAGCACCGATGCAAACAATTCTTGGCTTATTGACAACGAGTATACAAACCATATGACATTCAATGCAACAATCTTCAAAGATCTTGATAAAAGCTTTAAAACCACTATGAGAATTGGGAACGAAGAACTTTTGGATGTAAAAGGCAAAGGTACAGCTGCAGTAACAACTTCTGCATGTATCAAGCTTATTGATGATGTTTTATATGTTCCTGAACTCAGTCAAAATTTGTTGAGTTTTGGGCAAATGATGGGAAAGGGGTATTCTCTTGAATTTAAAAACCATAATTGCATTATTCATGATAATGATAGAGTTGAGTTACTTCGTATAAAAATGAAAAACAAAAGTTTTGCTATGGAATGGAATGGGGATAAAGCCTATGCAGGTGCAAACTTGAGTGATTCAACCTTATAGCATAAAATATTTGGGCATTTCAACAATTGGAGTTTAATCAAACTTACGAAGCAGCAACTTGTTTGAAACATGCCTAAAATTGTAGCAAAAGTTGCTGACTATGATGTCTGTCAACATGGTAAACAAGTAAGACAACCATTTCCAAAAGGTCAAGCTTGGAGGGCCTCCCAAAAGCTACAACTTGTGCACACTGATATTTGTGGACCCATGTCAGTTTCATCAATGAATGGTAACTTATACTTTCTTCTCTTCATTGATGATTTTTCTAGGATGTGTTGGGTTTATTTTCTCAAAACTAAAAGTGAAGTTTATGCTGTGTTTCAACAATACAAAACTTATGTTGAGAACCAAAACAATTTGAAGATTAAAACTTTGAGATCTGACAATGGCACTGAGTACAACTCTAGCCAATTTGACAAGTTTTGCAGAGATGAAGGGATTCAACACCAGTTAACTATAACTTATACACCACAACAAAATGGTGTAAGTGAAAGGAAGAATAGGACGGTGATGGAGATGGCTAGATGCCTAATATTTGAGAAGAATTTACCACAGCTTTTTTGGGCTGAAGCCATAAACACTTCGGTGTACCTGTTAAATCGGCTACCTACCAAGGCGCTTAAGAACAAGACTCCATATGAGGCTTGGCATGGTGAGAAGCCATTGGTGCATCATCTCAAAATATTTGGGTGCATCTGTTTTTATCAAATTCCATAGCAAAAGAGGGACAAGTTTGACAAAAGAGCAGAAAAAGAAATTTTTGTTGGTTACAGCCTTGTCGCAAAAGGGTACAGAATTTATTGCTTGAAAACTAACAAAATTGTTGTGAGTAGGGATATTAAATTTAATGAAATGGCAGCTTGGAATTGGGAGAGTCTTAAGGATGTGCAATCTAAATCTCTAAATAACAAGCCAAACCAGTCATAACATATAGTATATGATGAATCTTTTGATGAAGAACCTATAAGAGGCACTAGAAGTCTACAAAATATATATCAGAGGTGCAACTTTGCTGTCTCAGAACCTAGCAATCTTCATGAGGCAGAAACTTCACCAGCTTGGAGAAAAGCAATGCAGGAGGAGATTGATATGATAGACAAAAATGAAACATGGCAGCTTGTTGAAAGACCTGAAACACAAAAAGTGATTGGAGTCAAATGGGTTTTCAAAACCAAACTCAATCCTGATGGATCAATATGTAAACACAAGGCAAGACTTGTGGTGAAGGGATATGCACAACAACAAGGAGTCGATTACCAAGAAACGTTCGCACCGGTTGCTAGGTACGACACTATCAGATTAATTATTGCCTTTGCTGCATTCAAAAATTGGCAAATCCATCAACTTGATGTCAAATCTACATTTTTAAATGGATTTCTTGATGAAAACATTTATGTTGAGCAACCTGATGGTTTTGTAATTCTTGGAAAAGAAAATTATGTTTATTTATTGAAGAAGGCACTTTATGGCCTTAAACAAGCTCCAAGAGCTTGGTACAGTAGAGTAGATGGCCATTTATTACAACTTGGATTCAAGAGAAGTGACAATGAAGCAAACTTATACATCAAAGAAGAAGATGGCAAAATCCTAGTGGTCTCCTTGTACGTTGATGACATGTTGATAACAGGGGAAGATGCTGATCTTATCCAATCTTTCAAAGCCGAAATGAAGAAAGTTTTTGAAATGACAGACCTAGGAGTAATGAAGTATTTTTTGGGCATGGAAGTAGAACAGTCAAGAAATGGAATCTTCATATGCCAGAAAAAATATGCAGCAGATATATTGAAGAAATTTCACATGGAAGATTGTAAGCCTGTTAGTACTCCAATATCTACAGGTGAGAAATTAAGTAAAAACACTGAAGGAAAGAAAGCTGATGAAGGCTTGTTTAGAAGTCTCATAGGAAGCCTTTTATATCTTACAGCAACCAGACCTGGCATTATGTTTGCTGTGAGTATTTTATCTAGATATATGCACTCTCCATCTGGAAAACATTTTTTAGCAGCAAAAAAAAATCCTCAGGTACTTGAAAGGTACCATAGACGTTGGTGTTATGTTTAAAAGTGTAGGAAATGAAGATGTGAAGCTATTGGGATATTCTGACAGTGATTGGGGAGACTGTCTAGATGGTTTCAAAAGCACTTCTGGGAATCTTTTCACTTTGGGTTCTGGAATCTTCACTTGGAGCTCGAAAAAGCAAGAAACAACAGCACAATCGACAGCTGAAGCTGAGTATATTGCTGCTGCCTCCGCTGTGAATCAAGCTATCTGGTTAAGGAAGCTTTTAATGGATCTTGGCTTTCAACAAAAAAATCCAACTGAAATCAGATGTGATAATCTTTCAATAGTGTCAATTTTGAAGAATCCAGTGTTTCACGACAGGACAAAACACATCAAAATCAAATTTCATTTTATTCGTGAAGTTAAACAATCCAATGAAGTGATTCTGGTTCATTGTTCATCTAATGATCAGCTTGCTGATTTGCTTACAGAGGCTTTGCCTAAAGAAAGATTTGAAATTCTCAGACAAAAGATTGGTGTTTGTCGCAAAAATGCCGAGGAGTGATAAACAGCTGGCATTTTAGTTCCAAAAAGATCCGTGTTTTCAAAAGACCAGATTTTAGATTAAATAAAATCTTCTTAAGATTATTTCTTCTGTTTTTATTTTTTCAGTTATAACAGTCCAGATTTTGGGCATCTCAAGTAGGGAAGAGTTGTTTCTTTTCTATATAAATTGCTAGTCTTGAATGAAGAAATGAATCATCATTTTTTTCTCCAGATTTTCTTTTTACTGTTGCTGTTCTTTTAAAACCAACAAAATTTCCTTGCTCCAACGTCAAAATTTTATCTTTGATTGTGAAGTGTGGAAGCAAAACAGAGTGAGCCAAAGACTTTCATATGTGAGTAGTGAGGTGTTTTTCCAAGAAGTTTTTCATAAGGTGTTAGATTTTGCAAAACTCTTACAGGAATTATTTTGATTATATAGCAGGGTGCGAGAATTTCTTCTCCCCAGAATTTCTTTGGAAATTTGGACTAAAACATGAGAGCTCTAGCAACGTTAAGCAAGTGTTGATGTTTTCTTTCGACAATGGCATTTTGTTGAGGATTTTTAACACAAGATAGCTGGTGTTTAATTCCTTTTTTGGTAAAGAATGACTTCATGTCAAGTTCTTTGGCATTATCTGATCACATTCTTTTAATGGTTCTATGAATTGTGTTTCAATCAGTTTGTAAAAAGTAGGTAGAATGACTTGCACATCTGACTTGTTTCTCATGAGATATACCCAGTAACTCTAGTGAAATCATCAACTAGTGTAATGAAATAATTGAAACCACCAATTGTTGGGTCAGAGTACTGTCCCCAAATGTCAATATGTAATAAATCAAATGGTTTTTCTGTGTTGTTAATATGCGAGGGAAAAGGGAGTCTCTTTTGTTTAGCTAACGGATAGATCTCACAGATATTGTTGGGATAAGACATTATATCAGAGAAGGATTTGTTTATTATACTCAGTCTATCATAAGCAACATGTCCAAGTCTATAATGCCAAATATCAAACATTGATGGTCTTGAGTTAGTGGTTACACTGGGAAAAAAAACCGAGCTAAGTTTACTGGTGACTCCAGAAGCTTTTTCGGAGGAATTTTAAACTTGTTGAAGAAAGTATAGACCTGCATATTCTTTAGCATGACCAATCTTCATCTTGGGATAGAGGCATTGGATTTCACAGTGTTTAGGAGAAAACACAAAGGAACATTTATGAGTTTTTGTAAATTTGCTAATAGATAGGAGATTGAGCTTAAATGAGGGAATGCACATAACATTATGGATGTGTAGAGAAGGGAAAAGTGATACAGAACCTAGGTGAGTAACTTGAGCTTTTTAGCCATTTGGCATCTGAACATACATGTTTTTAATGGATCTGACATTATATAAAAGTGAAGCATTGCTGCATATATGATCAGAAGCACCTGTGCCTAACAACCATTTATCATGCAATGATGTTGTGGATTTATGAAATGCATCAAATATGCTTGTGTTGAATGAATCAGAAAAGGTAAAGATGCACTTGCGAAGTTGGAATAAGATGTATTACCCAGATTATTAGGCTATGTATTATGATGACTGAGCTGTCCCTATCCACTTAGAAGATCCAGTAATTTCTACATTTGATTCTTCGTTAGTGTCATTGGAAAGGCTTCTTGAACCTTAGTAGAGTCACTCTCTTTGTTGTTTGCAACATCGTTTCTGTATGAACTAACCATATTCACCAATGTTTTCCTTAAGTTAAAAGGAAAACCAATTATTCTGTAGCATTTCCCTTTTATATGTCCTTTCTTTCCACAATGACTACACATAACTTCTGTCTTCCCTTTCCTAATCTAATTTCCAAAGGATACTAGTGCAGATGGTTCAATTAGATGCTGTGACAAACCTTGTATTACCTTTCTAGATTCATCACTCATTACCATATTATATTATTCTTCCAAAGTAGGAAATGGTTTCATCAATAAAACTTATGAAGACTGATGAGAGTGGCTTTCATTTAATCCGTTCAGAAATTTAAAGACAACATCCTTCGTCTGCTCATCCACGTAGTGCTGAAAGCAATGAGGATTGCAATTTTCACATAGAAAATGAGGATAAGGTCTATAGTACATTTAACTCTTCAAGAATCATGGTAAGTTCTGTATAATAAGCGTCAACATATTTGTTTCCTTGATTTAACATAGATAGATCATATTGCAATATGCATATTCAATTATCATTAGGTTGACCAAACCATTTTCTGAGTACTCCCATATTTTTATAGCTCAGTCTATGTAGATTTTAAAAGCCAAGAGATGATAAGATTACTGCAGCGATCCCATGCATTGTAAAGTGGATCATTAATGTCTAGTTTAGAAATTCTACCATCAATGAAGCCATTCCTATTTCTGATTGAAAGTGCAAGAATGAATGACCTGCTCTACGTAGCATAGTTGAGTGTTGATGTGATCAGTGTATTATGATTACCTGATGGATGAATGAAGTATGGAGAACTTGGATCTTTGACTGGAGAAGAATTGTGAGACGAAGCTAAAATCTGATTTTCCATGAGAATAATGAACAAATTTTGGTGTGGAATAAGCTATTTTCAACGCTTCAAGGACAAATGGGCTCTAATATCATGTTAAAAAACGATGAACAGGGGATGAACATGAACAATATTTTTCTAGAAAAACATGAAGACAGAGGATGAATGCAAACAGTGAATTTCCAGAAATGAGGAAGTGACGATAATTTTAACAAATACTCTGTCTTTTATTCTTTATGACAAACGAGTATATATATACACAAAAGTTGGTTACAGTTTACAGTAGCACTTGTTAAAAAAGGACAAAACTCATTCTTGTTTGTTATTTGACAGCTCACGTAACTGTCTTCTCCTTCTTTCTTCCTTTAGACATACATTTTTGTTTTCCCTTTCACAGAACACAACAACACACCAGAAACGTCATGGCCTCTTCCTTCAATGTGTTGGCAAGATATGGAGCCAAGAAAGGAGCAAAATATTCAAAACTAAACATTAGCGGTAGGAAGATTTAACGATGATACTTTAGGAAGTTTGTAAGGCAGTATTTAGGTGAGATAAATGCAGAAGGTAGCTTGGCTATGGAAGGTCATCGTCGATCTTTTCCGAAGGGTTATCATCTTCAGGGTCGATTTGATGATTGAGAGGACGTTAGCATAGACTTGAAATGATCGCAACTAGCAATTTGTGGTTAGTACTGATACTAGGTTTATCTCCACTTCCTTCCAACAGTGGCTTGCCACTGGTTATGGTTGATGTTTGACGAAGTTTAGCTTGGGTTAGTGGGTGGCATATGATTTGGGGTTTTGTAGTGGCTAAGTGTGACAAAAGTTTTCCTAGATGTCAATTTTATGCTTAAGTTATGCCCACTCCTTTGTATAGCAATCTTGCTTAAGTTCGTTTAAGAGAGACTCAACTTTCTCACATGATTATTGACCAAAAAACCCTTATTCTTAAACACCTCACAACTCTCAAATTGCTTAACTCTCATACTTAAATAAGAATACCACAAAAGTATCAAATAATCACAGGTAATAATAAACACATAAGAGTTACGGTAAAAATCAATCTTTATTATTTTTCCCAAGAGCATACAAATAAATGCTCTCTCTAAATGTGTTCCCCTCCCACTTATCTATAGAAAAGCAACACTGACACGATAGGATATGGATTTGTAACTTTGTCTCTCATTGCATACAGACTGTACAAAGGGCTTTAAATACAGAGAGCAGTAGGTTACGTAACAAGAATTTGTTATGGCTGTACAGAAGTAATTACAAGTTAGCAGTGATTAGTTACAGTGAAAGGGACGGAAGAGACAATTAGTCCTTACCTCGTATATGGTTACTGTCCTCATTAACGGGGACAGATGACAAAACAAATAAATCATGTCTCTTACCCATGTTTAATTATTGTCTCTAAAATTTTGTCTTTCGTCCCGGATGATAGAGACAGGCATTTTTGTTCCTCCGAAAATCGAAGGACAGAAACGCTTGTCCCTATCTCCGAAAACAAGAAACGACGCCAAACCCAAAATTACCCCACTCCTCTCTTGGCAGTCATTAGCTCTGGTTCTCTCTAACACATGCTGCCCTTCTCCCTCAACAGATTCGCTCCTCTCTCGACAGTCTCTCTACGCTTCTCTCTCGCACGCTGCCCTTCTTCCCCAACAAGATCGTCTTCACAGTCAAGTAAGTTTTTTATTTTCTACTGGAAAATTGTCGCTACTTCCTTGCTTGAATTTTCTTTATTACTGTTTTCAATCTTGTTGTCTTCTCTTTAAACGTAAAAGAGAAAATTAACGAAAAAAATGTCTTCTCCAAGCAAACGCCGAGAGATGGATTTAATGAAACTAATTTTGCTTATGGGATTCTTTTCTATTTTGGATTAATGGGGCTGTTCTTCATTTTTCTTTTCATCGTCTCGGGGTTTTGATTTATGTGAACTGTGTAGGCTGATGACTGACTACAAGGTGGAGATTGTGAATGATAACATGCAAGAGTTCTTTGTGGAATTCAGTGGACCTAAAGAGAGTAAAATCTTTAACAGCTATGTCTTGTTTTTCTTTTCTTTCCCCATTTACAATTGATATGTTTGTTTTGAGGTTAACTGTTTAATTGAATTTTCATTCATCATTCCTTTCTAGATTTTTCTTTTGTTGGTTCACTGTTTAACTGAATTTTCATTGATCATTCCTTTCTGGATTTTTCTTTTGTTGATTTCGTTCCAGTTTTTTGAATAAGAAAATTTGTTGAATTTTTTATGGACTGTGCATTCTAGATTAGTACTTGAACACAAACGTGAACTGATTCCTTTTTCTGGGGAAGTTTAATAGGTTCTATATTATGATTGAAGATTCGATGTATGTACAAAGATGTCAATTAACTTAGATTTCAGTGACTTCTATTCTCATTCTCTGTCTTAATTGTTGGTATGGGCTACAACTCTGTTGTTCACTGATTTCCTCTAAGGATGGACTGTGTAGGAAGATTGCTTTTGGCAAGGTTTGTAATGGATACACGGTCTCTTATTCCTTGTGGTATTATGTTTTTGGAATATGTCAGCTTCTTTTGTATCCCAACCCATCCGACCCATTGAACGGAGAAGCTACTGCACTAATGATGCATGATCGCATAGCTTATGAACATAGAATAAAAGGTATTGACTGAAGCAGGTGGTAATTTAAATACGTTGCTTCTGTTTTTACTGGTCATAAAAAATTATGATTCCTAGTTGCTGTTTTACGAGTACTACAATTCTTTTTATTTCAATCCTGTTAATTTTTTCCTATTTCCTTAATCTGTAGCAAATATGATCAAAACGAAATTTGATAGTACTTCAAAGCAAGAGGACATAGGATCCAAGCCTGAAGAAATATCCGGTGATGATGAGCTGAGTGAAGATGATTATGCCTCTAAGGATGAGCAATTTGCTGGCAAAGATGATCTTTAATCACATGTATGCTTGGCCTTTTCACCTTCTGCATCTGTACATGATATTGGCAGTTGCAACATTATACACGTAATAAGACTGAAGTTTTATGGAAAATTTTCTGCCCTCGTGTTTCTGTCCTTGTTTTCCATAGATGTTTTGTAAATTGATTTAACTGTGGATCAATGTTTAAATTAATTAATTTTATGTTAGGGCCATATCATGCTGCTTTAACTATTCCATTAATATGCATAAAGCAAACAACAAATTCATGGGTATTTGAACCCGTATGATAGACATCTTTGCTAATTGTCTTACACCTTATTTGACTACACCATCTAAAAGGTTGATAGTTCAATGCTGACTGCTTTTACCTAATGCAGATAATTAGAACTTGGAAGCGCTTCATATATTTTTCCCTCAAAGGGGAGATAAGAAGAGACAAAGAAAGTAATATGGAGGGCAAATACGCTAGATAATACTTGTGTATGATATTATGGCCTTTCCATGCAATTGGTAGTTGTTACAACTTGGCCATTCCAACTCTCATCTAGTTGTTGTGGATTGCATAAAATTCTCATAGAAGGCTAAATGTTCTGCTTCAAATCTTGATTCTGTAGTTATACAAGATTTTATTTAACTTGTGTTAGCTGGTAAGCTGCATTTTAAACTTTCGAAATCAGTCAAGTGGTTGGTGACTCCATAGCTCTTTGAAGTCCATAATTCTAAAGCTGAATTTTACCATTAAAAAAAGTGAAAGAGGAAAACATAAAAAATGGAGTTCAATATTTTTTAACTAAAACAAATCATTCGTAATAAACTTATCAATTAATAACACATTTTTAATCATCTTAAGGACTAGGGGCATTTTTGTCATTGATACAATTTTTTCGTTTTGTCCACTGCAACCAAACACATTCTGTCTTCGAGACTGAGACAATTTTTTTTGTTCTGTCCACCACAACCAAACAGCTCACTGTCTTCAGTTTTTGTTCCGTTCCGTCTCCAAATTTCTGTTTCGTTCCGTCTCCAAAAACCAGAGACAGCAACCATACGGACAGTTAATACGCCCCCGTAAGAAAATGTCTCCATCGAGGACATGCATCTTGAGTCTAAGCATGGCGTGTCATCGAGAAGGCAGAGGCTTAGTGAGAGCATCTCCTATCTGATCATGAGTCAAGATGTGAGTTACTGTTAATTTTCCGACTTGAATAAGTTGTCGCACAAAATGATAGTCCAAGGCAATATGTTTCATTCTAGTGTGAAAAACTGGGTTTTTGCATAAGTACGTTGCTCCAAGATTGTTGCAGAAGAGAATCGGTAATCCTTTAAAAGGAAGATGGAGTTCAGATAATAGGTTTTGCAACCATTGAAGCTCAGCCACTGTTGTTGCAAGGGAGCGGTACTCGGCTTCAGTGGAGGAACGCGCAACTGTGCATTGTCGTTTGGAGTGCCAAGTGATAGGATTGCCACCAAAGTAGACAAGGTAGGTGGATGTAGAAGTTCTGTCGTCACTATTGCCAGCCCAATCGGCATCGCTGTATGCGGGAAGAGGAGACGGAAGTGCACCAAATACCTGAAGAGCCATTTGTTTCGGTTTATTTAGTTGTAAACCAAACTAGATTGTACCTTTGAGATAGCGATAAATTCTTTTAACTTGTTGCAAGTGAGTGAAGCTGGGCGCATGCATGAACTGGGCAACTTTATTCACCGAGAAAACAACATCAGGTCTCGTGTGAGTTAAATACTGAAGGGAAACAATCATTCGTTTATAAAGTGAGACATCTGCAGTTGCAGTGCCGTCATCAAGACGCAGTGGTGTGGAAAGGCATAAGGTGGAGATGCTGGTTTGGCGTTTACCATACCAAAACAATCTAGAATATAGCTGATGTATTTATACTAAGACAGAAACAATCCAATGGTAGTAGGGATTATTTCAATGCCCAAAAAAATAAGATGGAAATCCTAGTTATTTTAGCAAGAACTTCGTTGACAACTTCGAAATAAAATTGGTTAAGAACAAGGAGGAATTGTCGGTGAGTAGAAGATCATCCATATAGACCAAAAAATAGGCCACAACAGCATTATCATTATAAATGAATAATGATGGATCACTAAGACTTTGATAAAAACCAAATGAGAGAATGAAATTCTTCAGGGTATCATACCAAGCACGGGGAGCCTGCCGAAGTCCATAAATAACTTTGTGTAATTTACATACAAAATTTGGATGATCAGGATGAACAAACCCTGGGTGTTGTTGCACGTAAACATCTTCGGTTAAGACACCCTGTAAGAAGGCATTATTCACATCCATTTGCTAAATGGACCAACTGTGAGCAATAGCAATTGTAAAAATGATCTTAAGAGTTTGAGGTTTGAGAACCGGAGAAAAGGCTTCATGAAAGTGGCAACCTGGGCTTTGGGTAAACCCTTTGGCAACTAGCCGCGATTTATAGCGTGCCACAGAACCATCTGGATGCCGCTTGATCTGATACAACCATTTGTTGCCAACAATGTTGCTACCCGGAGGTGCTGGTACTAGATCCTATGTATGATTATTGATGAGGGCATCAAACTCCTCATTCATAGAGGTTCTCCATAAGGTATCTTTCATGGCCTGCGAAATACATGTTGGTTCAAGAGTTTTGGGAAGTGGATATTTACTCACTTGAAAGATTCGTCTCGGTGTGTGAATATTGTTCTTGGCCCTGGTCTGCATGGGGTGTGTGTTCGTGGTGGTAGTAATAGTAGAAGATGGGGGCTCATAATGATCAGAGACTGGAGACAAGGCAGGTGGATCAGTCAAGACGTCAATGGGCAAGGAGGGCACTGAGACAGTATCGTCCATGATAGGAGGAGTCAGATTATAGTCCCTTTCCGAAGAAGCATGTGGTAGTTGTTTAGGATCTACTGGGTTTGAAGCTGATGGTAAGAGAGCGTAAGGCAGAGTATTTTGTGAGATACACGGGTTTAAAGGTACAGATGATTCCATATGAGGTAGACGTCGAGCAATGGGAGGTCTGACTGATGAGAGGTGAGGGATGAAGTATTAGTGGATATATGTAGAGGAGGGACGTGACAAAGGCCATCATAAGGAAAAGAATTATCATAGAATGTGAAATGTCTAGAGGTGTAAGTTTTGTGAGTGGTAGGGTCATGGCATAGATAAGCATATTGAGATGAGGAATATCCTAGAAAAATGCAAGGTGTAGAACACTGTTGTAATTTGTGTTGAGTATAAGGCCGAAGCCAAGAAAAACACAGGCAACCAAAAGAATGAAGATGAAAATAATTGGGTGGAGATTTATGTAGTATTTCATATGGAGAAGTCATCTGTAGAACTGGCGTGGGTAATCTGTTAATCAGATATACAAATGTTAGAAAAGCATGAGGCCAGAAGGATGATGGGAGTTTGGATTTATGAAGAAGTGCTCGACCAGTTTCGGCGATATGTTGATGACGTCTTTCAGCTATTCCATTTAATTCAGGCGTATGAGGAGGATTTGTAAAGTGTGTTATTCCATGATGACCCAAAAAATTCTTAAGAGCAACATATTCACCACCTTTGTCATTGTAAATGGATTGGATTTTAGTGTTAAAGAAATTTTCAACAAGAGCCTTAAACCGTGTGAAAATAGGAAGAACTTCAGATTTACACTGAATAGGGTACAACCAAATATACTTGGAAAAATGATCAACAAAAACAACATAATAACGAAAACCATCAATGGATGGAATTAAAGTCGAACCCCAAACATCACTAAATAACAACTGCAGGGGATGAGTAGTAGACAGATGTTTGTTGAGAAAGCCAATTTATGGCTCTTGGCACAGGCACAAGACACACAAGGATTGGAAGGACTATTACGAATATTGAGAGAAAAACGTTTATTAATATGCTAAAGGATTGGTGCAGACGGGTGGCCTAAAATATGAGCCAGTCTCGAAAAGAACCGTGGGTAGTAACATAGGCAGGATGGAGCTTCTTCTTCGGAAAGGAAGTGTAATATAAATTATCAACATAGTGACCTTACATCAGTACCGCCTTGGTTGTGACATCCTTGACCTGAAAATGGGAGGAGAAGAATTCAACAGAGACATTAGTAGTAGCACAAAGCTTAGAGACGAAAAACAAATTATGTTTAAGTGTAACATCCCGTCATCGATGGGAAGGATAACATAGTAAATTTGAAATTGGTTGTGTTTTTTGTACGCAAAAATGTACTTGGACTCGTGACAATTCCCGGTATTGTGTTTTTGTGAAAATGTGAATTTGTGTGTCGACTGAATTGGAGTGATTTATGTGTTTTCAGCAGTTGATTGCAAAGTGGGTACCGAAGAGATGTTCGGTACTGTAAATGACGGTACAATTGACACTCCAATTAAAGATATGATTTAGGAAAATTGTGTTAGCATGAGCTATTAGAATTGGGAAGGATTTATGAAAGTCAAAGTA
>JAOSBK010000205.1:20768073-20789180 GCA_027568895.1 Erythroxylum shatona | reverse complement strand
CCTAATTATAGAATGTATGACTGATTGTGATATGCTTAGCGTTGTATGGAATATTAGAGCTTTTAGCTCAACGTGCGGAAATGAACTTCGAGTTCACGAATGATTCAGAGCCTTAGGCTCAACGTATAATGAACCCGGAATCCAGTATTGAATAAGGGTCAGATATCATTGAGCCCTTTGATGGGACAGTTTAGGCACTAGGTCCCAGTCAAATGATAATAAAATAGTAAGTGAGTGAAATACCTCTGTATCGAAAAATGGGATGTATGAATATAGATTTCTGTAAATGTGTAAATGGGGAATTTTTGAGAAAATGTATTACGAGATAGAGATAGATCTATGGGAATTGTAAAATGAGATCAAATAGAAAGAATGAGAACATAAGTTATTATTTGATTCTGTATTTGAGTGAGCGGACCATCGATGATGGTCACTCATTGAGTTTGCAAAAACTCATCCACTATCTGCAATTGTTTTGCAGGACTCCGAAGAATACCCCGTTAGGTAACGGGTGTATAGTGATCGCAGAGCGGTAGTGGAGGACGGGATCAGTTGCGTCTGCATTAGAGTGAGGACCTTATATTATTGTGTATTTTATAAGAGGACCCTCGTGGTCATTGTATTTACCAGTTATGTTATGTAAATTGTTTTTCCGCAACATACATATATGTAAATGTATGTTTGTTTCAAAACAAAAATTCGTACTGTGTTTTGGCTGAGTGTTGTATCATCCCACCCTTGCAGGGCACGGATTCGGATATCACCATCGATGTAGGGTCCGGGTCTTACGGGAGTGGGGTGCTACATTAAGAGTGGGAACGTGAAGGACATCAGATAAGGATAAAGGTTTAGTGGAAGTAAAAACAATGGTGGTACCAGTGTTGGTAAGTGGTAATTCAGTGCCATTACCAACTACCAGATGATCAGAACCATCATAAGGAGTGGCAAGAGATAGATTATGGAGATTGGTGGTGATGTGGTGAGAAGCTCTGGAATCAACAATCCACTTGTCAAAAGACTGGTCCGTGGGTTTATAGGTGTGATAGGCTGAAGGTTGCCTGGTGCTAAGGCGGCCATAGAGTTTAAAACAGCGGCGAGCTGTGTGACCCGGCTTCTCACATTATTGACAGATGATGGAAGAGTAACCATCGCCACCACCACGAGATTTTACTGGAGACACATTACCATCAGATCCAGAGGTAAAACCGGAGGAACTAGGCCTTCGTCGATGCTGAGAAGTGGAACTGGGTGCGGATCCCTGTGTCATAGAACACCGGCGATGTTGATTCCAGTTTGACTTATACCCAACTAACGCAGTAGCAGGAGGGTAGTCAGTGCAGTTCATTCGTGTGAAGTAAGTCTCGTGGTCAATAAGTTTTTCATGAAGTTCTTCAAACGAGACCGGAGTTGCACGTGCTCATATGGCAGCTGCAATCTCCTTAAAATCAGAACCAATGCAATTTAAGACATGGATAACAAGATCTGTATCATCAACTGGACAGCCAATGATAGGCAATTCAACAGCAATATGTTTGAGTTGTCGTAGATAAACAGCAACAGTTTGTTCTCCTTTTTCAAGGCAGGTAAGTCGTTCTTTTAAGGAAAAATTCTGGAGCGAGAACTACTGGCATAAGTTCTGCCCAGCACCTCCCATACTTGTTTAGACGAAGTAACGAAATCAAGTAAGGCAACAATATTATCTGCAACAGAGGAAATAATAGTAGCAATCAGCAGTTGGTTCTGTATAATCCAGTGGGGATAGTCAGGATCAGTAATCAGAGGACATGGGAAAGAACCATCTGTATATCCTTGTAAACCATAGCCAATGAGGAGGGCCGTCATCTGCACTAACCAGGCCGGAAAGTTGGTTCCATTTAATTTAATGGAAGCAGTGTTTAAAGAAACCAGAGACAAGTTATTGAAGGGTATTATGTTGGCAGGACTTGTAGTGCCAGAGTTAGTAGTCATATCGAGTGTATTGGGGGGGGGTCAGTGAAAACTTAGACAGACAAAGGAAGAAAGCACACGACAGAAAGAAAGAGAAAAAAATGAGAGAGACCGCCGTTAGGCTTTAATGAGCTCTGATACCATATAGAAAAACAACACTGACACGATAGGATATGGATTTGTAACTTTGTCTCTTATTGCATACTGACTGTACAAAGGGCTTTAAATACAAAGAGTAGTAGGTTACGTAACAAGAATTTGTTATGGTTGTATAGAGGTAGTTACAGGTTAGCAGTGATTAGTTACAGTGAAAGGGACGGAAGAGACAATTAGTCCTTAGTATTATCTCCCTTTCAGGGCAAGCTTAAATAAGCTATTTATAGGCAAAATCTGGCTTTGCAATTCAAAATCCTAATTGAACTGAGATAATTAGTTCATGTCTATCCTTCAAATTATATCATACTAAGTACTTAGATGACAACCCCCATTTAAATAGAAATATATCTAATAGGATTTACCTACATCATAACTAATAAGATAAGACATTACATTTAATTAGGAAAGATGCATCCATATCTATGGAGAACTCCACTATCTTTAGAAGATCTTACTATATAGTCTTTATATTTTAGAGTTGATAAATATCTACTATAATCTTATCTATGACATCAACTAATATCTCCATTTGATCTCTATCCATTGATGATGAGTCATCTAAGCCCAAAGTCTTTCATAGCACACTGGTTCAATCTAATACTTTCCCATGTCAAGTCCATTATTCATGATCTATCTATTAGAGAACACAATAAGTCCTTAGAGCTCTCATATGTCTGCTCATGCAAATGATCTAGTTAACCTTTAATTTAAGGTCCATCTCAATCTATCTTTTGGTCTTACACCTGAATCTTGTATCTCGTCAAAGATTTTTGCCAATGTGCACCAATTTATATCAACTTATCGATAATGACTATTTTCCTTACCTAATCATAAGTATTTACCATTTTTCATCATCCTGAGTGTCAAATATTGGTTAAGGCTTGCCAATGCCTGCACAATTTTGCAGTTAAGACTTAGGAGTCTAATGAACTACCCTCATTAAAAGAACTCGACACCCTTCTTAAAATAATTTGTGGATGCAGTGGAACCCTTCAAAGACTCATTATTAATTGGCACATCTTTAACCTAACATTTTCCCTCTCTGTCGAGTTTCTTCTTAGTTTTGTTAGGATGCTCCTTCACATGGCTTATTACACCTAACATAGCATAATTATAGAGGTAGGCTTCTTCCATTGAGTCATCCTTTTCTTCTCCTTGATCCTTTGTAACTATAAAATCCATTTGCTTCTCACTCACCTTCTGTTTTGGGCATTCATAAGCAACCTTTCATAAATGAAACAAGCAATATCTTGTTTTCTTTATTTCTTAGACTTGCATTAAGAAGGTTTGCATACCTTCTCTTTGCATTTCTCTTACCATTCTTCATACCTTCATTGCTAGTCCAAATTGATGGTGGCATTTAGAGATCCACCAAGGCATCCATAGCCACTATTGTCCTTAGGAATTCTTTTCGTTCAACCTCTAAAGCTCCATTTGTGCCATCCTTACAAGTCGTTTATGAAATTGAACAACTTGTCTTCCTCAAACATGTTTTGCATTTCCAACATCAAAGATATAAATTTTCCACATACTCCTGCACCGAGCCATCTTGCTTTAACCTCTTTAAAGCTTTCTTTATAAGTCATAAAGTGTTATTAAGGAGGAACTAGTTTGTTAACTCTTTCTTTATTTTCTCCCAAGGGTTAATGGGACGTTTACCCACACTGATGTCATTGGAGGTTCTCGTTCTTTACCACAGTTTTGCATCCTCCACTATATACATAGTCATGATCAACAACTTCTTCGAATTGGATATGTTTCCCACATAAAATTTTTTGACCTTATTGGCAGTCCACATGTTAAGGGAAACTTAGGGCTCTCCCACCTCCACAAAAGTGCTTTCGGCATGCCCAATATCTTGCATTGCAATGATACCCCTTAAGAATCTGATCTCTAATATAGATTCCTCTTGTGCCTTCATCAAGTCTACTATTTGATGTTGCATCAGTTGGATTTGTACCTCCAAAATCTTAAACTGAGATAAGTAAGAGGTAAGCACTTCCTCCCCTTAAGGAATTGGCACTATAAGTGCCTCCACTCTGTTAACATACTTTGTGAAATTATTTCCTCCTATCATATCAATATTTTGACTCTAATACTAGTTGTTACAAAGGTTTTTCTAGACAACAAACTTATAAAAAAGTCACATTTACTCCTTTATAAGACAATCTCACTTAAGTCCGTTAAAGCAAGACTCAACTTTTCTATATGATTGTTGACTAACAATACCTTGTTCTCAAATGCATCATAAACCTCGAAGTGTTTAACTCTTACACTTGAGTAAGAATACTAAAAAAGTATTAAATAATCATAGGCAATAATAAACATACAAGAGCTACGATAAAAACTAACCTTTATTACTTCCTTAAAAGTATATAAAGGAATGTTCTCTCTCAATATGTTCCCTCCTACCTATCTCGATTTTGGGGTACGACTCAAATAAATTATTTATAAGCACTTTTGTCTTTACAATTTAGAATTCTAATTGAATTGAACTAATTAGATCATCTCTATCCTTATAAAACTATATTACAATAACTAAATAGATAACATCCTCATCCAAATATGTATCCTCATCCAAATATGACTCTATATGATAGAATTTAGCTACATTACAACTAACAAGATGAGATATTTCTTTTAATTAAGAAATATACTTCTATATCTATGAAATTTTTACTATCTTTAGATGATTCTCCCATATGGTCTTTATCTTTTAAAGCTAATATATATCTACTGTGATCTTATCTGCCACATAATCCAATATCTCCCCTTTATATCTATCTATTGATGATGAGTAATCTATGTTAAAGCCTTTTATAGTACATTAATCTGGTCCAATACTTACCCATGTCAAGTCTATTGGTCATAGTCTATCTATTTGAGTACATATTAAGTCCTTAAAGCTCTTACATGTCTCCCTCGTGCATGTGATCTAAGTAACCTTTAACCTAAGGTCCATTTTAAGTCTTTTGGTC
Source organism: Erythroxylum shatona (assembly GCA_027568895.1). Classification (NCBI taxonomy): domain Eukaryota; kingdom Viridiplantae; phylum Streptophyta; class Magnoliopsida; order Malpighiales; family Erythroxylaceae; genus Erythroxylum; species Erythroxylum shatona. Next base: position 20,784,099 of record JAOSBK010000205.1, on the reverse strand, counting down.
TTATATATGAATCTTGTATCGCATTGAAAATTTCTATTAATGTCAACCAATGCATGTCATGCCAACTAATATTGAGAGTTTTCTACCGAACCTCTTTGGTACTGGTCATTAGTATAAACAATTTTTTATGGTAATGGTTGATATTTAAAATACTAGCTAAATATTGACTAGTACCGTAAACATTAAAAAATTAAAAGACTTTTTGCAAAAAAATTAACTAAACTCATTGCCACCTTCACCTTCTATAACCAATCTCTCATTCTCTCTCACACTTTTGATTTTCTCTCTCATTCTCTCTCATCTCTTTATCTGAAATCTCAAAGCTCTTAACCTAGCTCCAACTACCATTGTCACTCCCTTACCACCTCATATGTTGGTATCGCCAACCACTAACCCATGATTACCTTTTCCGTACATTGCCTGCTTGCCTAACACCCAAGCCCAATCACATAAGCCTCTACTATTGCTGCTACTCTTTCCAACCCCTATTGATCCACAACTCGATAATCGTCACTAGTCCACAACTTGCCTGGATATATCAAAATCATAATATCAAGATTTCGACTTTAACAGATCCATATTCAAAGCCAACCTTAATAGATCTGCCAACCTACTATCTTGCAACTCTAAAACTCTACAAAGGATTTAACTAAGTGAAAGTTGCACAAAATTGCAACAAATTTTATAGAATTGTGAAGTTGTGAATTTTGGAATGGTGGAAATGTTGATGATTTATTCATAACATTGATTCTTAATATGAATATTGAATTATGTATTTGAGACTTTGTGTTATGTAGTAATTTTGTGTGTTAAATTGTTGGTTCTTATTAAATTATGTTGGACTAAATTGAATTGTGTAGTATTGCGTATATTGACTGTGGGGTTAACTTGAGTAAGAAACAAAGAATGTCAATTAAAATTGGCGGATGAAAGATTGTTAAATTAAAGTTAGGAATTAGGATTTTAGTAACAATGTTGATTAAAATTATTTTAAAAAATAAAAAATTGATAAGCATTACAAATTGAATTGTATAAGAAAACATTTCAAATTGAATTGTATAAGCAAACAAAATAGATTAATTTATAGTTGAATTATGTGATTACATAAAAGAGGTTGTAAGCTTATAATTGTGAGCTATCGTTAAAATTGAATAAGTTATAGTTGTGAGTATAAGTAATCATATAAAATGAGTTATATTATAAAAGATATATATGTGTATTATGTAATTGTGTATGTTGAATACTTTTTGACTTATTGGTGAATTGTTTTGGATGAAATTGAACTATGTAGAGTATGTTAACTCTTCATTATGCAGTTAACTTGAGTAAGAAAATAAGAATGTTGATAAAAATTGGTGAATGAAAGATTGTTAAATTAAAGTTGGGAATTAGGATCTTAGTAATAAAGTTGATTAAAATTAGTTAAGAAAACAAAATAATTATAAGCATTACAAATTGAATTGTATAAGTAAACAAATTATATTAGTTTAGAGTTAAATTATATATGGTAAGTTGTAAACTTATAGTTGTGAGTTATGGTTTAAATTAAATATGTTATAGTTGGGAGTGTACGTCTTTAGTTTATGGTTGAATGATGTAATCATACAAAATGAGTTATATTATATAAGATGTATATGTATATCGCGTAATTATGTTTGTTGAATACTTGAATTGTTGATTTTTGAGTTATTGGTGAACTATGTTTGATGAAATTGGATTGTGTATGATGTAATCATACAAAATCAGTTATATTATATAAGATGTATATGTGTATTGTGTATTTTGAATACTTGAATTTTTTTACTTATTGGTGAATTATGTTAGATGTAATCATACAAAATAAGTTATATTATATAATATGTATATGTGTATTGTATATTGTGTAATTGTGTTAGTTTGGACTTTTGAGTTAAACAATACAAATTTTGGGATAGTAGTTGATAATGAAATTATATGTTCTTTATTTTGATATGAAGTTGTTAAGTTAATTTTGATATCTGTCTTTTTACAGATAAATGGAAGAAAGTTCAAATACTCATGATAATTTAATTGCTTCAAGAAGATATAATGATCCAACTTGGGCTCGTATTGGATTGGTCCCCAGAATGAAGAAACATACCATTTGCTTGCTTTGTAATAAGCATTTGAAAGGTGGAGGAATCACTAGATTAAAGAAGCATTTAGGTAGGGTTAAAGGAGATGTGGAGCCTTGTAAAAAAGTGAGTCATGATGTTCAATGGAAAATAAAGACTTTGCTTTAAGAGTATCAACATGAGAAAGATAGAAGACAGAGATTGAATTACAAAATTGATAGTGGAAGTTTGTTTATTGGTGTTCAGGATGATAGTGGGATATGCTGAAAGTGGTAGTATTCCTACCTAAGAAGAAGTGAATGTTACACCTGGACCTAATGTTAGGAAAAGAAGGAGATAAGTGTCTAATTCTTTTACACCATAAACAACTCTTAAAGCTCATCCTTTAATTTGTAATGACTTACAATCAAGGGAAGCAACTCATAATATGGATATGACAATGGATAGATGGTGGTATGATTCAGGTATAACATTAATGCTTCCTGGTCTTATTGTTATTAGCCAATGGTAGATGTTATTGTCTCTTACGGTCTGGGCTATAAAGCTCCTTCAATTAATGACTACAAAGGTAAATTTTTTAGTAGCTCTATTTATGAAATTAAATTTTATTTGGATCAAAGAAGAATGACTCAGGCTACTTTTGCATGTTGAATCATATATGTTGGCTAGACAAATAGAAGACATAAGTCTATTATTATTTATTTTGTTTATTATGCAAAGGACTCAATGTTTTTAAAGTATATTAATCCATCTGGTATTGTTATGAATTTTTTTTTTGTAAAGTTGCCTTGTTATGAATGATGATACTTTGTTTAAAACATTCGATGAATTTGTAAATGAAGTTGGGTTACAAAATATTGTTCAGTTCATTAATGACAATGTTTATTCTTATAAAGCGATCGAAAAAAATTACAAAGCGAGTATAATTCTTTTTATTGGACTCCTTGTGATGCATATTGCATTAATTTAATGCTGAAAAATATAGGAGATGCTAGATATTTTCCTATTGTTGATGAGACTATGCAGAAAGAAAAAAGGTGACTAAGCTCATCTACAATCATGCGTAGGTCTAGAATTCAATGAGAAAGGATTTCACTAATAATAGGAATTTGTGCATTCTATTGTTAATTATTACAAGATTTGTTAAAATTTTCTTATCACTTTAATGTTTTATTATGATTAAGAAAGAGTTGAGATAGATGTTTATAAGTGATAAGTGGGTCGAATCTCAACATGCTAAGTCTAATGCTAGATTGGAAGTTTCTAAAATTATACTTATAGAAACTAAATTATGGTCCTAATGTCAATTTTCCATCTGAGTTTATGATCTTTTAGTGAGGGTTCTTCGTGTAACTGATAGTGATGAAAAGGAAATAATGAGTTATTTTTATGATGTCATAGAGAGGGTGAAGGAAGCAAATAAAGCTAATTTAAAAATAGGTCTTCTTTATACAATTTTTATCTTGTAGTCATTAATGAGAGATGGGAAAAGCAGCTTTACTCTTCTTTGTTTGTAACTGAGGCATTTTTTAATCCTAGTATCTATTCTAGACTAGGTTTTACAAAGAAAACTGAAGTTAATAGGAGAATGCTATCAACTATTACGATAATTACTACCTATGAGATGATGCAAGATCTCCAAAGCTTACAAATGAAAATTTATAAGCATGCTTCTGGAGAGTTTAGGATGCCAATTTCTATTCATCAAAGAGAAAAGCTTAATACAAGTATTTTTTTCACTTTTGTTACTTTTTGAAAATTAATCATCACTTTATTTTATTTATAACTCTACTTTTATTTTTTTACAACTTATAGTTTCTTAGTGAGACCAATTTAGAAATGGTGTTCTAAAATTGTAAAGGTTTGCAATTTGAATTATAAGTCAACGTATAAGTGCAACAAGCTGTAAAAGGAATTGAAACATATCTGAATTCATCCATTCTAAAAAAAGGAATAGATTGGAGCATAAAAATTTAATGATATGGTCTTTTTTTGATACAATTTAAAGTTTTGGGAAAGGTATGTTATTATCACTATTTAAATATATTTTTTATATTTTTAATAATTTAATTTTATTGTTTACTAGGACTCTTAATAAAACAAATAGTTTGATAGATCCAATTTGCATTGATAATATCAATCTTTTGACATATTAGGTTTTTGAGGAACCAGATTTGATAGATGAGAGTGATTTGGAAGATAATCTTGGCATGTCATTTAGTGCAATGAATTTAAATGATGGTGATAGTCAGGCTCCTCTCAACAATGAAAATTTTGTACTAAATGAGAATTGAGGTCAATGTAGTTATAATGAGTTTGCAATTGAATTAAGTTTCAGATTTTTATTTATCCTCTTCTTTTAATTTCACTTATATTTGACATATATGTTAAATTCTACATATGTAATATAATTGTAAATATTTTTCTTTCAAGTTTCACTTCTAGTTGGTTCTTTAGCGTGAACTTTTTATGTAAATTGTAATTATTAGAGAGTAATGTATATTTATTATTCTTTTCATTTGATGTTTTTGATGTAATTATTATTTGTTCTATGTTGAAATTGTAATATTTTAAATTTTCATATTAATTATAGTTATTATTTATATGTGAAATATGTGAAAATAATGTTAATAAAAATAAAAAAAATTGATGTTATTTTAAATTTTTATTATTATAATTTTTATAGATAAGGTTGATGTAAAATTATAAAGTATACAATACAACATATTGTAAGACTATTTGCAATTTTAAAAAAATTTAGAGACTATTTTATAAAATTAAAAGTTACCTATAATGATACTCGATATTGATCAATATCGATATAGTATCGTACTATAACCAAATTTGATACCGTATAGTATGATATTCATAACATTGATGTCAACTCATCGATAATGCTCATTTTCCTTGCTTACTTGTAAGTCTTTACCTTGTTCATTTGTAAGTCAAACAATCGTCATGGCTCACCAATGTTTGCATGATTTCGCAATTAAAACTTAGGGGTCTAATACTAAGGCTTGATCTTAGGTGATTGCCAGGGTTTCTTAAAGGAAGATGACCCTGATTGACTACAAAGTTGTAACCTCATATCAAAATAAGGTTGTTTTGTTCAGGGATTACTCTGTTCCAGCATTAGAATATGGTGCATTTGTATCTTAGAATAGTATACCCCAAAACTAGTTTTAACTTATTTGGTTGCTAGTTTAGGTTTAATACATTTTAGAACAAGAAAAAATCAACTGACTTATTTTGATTAAGAAAAATTTTATTACCAATATAATTTAAATATTTTAAATTTTAAATTAATTAAAATAATTTATTTATCTTATTTAGATCAAGATTAATAACTACATTGATTCTTAATTAAAATTTTATAAATTTTATTTTTAAAACTAATATTCAATTTAATTAAAACAAATAATTAGTTTGACTCTTAAATATAGAAAATAATTATTTATTAATCATGAAAAATGAACTTCCTTTCATATATTATAAAAGAGTTTTCTAATTAATTAAGAAAGAATTTCAAATTAAATTGAGAAATCAATCTCTACTAAAGTGATAAATAAGAATAACTGAATTTAAAATATTTTTATTTAATTTTAAAAAATAGTTTCCTTTTAATATTACAAAATGGTTTTTATTAAGAAAAAGTTATTTATAATGACATTAAAAATATTTTCTTAATTACTTTTTAATATCTTTTGAATTTATGAAAAAGAGTTTCTAGATTATAATTAGTAGGTAAAGTTATTTATTTAAAATTTGACTCCAATTCAATTTTTTTAAAAGGGTCATAAGAGTTGAAAACAGTTTTCAATTAACTAATAATTGTTTTCATACCATATTAAATTTTTATTTAGAATAAAATTTTAATTTGTTTAGGAATCGATGGTTTAATTTAATTTAATTTTTCAAAGAATTGAAAATAGTATTCTAAATGATAAATATTACATTAAAACTAAAATAAAACATGAGTTGAAGTTTTTATATATGCAATTTGATTATTTTTGCATATTAAATTGTATGTTTTACTTACATATCATATATACGTGCATTATATATGTTGGATGAGACCATTTAAGAATTAAATTACTAATTAAATTATCAAGTACATGTTTGGAACATGATTAATAGCTTCTATTGTTATAAAAAATAATTCAGAGACTTGCTTATTGCTAGGAATGTTGAGCAAACTAAAGATTTCTTTAACTCAAATATATTTAATCTTATAAAAATGGGTCCTAAGGTGCTTTAGTATAAGGCAATGTGGTTTAATCAAACTTCTTATGGAACCTTCTTCATCTTATAGTTTACTGTTAGTAAGAAATATTTTGCTCTTAATATGATGCATAACTCTATCTTCATCATCCATTGATGTCCATTATATAGCCAATACCTTAATTTAGTCACTTACTTGTTCTTCTAATATAGTTACTCATCAAGTCTTTTAGACATAATATGATATGTCTTTAACCTAAATTGTCATAGTAGAGACTTCTTTGGTCTCATCATTATATTAAGTAATACATCAAGAAGATGTAGAGTATATTTCTTGATTATTGAAATAGCTTTGAGATGCTTTGTTTACTCAATTTAGTGTGAAATTAATTCCATAATTTTTAAAAACATCAATTGTCATATATCATTTTCGCTCAAGGGGATGAAAAGCAGAACCAAGGAGATCATATTCATCCATCAATTACATCTTAAGTGTAGCAGTAACTTCGATAAAAATTGGGACTTATAATCTTTTGTGCTAACCTAATTCCTTGGAGCTAATAGAAGCATCCTCTCATTTGGGAGCTAAAGGAAATCCATAGTATTGCATTAATAGCTACATTAGAAAATTAAAGGAGTTATTGTTTTATTTGTAAAGCCTTAAGTTGCTTTGCATTTATATATGAAAGCATTTTTGCTTATAAGCTTAAGCAATCATTAAGCTTATAATTTTGTATATAACCTTGTGGATCCTATAATCAATACAACTCTTTTATTTTTCTAAACAAAGGTCCTGTGAAAATAAATTTGTATAATTTAATTAATTAAACTCATGATCATGTGAATTTAAAGGGGTGTTAGAAATAATATATAAGAAATATTTTGATAAAGTTGTCACCTAAGTATTTAAAAGTCATATAACATGTGATTAATAAATACTTTATTAATTTCAGTATAGTTGATTTATTGGCAAAACTCAATATCAATTTTTTTAACATTATCATTTCGAAATAGTAATGAGAGCTATTATCTTGAATAAAATAATGAGAATAACCAAATATATTATTAAGGTCCTATTCTTATTTGGTTGTTATGCTATTTAACCAATTACTTACTTTTATTACTTTTTATATTATTATTAGAAGTAAACTACCTTAGTTTAGTACAATTGATGTTAAGTATTAGTGAACCAAATTTCTTAGACATATATTGGTTTGATAATAGTTCTCACAGACATGAAGGAAAAATTATATGTCTAGTATGCAATATTGTTATTAATCCCATTAGGAATTTTAGTGATAAAGATTGGGAGATATGTCAATATTATATAGATAAAAATGTAGTGGAATTTTATAATTGAATAATATCTTTTAAATTTTAAAAGAAACACATAAGATGGATGTCAACATTATTTTAATATAATGCAAATGGTTGCATAAAGTTTAGTTATAAGGTATAGTACCTTGATAGAATTATTTCACTCAATTTAGCCTACTAAAAGTGTAAATAATGATTACATTTGAAGGCATTTTCTTAGATATGAGAATAATTTTCATCAAAAGAAGAAGATTATACAATTTTTTAATAGGAAATATAATGTAGATCATATTTATTTTTCATTCATGCTTTTGAGTATTTAACACTTAAGTTAATTCAACATTATCATAATATACAATGCATGATAAGAAATATATTGTTGAGTAAAAGCAATTGATCCTAGTTTATACAAATATTTTATTTCTATTCGATTAAGAATGCCTTACACTTGACATATATGGAAAGAATATAAGGTTAGATGACTAAGATTATCCTTTTATATTATGTTAGTTAATCTACGTAATAAGAATTATAAAGTTATATGAAAAGATTTGTGTATCTTTTTTATTGTAAATAATACGAAATTTGTGAAACTTGATAGGTTGAAAGGTGACCAAATTAACTTTTAGCATAAAAGACGAATATTAATAGTAATAAATTGTTAAATCTTATTCATTTGGTGTAAGAAATGTCACAAAAATTCATAAAAGGATACTATAGTTGTATTTCAATAAATGTATTAGTGACTTTATGTGATATAATCTTATATATTAAATGGATATTAATCTAAAATTTTGAAATGTTCAAAGTGTTCAGATCTAATTAGAAACTAGGCATTGAGAATACTGAAACACTTTGATAAGATTAATGTAGTAAGTTTTACCTTAATTTTTTTAGTTGTCAATAGGAGATGATATTCTGTAGTAAATGTCTCCACAACTAAAATATTTAACACTATGGATTGTGTAAGGAGGAATGTATAATATGAAATATTTTATCATACAATATTTATTTCTTCTATGACTATGTCTTAATATAAAATCTTATCTTCCATATTTCAATCCAAATCAATTAGCAAGATTTCATATAAGATCTATAATAGTTTTTCTCTCAGAGAGTTAAAATTAATGATTTAAAGATGTGGTACTTAGTTAAAGTATGTATTATCCAATAAGTTTATGACTAAATTAGATAATAAAAGATTAAGAGATATTAAAAGGTTCGATACAACATTACAAACTCCATTAATGTTTATCTCAATACATACTTACAAAAGAATAGTTCTTCAAAAAAAATTAAAAACATAACATCTAAATAGAACAGTTGCCTTTTTTCATAACATAACATCTAAATAGAACATTTGCCTTTTTTCACATCATAACATCTAAATAGAGCAGCTGCCTTTTTTATATACATTTAATGTACAATAAAAGAGTTAAGAGACGTTTAAATTTTTAGTTTCATGATGAATTTAAAGAGTCTGTTTTAAGATTAATTTTAATGTGTCATATAGGACTATTTAAGCTCTTCAATGAGAGTATATAGATGAAACATTGCTCACAGAGAACCATAATTCATATTTTAATTGTTGTAAATATGATATTTTAATAATGATCCCTAACAAGATATGAAAAGATAACAAATTTAATTACAAGAATAAATATCTATAGAGAGGATTCAAAATTTGTTAATTTATTTTAGTCCGAGTGCATAGATAATACGTTAAAGGTGTTTTAAATGTGACATATTTGATGTTGGTGAAGTACTAAAGATATTTATTATTATATTTATGAGTTAGTATTTTAGTTTAATGTCATATAGAATTTAACTTTAGTTTGACAAGAACAAAAGTAAGTCCTAATTAATTGACATTTTACTCCGAATGACATTATTTTGAATTAAAAAGATTTTAATGCATCACCAATTGAAAATCAAGATATATATTTTTCATTTAATAAAAATGGTTATTTGGATCATTAAGTTCTTAATAGAATTATTATAGTCCCTCATATTGTTTAAATAAAAATGTACTGCTAGACATATGAGTCATCAAGCATTCAAAAGAAGCTATGGTCTCATTAATAATCTAAGTATATATTTAGATAATTCCTCTTAATTATAATGATAACTGAGATGAAAATTATAAAGTTTAAGCAAGTGCCCATAAAAAATTAATATGATTTTCTTACTAAATTATTGTCCCAAAAATAAAGTGATCGTCAAATGTAGATATAATATAAAATATTTAAATGATTGGTTTCGTGTAAATGAGAGATTGTTCATTTACACCCCATAGTCAACTAGTTAGTTTTATATTTGTCATATAATTAGTTAAAGGTACTCTTTATCTTATGCATTCTTATTCAACTAACTATATTATAAGAAAACATCTACAAGATAAATATACTTTATAAATGAAGTTAAAACGAGATCATAACTATAAGATTCATATTATTTTTAGGTATTATCCCTAAAATGTTCCCAGTTGTTCCTCTATTAAGACTAGATAAAAATATAGCATAAAGATTATCATATGTTATGTTTGCTCTATATGAAGCAAGTAGTCATTCTCATACTGAAGTACAGAGATCCTTAAACAAATATGTGGATAAATGTTAGAGAACAAGTTCATTATACTAATCTAACATGAGAATTTCATACGAAACATTAATTGTGTGTCTATAAAAATACTCATTGCAATAATTATATAAGTGATCATTTAACCTGAAATTTATAAAATATCATATACAGAGATTGCTATCTTTTGATAGTACTTAGGACTTATCCTAATCGAGAGTAACTTAATTGGTAGTCATTTGATATGTCATAAATTGTATGAAAGTAGTTAAGTAATTAATATATGATTCATTACTCGAAAAACATTAGGTAGAACGTTTCATTATTCTTAATTAGTATTGATTTATGAAAATATTGGCCAACATGTCGTGATACTTTGAAAATAAATTTTAAATGTCAATAAAAGAATCAATTGCAAATATTAGAGAAGTAATAAGATTGAACTCATTAAAATCGGCAGTGATTTCATACTTTATATTTAATTTGAATATAGTATGGTAAAATGATTGAATTATATCAAAAAAAAATCATGCATACAAAGATTAATCAACTTAATATTTAAGTGGCCATAATTGTAAGGAACTTAAAGGATCGCACATAAAGAAGGGGTTATTTAATTAGGTTGTGCTTAATTTAAAGTTTGAGAAACTTTACAATTAAATATAAGATATTTGATAAATAAGTAGCAATATAAGATATTAAATATGTGTGTTGTGTAAAGTAACTAAAAAATAGAGAATACTTATTCTTTCAATGCAGATACTCAAAAGTTATCTGAGGCAGAATTTTACATTTGCTTACAGATTATTGTTCTTCTTATGATTGGTTAACTACTCTAAATTGGATCATTTGTACTGCTAAGCAAAAGGTGCAACATAGAGCAATGTATAAAACATCTTTTACAACAACAATTTATTCCTTATGGAAAGAAAGAAACAAGAGGATCTATTGGGAGAGGAAGTAAACAACCATCAATTAATTAGTTGAAGTTATCATCAATTGGATCACAACCACTGGGATAGCTAAATCTAATCAACATGCACTATCTACAGGAATGAGAACTAGATGGAATTTGAAACTCCTAATGTAATATTTTCATATGTTCTTGTAATATGTACTATTTTGTGTACTCATTGTAATGTTAAGATAGCTTTGTTATAGTTAATAATGACTTTACTTAATTTTCAAAAATATTGAAACTTAATTAGTATTTAATTAAAATTAATTATAAAGTGTACAATTAAAATTAGAAATAGTTCAATGCAATTACTAAATTGTAAATAGGAATATGTTCTATAGCACCCAACACTCTTAACTTACCTTTCTTTATAATAAGTGGAGAGTGCTTTCAACTACTTCGTGTCAATGTTTTTATAGGTTAGACGCTTGTACTGTTAAAGTAATTTTTAATAATCTATTTTAAAATTTAATTTTATAAATGAGCTATAAAAAAAAAAAGAAACATGATTCATAATAAAATATAATTTATTATTTATACTTTATTATATTTATATATTAATTATGTTATAAAATTACAGGGATATTAGTTTCCAGAAAATTTTAAAAAAATATTTTCTATCTGTTATAATTTCCGAACAACCAGATCCAATGATTGGTGTTGATTTAACCATCACGTTCATGCCCACAAGGCTAAAGAGTGTTGAAATATCCCCTTTACTCTTCGTTGTTAGACGCCAACCAAAAACTGTTGACTGGCAGAAAGGGAGAGGAAGTGTTCAAAATGAGATGATGTATTGGGTAATTGCAACTACACACTTGATGCTACTGTTGCCACTTTTTCTTACAAAGTGGTACTAAATGAAGAAGTTCACTTATGTTGAGCCATGTGCGATTAATTGAATGTCCAGTGTAAAGCAACAGCGAGATTGCTTTCTGTTGTTGTTGCCAAGTTAAGAACACTAAGTGTATGTTTAGCACAAAATGATTGCAAAAAAGCTAAAGGATCCAATCTCTGTGCTCGAAACGATAAGCATACCTTAGAAGCGATACAAGTTTGCATTATATACCTTTAATAATATTATTGAAAAGACTTGGTGAAAGCTACAAGATAAACCCTTTTCATTGCATGAGCATATGATGTCCATTAACCGGAGCATTATCTTTAATTATGACAGGGAAAGACTTGGTGAATGCTACAATCTTAGCTACCCCCTTTTTATTGCATGAGCATATGCTGCCCATTAACCTATGCGTAAGGAAAATTAAGTAGTTAAAAAGAATTCAAGTGTATCATTATTGAACATGCCATGTGGAGTTCCAAAGTTTACATATCTTCCACTCCACACGCAAATGACTTGCATATAAGTATAAATATGAGATGATATAAATATAAGGCTAAGTGGTTTAAGAATATAAATTCCATTTTTAATAAATATATATACAAGTTGCCAACCTGGGAGACATGCTATTTCCCAAGGTATATGGCCTTTCCTCTTTTACGGCTGAAATGAAACAGCAAAGAAGGACAAGCCTTACTTTGGACCCACTGTCTGCTTCAATCAGAACTCAGAAGGTGGATTGGTGTACATTTTATTGCCATACCAAAGGCATTTCTTCAGAGATTAGAGGAGAGCATAAGATATGATGTAATCTGCCAAAAAAGAAAATGATCAAAAATCTTATGGGGTTTGGCAATCTCAATGTGAAAGACATCACATCTCGGTGTTGTCGCAAAGTAGTATATAATAAGGATAATTTGCTTGATCTCAATAACTTAAGCTATAGTTATATCTTCCAATGCTGACTTTATAGATATATATATATGTTAAAGGAATCAATATGGAGAGGATGAGAAGACACCACTAGAAGAATAAATGATATCATCTTCCTTCTCTACAGGACGTGCGTGTGACAGTGCCTGTGAGGCAAATTTTTAATCAGAAGTTTTGAATTTGAATTGTAAAATTTTCTAAAATTCATCCCCCCCCTGTTCAATATTTTATTTTATTTTATTTTTGAATTATTATTTAATTAAAAGAATTAATTTATTAAATAATTTATTTGATAAGGGTAATTTAAGAGTGTTAAATCATAAAGATTACAAATTGATTAGTCGAAGTTAGTGCATGAGAATTGCTTGCAAGCCGAGGAAAATGTAGCATAATAGTTGAGTGAGTGTGGATATGATTTCGTAACATCCTCCTCTTTCTTATCATCATATCACAAAACTTTTTTAAGGAACACCTTGTATTTGTGAAAATTTTTGGAAAAACTTATTGTAGTTTAGAATTCTTGGAAAAAGCCTATCTTATTTCACATTCACTAGAAAAACTCCCCACAATTGACTTTCGTTGAAAAATTAATAAAATTTGTAACGTGGCAATGTTAAATCACATGGTCCAATTAAAGCATGCCGATATGACAATGTTAGGGCACACGTATCAATTATCTGACCCAAAAATTCGACCCACCCTAACTAACCCCACTCGACCTATCTAACTAATATTTCTAACCTACTTGTCTGCTTCTCCTAAATTTTTAAACTAAACATATGAACCACATTTAAACTTAGACAATTCTAAGTGGTGGCAAAAGACATAGGTGGAAGTGGTGGCAACATGGACACTGGTGGTGGTGGAGTCGACAACCGGTAGGAATGTAGGCAACAGACGTAGAGATAATTCTTGGTCCCTTTCCTTTTATGGTTCCATTCATTCAATAACTTCCCACTTCCACCAATCACTATTTTCCCTTATATTGTATGCAAAAATTCGGTAAAATGCTATCATCGCAAGTTGTTGAATTAATTAGAATCCAAAATAAAATGAAGAAATAATCATTTCTTCATTTAATTAATGCATTACTGATTTATGCTTTCTCTATCAAATTCTTATACTCTTCTTGCTTCTCTTACTATCTCTCTTTTAAGGCCTCTCTTTTTGAGCTAGGTTGAGTCTTTTTCATGTTTGGAGGAGTTCTCCATTTATATACATAATAATAGTGAAGTTGAGGATAAACTGAATACCAATAATTAATATGGTTTGTTTTTAGTTAATGAGCTCTATCTAGAATTGGAGGGAGAGCATTGGAGCAAGAGGGAGAGCCTTGGAGTAACCGGTAAAAATTACTCCTTTGTGACCTTATGGTTATAGGTTTGAACCATAGAAACAATCTCTTTGTAAAAAATTATAAACAGAAGGTTGCGTACATTGATGACCCTCTTCCAACCCTCACAAAGCGAAGAGTTTTGTGCACGAAGTACGTTGACTTTTCTGACTTTCAACTCAATGTAGAATTGGGTTTAGAGAGCCTTTGTTGATTTGGGACTTAAGGGGATGATTTAGGATTCAGGTGGTTATAGAGGAGCTACAAAAATCTCAAGAAATTGAAATTATTATGCTAATATTAAGATCATCTAGTGCTTTACTTTGTTCTCGCTTAGTATGGCCAAGTTAAATTGTGTGGACACTATAAGCGTCAATCATCCATCATGTTTTCTTAGTGATACAAGATCTGGTGAATATTTACACTCTTCTCTATAGATGTTCTTGTATTCTAGTGTTTTTTTCCTTATTTTTCTTAATATATTAAGTAGTTTCTAAATTGTGAAATTGTGTTATCAATATTTTTAAACTTCTATTTGTATGTCTTGTTTTCTTAATTCTTATCTTATTTTCTTAATTGTTTCTATTTATGTATATCATGAAATATATCTATTGTTTTATGTATTAGTTGTTTCTTTTTATCTATATCATGAAATATCTCTCCTCTATTTACGATTTCACCTCAAGTCAATGTCAATTTATGTTCATAATTTGTGGTGTTATCTTCTGTGACATAATTGTATATATTCTTGAAAAGTTGTAGCTAGATTCTTATATATGATCATGTTTTATAAAAGACTTCTTTAAGATGTTAAGAGCATTAATGCTACCTTTCAAAATGTCTTAAATGAGTCAGATCAAAAAAAATTAAAGTCAATGTTGCTTTACTGTTTAGACGATATTTTCACATGCCTTATTAAGAATCAAAAACTAAAAACCAAAAGTTACAAAAAAAAGAATTAGATAGAAAGAAGCAAGAGATTCATATTTTAAAAGTGTACCTATTTGTGTTGTAAATTTTTGTCAGGTCCACCATATCAACCAGATGCTTTGAATTTTATTCTTTCACCAATTTTAGCATCGATCATGGTTTGATATAATTTAGTCCCAAGTATGAAATTAGATTAATGGTTAAAGAGACACTAAATGTATACAAACTAACATGTTTGTTAGCTCTTTCTTGGTAATTGACTCTTTTATATTGTAACATGATTTGAATGTTAATACTTACACTAAAATATAGTAAGATCTTAATATAGTATAACAATTAGCAAATGAGCTTAATAAATTAATGTGTCTATCCAACAAAGATGAAAATGATTATAGCATAATATTTCATGAATATTGCACATACTAATTATTAGTGGATTGTTGGGTAGCAAATTTTTTTGGTTCCTTGAAGTAATTATCTTAGATAAATAGTGATAAGTCAATTTAAATGCATATGTTTTGGACTTAATTTTGATTGATTTGTGAAATTGGTACTCAAATATTGATGGAATTGTTTGTTAAATATTCACAGATGGTTTTCAATACCATAAAGACGAAAAAGGATCAAAAAGAGCAAAAATATGGCAAGAAGTGCGAAAATTCCAGATTGGTCGAAATTCAAAGATTAGGCGTGGGCACGCCTAAGGTCATAATCCTAATTCTGCAGATTTTTCAGAAGTTGTCTCCAATTAGAACACAATCGCCCAAGATCTTCTGGAGTCCTTTTCAAGAAGTTTCCCACCTAAATTAGAAGATTATCTACT
>JAOSBK010000205.1:20742543-20767973 GCA_027568895.1 Erythroxylum shatona | reverse complement strand
ACCGCTTCTACATTAATTTGTTTTAACGGGAGTGAAAAATCTTTTATATTTGGTTGCAGGCGACAGCATCACCAAATAGTCACATGAAGACACAATTAGAAGAGAGAGAGAATAACATTTTGTAAAACATAGAGCTTACTTTCATTTTGATGCTTAATATGATTGTGTATGATCATTTAAAGCTTCAAAAAATATGTTTAAGTATGTAGACTCTTTCATTATTTCAAGCTTCATAAAATATGTTTGTGTATGTTTTAACTAAATACTTTATATCTTATTTTTGTTAATTTTTTTCTTATGTTGCAAATCTTAGGATTGAGTTTCAGTGTTAGTAAGGTGGGACCTTCAAATTTACCCCAACCATACACTATGAAGGAGGAGAAATGTATAAATTTAGAGTAAATTCATATTATTTGATCTTATTACAATTTTTATACACAACAAGGGACTTGCGTTACAAAGAGGTTAGAGTTTCTAGTTATAAATTTCCTCATAAGTCTTTTGAGGGTGGCATTAGAGAATTAAAAAGTGAGAATGACATAATCATCATGATTAATGTAATTGAAAAAAGGCTTTGAGATTGTGGAATTTTTTTATAGATAATTTCATGTATTCCTTTTTTAAAAAATTAAATATTAATAAGGAAATAATGTTCAGTACAACACTATCCTTTACTAAGGATACAAAAGGCAATCAAAATGTCGATGTAGCCAAAAACAAAACCAATATAAATGACATCATAGACAAGAGACTAAAACTCCACAAGAGGCAAACAACTGAAGGAGTAACTTGTTTGGGATTTCCCCAAATCGCAATCTAAGAGTTACCCTAAATGTACCCCCGCAAAAGTGTCTCCAGTAATTTCTGAATTAGGTTTGAACCTTCTCTAGCTGATTATGGAGGTAAGTAATTTCTAACCTGCTCTTTAATCTTCGTTTCTCTTTCTTTCTTAATTTGCTTCTCTGATTAGGGCAACACGATGGCTTTTCCATAGGTGTAATCTTTCAACTCATGATTATAACTTCAAGAGGCCTTCTTGAGGAGAGATTCGAAAAGGTAAGTGCTTCCCTTTTATATTCCAGCAAATGTTATGCGCATGGTTATATAGATGAAATAAAGTTGGGAGTTCTCAGAGATTCATTAGATTCTCCAATAAGTAACTAGTCTCTCATTACATTTTTCCTCCATCTTGTTAATGATCAGTTGTTCTCTGATATTGTTAGAGATGATATCAGTGATTGTATGAATGCCTTTTTTCCTTTTTTACAAATCTTCTGTTATTTCTCTCCCTCCAGATCTCCTAAATGCATTTAGTTATAACAACCATGTATACTTCCTTATCATGCATGGAAGCATGGTTCAGTGTTATCTCCTGGATTATACTGTTTAGGCCTCTATGGTTGTAGTTGAGATAATATAGGGAAGATATGTGATACCATACCCTTGTTGAGATATAATAAAAGGTGTTTAGATGGTGAACAAGTTAATTATGAGGTTGTTAAAGTTGATTAACCTAATTTTAGGTAGAGAAAATAGCTTAACAAAAATGAGGGTAATGAAGGAGAAATTAGTGAATTTGATGATCCAACATATGAGGGTGAGGAAGGAGAAGTTAGTGACTTTGATGACTAGTTTAGCTAATTCAGATGATATATTTGATAAGGGATATGATGAAGAGGTTGTGAAAAAATGTATTTATAGTGGCATAGAAGAAGTCCCAGCGAATAATATACTAGATACAGATACATATTTAGTATATGAAGATTCTAATGACCTTAGGAGCATGGATTCAATTTCATATGAAGAAGGGAAAAGAAGACCTAAGTTCCCAGCTTTTAATTTACATAATGATATGTTAAGGCTAATTAATTTAAAGGTTCGCATGGTATGATATTTGATTTAATGAAAGCATTTAAGCAAACTCTCGTGCAATATATTGTTGATGAGGGGTTTGATTATATATATATCAAGAATGAGAGTTGTAGAATAACTGTTGTATGTAAGGGTTTTGGGTAGAGGATACATGCTTCTCCAACATAACATGGGACAACATTTCAAATTAATACATTCCAATTTAACCATAAGTATGGTACATAATACCGAAAAACAAATATAAGGCAATATGGATTGCAAGGAAATATCTCTTATATTTTAGAGATTGTCCTATATGGAATGATATAGGGCATAAGGGTGCACTTTTAAGAGACTTTAATGTTAAGGTTACAAACAAAAGGCAATATAGAGCGAAAAAGTGTAGATTAGAGCTTTTGGCAGGTAAAGAGGGAAAGTAATCAGGATTTGAAGAGCTATGGATTAGCTATATTGCAGTACAATATAGGTAGTACTTTCATAATCAATTATCCATAAAATACTTTTGATTCTAAATACATATGCTTAAATGGTTGTAGAAAGGGTTTCTTGGCTAGTTGTAAGCTTGTGATATATGTCAGCAGTTGTCACTTAAAGGGAAAGTATAAAAGGCAATTGCTTTCGACCATTGGATTGGATTCAAATAACAACTCGTTTCCGATCATATAAGTTGTGGTTATCACTAAGACTCAAGTACCATGGAAATGATTTCTTGAATATTTACAAGAAGACATTAAACACCATCAGGATCACAGTTAGGTTTTCATTTCTGATTAACAAAAGGTAAAATAATGTTATTAGGTTATCTTTTTATCTTATAAATATTCATTTATAGTTAACATACCTTGTTGATTATAGGAAACAAAGTTTGGAACATATGTTTAATGTTGATATGGCTAGTGTCGAACATAGATAGAGTGTAAGACATATTTATGCTGACCTTTAACTCAAATTTAAGATTACAAAGGTTATAAAGAATATAGTGTGGAATGTGGTTAGAGCATACAACTTCAATGAATTTGAAAGGTATATAATTGTTTAATTTTAGATAACACTTAAACTTCAAAGTATATGGTTATTTAATTTATGTTGGAATTCTTTTTTTCTTTGAATAGGTACATGAAGCAATTAGAAGGTATTGACAAGTTAATCTATTACTGGTTGGATAAGATACCAACCTATAAATGGCATAGGCACACTCATAATGTAAACTAAATATGACATGTTATTGAACAATCATTATGAAAGCTTTAATACTCACATTAAGGTTATTGGGGATAAACCAATCTTCGCAATGTTTGAGATAATTAAAAGGGCAATAATGAAGAGATTTAACAAAAAAAAGGAAAGGATGGAGAAATTTAAAGGATCTGTTTGTCTTAGGATCTATAAAACCTTGGAAAAGTTTAAACAATTGTTTAGTAACTAAATGTCATATTTTAGTGGTAGGAAATTGTTTGAACTAGAGCATATGAATTTTGACCAACATATTGTTGATTTAGGCAACAGGACTTGCACATACAGGAGATGGGATTTAAGTTGAATTCGTTGACAATATGCTTATATTACAATTAGACATGATGGTGGCAAAAAGAAGATTATGTGAACTTGACGTATAGTAATGAAAATTTTGAAACTATATACCCATGTCATATTTTTCCAATTCTTGGTAAAGATTTATGGTCGACCCCTACCAAGTTTCATGGTTATGAAATTTTTCCACCACAATACACTAAAAGGGCTAAAAGACTAAAAAAGACAAGGAGCAAGGAGGTAAAAGAGGAACCTAACTTATAGTTACTCAAAAAGGACTTTAGATGTTATACGAAATATGCAAACAATATGGTCACAATTCAAAAACATGTTCCAATAAAATACCCAATTAATAAAAGAACCAGCACAGTCAATAAAAAGAAGAAAAAGAAGAAGAAACTAACTTTTCTTTTATATATGGTGCATATTGAGATAGCTACTCATGTATATAGAGCTTATTTTGGATATGGATATACCCACATATATGTAACTTATTT
This sequence comes from Erythroxylum shatona, assembly GCA_027568895.1. Lineage (NCBI taxonomy): Eukaryota > Viridiplantae > Streptophyta > Magnoliopsida > Malpighiales > Erythroxylaceae > Erythroxylum > Erythroxylum shatona. The sequence continues at coordinate 20,764,074 of JAOSBK010000205.1, read as the reverse complement.
TGTATTTTGGATATACTTATGTATATGGAGGTTAAGTTTTTATTTTGTTTATGATGTTTATTTTAGATATCATTTTTGTATGTAGATATTATTCGGATGATAAATTATGGTGTGTGTGTGTGTGTGTATATATATATATATATATATGGAAATCATAGTTATGTACTTTACGTTATACTTATCTAACTTGTTACTAATTTGTCTATTATTTGTAATCTTACTTGTTATATGCTTATGGGGCTTTATCCGTACTTAGTAATAGAATTATCATTTCCTATTACTTTGTTTTTAGATTTGTGTTTATCCTTAATTGGTGATAAAATAAATTTGTAGGCCTTTCCAAATAAGATAATACCAATACATTGATACATAAATTTGTAAAATTAATACATACATTAATAGGGTAAACATATTCCTTATAACAAGTACATTGCTAAGTAACACCTAAAATTATAATAAAGATAGGAAGGAGAAAATGCATACATCCTGACATAACATCACTAACTGAGTAAAATTTGGAAACTTCAATAGCGGAGGGGATTTTCTTTACCCTTTTTACTGAAAAGTCAACGAATGGATAAGTACTACGTTGTTGTTTCTTATAGTCTTGTATTATGTTAGGTTGGTAAAGAGTAAAATGTGCATCCTCATTTGCTTTAACTTGTTTATAGAGATGTGAAATGTGTGTATTATAACTCTATTTCTAGAGTTAATGAAAATTCAATTTTCTAAGAAAATTATAATAAAGATGATCTAACTAAAAATCAATAGACTCCTAAATAATGAATTATCTCGTAAATTCTGTAATTTATCATTGATCTCTCAAAGCTTATTGTTTGTATTTATACTTCTTTGAATTTTTTGTTCACACAAAGTAATCACATTTATCGTTTACTCTAAAAGTAATATGTATACCAAAAATTTAGTAATCTATCAATCTAAAATCAAATTTTAAAAAGTAAATCTATATTTAAAATTTACCTTAAATTTGGCACATTCACAAAATTGCCCTTCGGGGTTGAACTTGATCTAAAAAGTCCTTATTGGTGTTACCAATCCACAATCATAATAATACAAGTGATTTTCAATCTTATTGGCTGCACCACTAGACGAACTTGACATATTCATTTCTTCATTTGCGAGAATAAGTGAATACATCAACTAAAGATTTTGCAAGAATACAACAACAAAAACAAGAAAACAAAAAAAGGTAATTACGTGCAAATGTTAAAGTAAGAAGGCAAAATGTTGGTGCAAAAGGTAAAGTTGCCCGTCACATTTATAAAAGATGGATCTTGACCTATTATATGATTGGATATGATCCCAATGCAGGAAGGTAAGATGATTCAAGCTAAATAATATAAAAAGATGCAATTAGTCACATATTCAAGCTAAATAATAATGTACTTATCCAAAACAAGATTATTTACTATTAACTAACGTACTTAGTTAAAAATGGAACATAAACGACTCCTAGTAAAAAATTCAAGTTACCCTAATTTACATTCTCACGAGTTAAGAAGGAAGGAATTCAGAATACTAATTAACCTTTTTTACACTGATGTAGGCAAGAATAATGCATTAAGCTGGAAGGAATCAACACAAAGTAAATGTGACATAAACACGTCGTAATGATATACAAAATAAACTAGACGTACAACTATAGTAGTGGTAAGTCTATATCGATTCCACGGAGAGTGTTCGGTTAGTTTTTGAAATGAAAATAACAGGTGTTTAAGTTATGGGGGTTTTAGTTTATCGAATAAGAAAATAAAATGAAACTAAACTAGTAGAGACAAATTAAAGAAAACATGCAAAAATGATGAAAACGATGAATTCGTTTAAGGTCTGATTCTTTGGTTCAATCTCAACCTACACCCAATTAGACACATTTCATTAAATTGTTGTTCTTATCCCTCTCCTAGCAATTATTAATCTTAGATTAACAACAAACTCTATTAACCTTAGTTTTTCCTTAAATCGTGTTTAATTAAGAGATGTTCGTTAATTAATCCTAGCCATCGAGTATCCTATAACAAGCTCCTTAGATTTAATTGAACAATCGCATTATGAATTAGAAAAACAAATTAATCAAGGCAACAACCACACAAGCTCGGGTCATTAACCTAAGTTATGTTAACTAATGATTATCAACCATTAGTCACTACAATGAATCTCAAATATAACAATTATGAATTACATTGAAATTCTAGCAATGGTTTCTTACATTAAAATAATCAAATAGAGCATTCAATCATTCTCATATAACACCCAAATATTAAATATAGGATAACACAATCAATCTTTAAAAGAAAGAACAATAAACAATGAGATAAATGCTTAATCAGGTCATTGATGTCGATGGCACCTCTAAACTAGTATAAAAATTTCTAGCCCTCCATAGGTCTCCAAGGTACCTCCTCTATTGCCCTTGGTTCCTCTCGAAACCCTTCAGATGTTTCTCCCAATGAAAACATCACAATTGTTGTAGCAACAAGGGTTTCAGGACAGCTAGACATTTCTCATGGGAAGACTTGGTGTTCATGGTCATGAGTGATGTCTCACGGCCATAAGCCACCTTACATGGGCATGACTTGAGTGTCACACCTATGCAATATGTGTTAGAAATATAAAAGAATTTTCTAAATTCATTTTTAATATTAATAAAAGTCGAGTCGTTCGGTGCACCAGAATAAGCGGAGTTTTCCGAAAAAACCTGCTAGTGGAGAAAGACCTCCCCCTCACACCCATGACACATGTTGCATAGGCGTGAGAGATGTATATTCTTCATATTCTTGTCTTCCTCTTGCTCTAATCCTTCTCGTTCTTTCTCTATGAAGACAATCAAGTGTGAAACTTCAGAAAATGGCTTAAATATAGTGCTTTCAACTCAATTTAGCTCTTTTGCTTCTGAATTGTGCCTAAAATCAAATATGATCTAAAGTAAGTATCCTAAGCATTTTCATAGCAATAATCACTAAGTGTTTTGGAATAAATTCATAATCAATTAAGTACATATAAAAATGCTTGAGAGTGAGACAGTGATAGAAACTAAACTATGACCAAATAAAAACCAAAAGTGTTGATAAAAAAATGTTAGATGTGTGAGTTGCATTCATATCAAATAAATATAGGTAAGGTTTATTGTTGAAGTCTCAATAATAACAAAGCTAGCATAAAATCAAATAGCAATAAATAAAATTAATGTTGCCTTGGCTCACAAACTTAGAGAGAGCCTACTGAAAAATGAAAATTATGAACATTCTTATTCATCCTCTTTCTGTTCAACTAAATAGGTGGCCTTTTCAATTGGGACATAAAACTTTCCCTTCTTGAATAATGAATTATGATTCATACATCAACCTCAATCAACTTATTGGATGCCCATATCCTTAATCCTATTGATCATCAAATTATATGTAATCGCATTCAGGTAAATCGAAGATGCTTCTACCAACCTCTCCTATATCTTCTTCTCCTCAGCATATTCCTCTCTTCTAAAAAACTAATCAATCATCACATTATAACATGCTATGTCAAGTACCACACTTGTGACTGGAATTTTATCAAACACCTCTAATGCATCCACCATACACATACTTGTTACCATCCCGTTAATCAAAGTATTATAACTATAAACATCAAGACTCAAGATAGAACTTTCATAATCAAGTATCCACAAGATAATTTTGATTACATACATACATACTAAGAAGGGTTTCTTGGCTTGTTGTAGGCATGTGATATATTTCAATAGTTATCACTTTAAAGGAAAGAATGGAGGGCAATTGCTTTCAACCATTGCCTTGGATGCAAATAACAACATATTTTTGATTGTGTGGGTTGTTGTTAGAATTTAGAATCAAGCATCATTGAATTGTCTTGAATTTTTACACATAAACTTAATCAATACTTTATAAGTCTAAAAGTTAAAAACCATAATCAAAGTTTCAAAATAACTTTAAATGATTACACTCTTTCCTATTGATTATACGCAAAAAAAAACATTAAGAAAATTGTTAAATGACCTAAGGCCTGCATCCCTACTTCTTTTGTCACTGTCACTTCCACCTATGTCCCTCATCACCGCCTAGAATCATTTTAGTTTGAATGTGGTTCGTCTGTTTAGTTTAAGGATTTGGAGGAATTGATTTGTGAGAAATAGACAGGTGGGTTGGAAAACTTAGTTAAAAGGGTCAGGTCGAGTGAATTAGGGCAGGTCAGGTTTTTGAAATGGTACATGTGATCTAACATTATTAGGTCAACATGTTTTAATTAGTTTGAATGACTTAACATTGCCACATCACAACTTCCAAAAAAATTTTAAACGAAAGTTAACTGTATGGAGTTTTTTGGTGAATGTAAAATAAGGACTTTTTTTTTGAAATTTCTAAATTATCAGGGGATTTTCCATAATTTTCTTAAGTACTTGAAGTATTTTAATCTTTTACCTAAACATTTTTATCCCGAGTCAGCATAAGTATTTCAATTGTCACATAAGCTTTAAGCATTTAGTAAACTCCAAAGTTCCCATAAATAGAGTTTCGTACATGAAAGGTGCACTGTAATTATATTATGAACAATTTTTCATTTTCACAATGAAATTTATAAAGAATATTTTAAATATGGTATCCTTTTCCATTATTATTTTACCCTATTTTAAAATTAATTGAATTACCTCGAGATTGTCTATCATCTTTAATACAAATTGCATAATGTTACACCCAAAATATAACAAAACAATTTGATATTAAATATTCAAATGTTTGGATCCACTTTCAATTTTCTTCACAAGAAAATATCAAACTGGATCCAGCCTGACTTTTGGAGATGGAACCCATCCTCACAACGACATCACGTGTGTGTGCCAGTGCCATTAGCGAGTTCTGTAGTTATTTAAATGAAATTAAATAGGTCTCAACACTCACTCAACAGTTGATACTAGACGTGTCTACATGATTGTAGAACACATACACAATCACAAACAAATTCAAACAACTTACCGAAGTAGGCATCAAAGCTTAGTTTCAAGCTTTTCCTTCCTCTGTTCGGCTCTGTGATTGACCATTTTGCACTATGCGCTATCCATCGTGTGTTTGGGTCCTTATCGCCCATCAATCTTCTGAATAACTTGTCGAAAAAGTTGCATGTGTTTCACCTTTCTTGATCTCGTCAAAGGTCATAAGCAATGCTTCCATCTTCATCAATTCGACGATGAAAGCAGTTGTGTAATCTTCGTTCCTCCCGGGTATAGTCAATATCGAGTGGGCTTCGGGTGGAATTGGATTATAAAATTAATTTATATTAAATTTAAAAAAGGACATAAATTAATTTAATTAAATTTTTAAAATTGACTTGTCATTTTTGGGCAGGATTAAATCATTTGTTCCGTTAACTAGTTCAGATATGTTTTAATTCTTGAGTTAGAAGCCCAGAAGTAACCCGTCGAGAACACAACAAAAAACAAACATATATACTTCTCAGAAAAAGAGAAACAAATGGGATGGGAAAAGTTGTTTGGACTTTTCTCCAACTTCCATGAAACACAACGCATCTGCTCCTGAAAGCAAATCATTGTTTAATCCTCGCGTGAGTAAAAGGCTAAAGAAGAAAGCCTGAAGCATACACTGCTTCTGGTAGTTAGTTAAGGATTTTGATGGGTACGTCCAGGAACAGTTTGGAGGTTCAATGGGCGTCTGTGACTCTTCTTTTCCTCTAAATTTTTATTGGGTTTTGGACCTCCAAGGCAAAGGAAAGTCACGGTTTTTGACGGTGAAAGTTGAAAGGCTTATATTCATATTCAGATATTCATCGGAAGGGAGAAAAGGTTGCAGGGAATATACGTTTGCAGCATGCTACTTTAGCAAGTTCACTGCTTTTCTTGCAGTTGCAGTGAAAAGCAAAGCTTATTATGTATGCAAGATTTCAAGTTTAACGTTTTTTGAGGAAAAAATATAACAACATGAATCTTGATGAACGAGTAGTTCTTCTTTTCCTACCTAATTGTTACAAACTTAAATAAATGGACTGCAAGCAACAAGGTTGAATTTAATATGTTTGAAATGCATTCAAGCATATAACTACTACATAATAACATAACCTGGAAACTCTGTTTTGTAAGCACAAAACGAAAACAATAAAGGAAATAAAAGCACAATAAAAATGGACAAGACGAAGAGATTTCGAGAAAATGCAAACCAAATTAAGATACCCATATCAGTAAAAAATAAAATAAAGGTGATGCCATGGGAGAGTTACCATCAAAGGTCGAGACTTGGGACTGACTGCGAGACTTAAAAAGCAGAGCTTCAATTCAAAAATGGAAAGGTCTTCGGACCGGACGCCCATTTCAGTTCCGTGTGATGGGGATGTCACGAGGAATCCCCGTAAGAACTGATATTGGTTATATATATATATATATTTTTTAATTTTAATTTTGTTCTTTTGACATATTTTGACCAATAAAGAATGGTAAATACCAGAAAGCTTTCCGGTCCTCAAGAAGACAACACCTTAAAAGGTAAAACCTAAAAGAGTGAACTCAACTATATATTATATACATACAGTATGTGATTATGTGATAATGCATGCATATGATAATATGGCCACCATTTTTCAAACTTGAAAGTGGAAACCAAAGCCAACCCACCATGTCAATTTCCGCCAACTTCAAAACTCACTAAATTTAAACTAAAAAGGGGTTTTCCTTTATCATAATACATGTACCAAATTGGAGTTGGTTTGAGAATGAAGATGCAAACTTGGATGGGACTGATTACCTTTGGAAAGTACCAAGTTCTGATGGAGTCACTATCAGACGAATTATATGCAGCAATAACGGGTAATATTAAACATCCTATTCAAAAGGCATGAATTAATGGACAAGAGCCATTTTTAATGGATTAGCAGAGAATCAGAATGATAATTGCCGAGACCATCCATAACTCCACTCAAGGAGTTGGAGGAGGCAAACGCAGGTGAAAAAGGAAAAACTCAGAAAAACTGGCAAGCGAAAATATCCTACTGAATTACAAGACAAGACAAAACTACTAAAAACGAAACAGTGAAATTAGGAACACACTTCAACCTTGTGTGCTGCTGCGAAGTGGATTGGGGATGCAGTGTTGACTTAGTTAACTTACATGTGTGAGCTGGATCCACTATTCAAGGACTGACCTACTTTTGAATAAAATAGTCGGAAATGTTTTATATATAAAAATAATAATTCAAGAAACAAAGAAACTGGAGTTTCAAGTTGCCACGCCATGGCCTTCTTCTTCCTAACTCTAAATTCGTTCCTCTAAAATATATTCATAAAAAATTTCCCCTCTAGTAATTCCAAAAGTTCCATCTTTCTTTCAATTCTTCCAATATCTTAACTGGGTTCTTTCAGTTTTGAACTGGTTATCAATTTTTTGATGCCAAGTTCAAGTCCATGAATGTGAATTCTGTGCCCTCTGTATCTTTGTTTTTTTGTTTCTTGATCCAAGTTTTTCAGCTATGAATCTGAACAACGTTAAGAGATCTATGTCAATGGCTAGTTCTAGTACTACTAGTGTTGCTTGGAAATCCGGGGAGGTGGTCTCCGATCAGTTTCCGGCTGGTCTACGGGTTCTGGTTGTCGATGATGATCCAACATGCCTCATGATCCTGGAGAAGATGCTCAGAACATGTCTTTATGAAGGTACGACAGAGGCTTCTATGACGCATAGTTACTCTTGCAAGCATCGCGCCTCTAATTTTGCTATGTTGGTATCACTTTTTGTTATTCAAATTTGCGATTTTGGCATCAATCTAGTTTCTTCGGACGCATCTAGAACTTAAACATGTAAAGGATTACTATTTTGTGTTCTTCGATGGTTTTTCTTCACGAATATGTTAGGTATATGAAGAACAATTTTAACATTCCTTTGAGCTGCCTCATATCCGAAGTTTTCTAGTTGTTTTTATCTAAATCAAACTGTGGTTTATGTTCAAGTTGTGGCTTGGTTTGGTGTTGCTAAGTTTCGTAAAACTCCTGATAATTTTGAAGTCAATCCTTATCTTTTTCGCTGAAGTAATTTTTATGCCATCCGAAGGATTAAAGAAATATCCGTGTTTTGGATGTTTGTGAATGAGAAAGAGATCAGAAAGCTCATGTTAGTCTTCATTAAGTGGTTGATTCTTTTTTTTTTTTTCCTCATGTTAGTCTTCATCAAGTGGTTGATTCTTTTTTTTCTCTGTGGTGATATTTTTCAGTAACAAAGTGCAATCGAGCTGAAACTGCCTTGGTGTTGCTTCGAGAGAACAAAAATGGGTACGATATTGTTATTAGTGATGTCCATATGCCTGACATGGATGGCTTCAAACTGCTAGAGCTTATTGGACTGGAGATGGATCTGCCAGTGATCAGTAAGTATTCACTGTAATGGCTTAATATAATTTGGTTAGAGTTGTTGGTCATATAGTCTAGATCAATGTTGTGTCTAACACATAATCCATGTAATGAACAGTGATGTCTGCTGATGATGGAAAAAACGTTGTCATGAAGGGTGTTACTCATGGTGCATGCGATTACCTGATTAAACCAGTCCGGATTGAGGCACTGAAGAACATATGGCAGCACGTGATTCGGAAGAAAAAGAATGAGTATAGGGAAAGGGAGCAATCAGGAAGCGCAGAAGAGGGAGATAGGCAACAGAAACTATCTGAAGATGTGGATTATTCATCCTCAGCAAATGAAGGAAATTGGAGGACCTCAAAGAAGAGGAAAAATGAAGAAGAAGAAATTGAGGACAGGGAAGATACGTCTACATTAAAGAAACCACGGGTAGTTTGGTCAGTTGAGCTCCATCAACAGTTTGTTGGAGCTGTTAATCAGCTAGGCATTGACAGTGCGTATCTTACAGCCCTTCTATTCAATTAGCTGGTTTTTTTTCCTTCTCTTTTTATCTATATAATGAATTTTATAATTTTGGATAAGCCATAGTCGAAATATGAGTTAGGGGACTTTTGAGAAAATAAATCATGCAATAGGAATTTGTCCAATAATACGTGCAACCCTTAGTTGCGATTAAATTTCAATCGTTTATGGTTCGCCCTCCGTACTGTGCTCTTCCAACTTTATTTCGTATCCTACAGCTACGTCTACTGTCAGATTAATTCCCAAGTCTCATCCATTTTTCCTAGTTGTCTTCTAGTAATTAGATTATTGTTTTCAATTTGATTTCAAATTTTGTTGCCTCTTACATTCCTACATCGGTCTGTAATAACAGAGGCTGTTCCAAAGAAAATTCTTGAATTGATGAATATTCAAGGGCTCACCAGAGAAAATGTTGCCAGTCATCTTCAGGTATGATACACTCAAGTATAACTTAAAATAGTTCACTAATGAAGATTAACCAGCATAATTCTTTTATTACTTAATTTGCGACTTGAGGTATATTTTGATTACCTGCTTATCTTAAATTTCTCCCTAGCAAATACTGATATTTTCCTACCGTGTCAAATAGAAATATCGCCTGTATCTTAGAAGGTTAAGTGGGGTTGCACAGCACCCGAACAATTTGAGCAACTGCAACTCCTTTATAACTCCACAAGATCCAGCTTATGGAGCATTATCCTCACTAAATGGACTTGAGCTTCAAACACTTGCTGCCACTGGTCAACTTCCAGCACAAAGTCTTGCAACACTGCAAGCAGCGGGAATTGGTCACTCACCAGCAAAACCTAGAATGCCCATGCCCATTGTGGATCAAAGGAACCTTTTTAGTTTTGGAAGTCCAAAAGTAAGATATGGGGATGGCCAACAGCAACATCTGAGCAACAATAGGCAGGTGAATTTGCTCCATGGAATCCCAACAACCATGGAGCCCAAGCAGCTCACAAGTTTACATCATTCACTCCAATCCCATGGGAGTATCAATGTGCAAGTCAATGCCCAACAAGATCAGGCTGTTCAAAGTAACTCCTTGTTAATGCAGATGTCACAACCGCAGCCTAGAGGTCAAGTGCTAAATGATAATGCCAGCCAGGTCTCCAGACCTCCATCATCTATGGGCCAACCTATTGCGTCAACCCCAATTGCTGGTAGTAGTGGGGTCTTGGCTAGGAATGGATTGACTGAAAATGGGATAGGTGCGACATATAACCCAGTTTCCCAGTCTGCTTCACTGTTGAACATCCCCATGAGCAACTCTGCAGAACTCCCAGGCCACAGCTTTCCTCTCGGAAGTACTCCAGGGATACCCAATCTGTCTTCTAAAGTGCCATATCAAGAGGAGATTGTTAACTCGGAGATGAAAGTGTCAGGAGGATACACGCCAAGTTATGACATTTTCAGTGCTTTGCATCAGCACAAATCCAATGATTGGGAATTGCAGAATGTAGGGTTGACCTTCAATGCCTCTCAACAACCCAGTTCTCTTCAAAGCAACTTAGATGTTGGGCAGTCAATTTTAGGTCAAGGTTTCTCTTCTAGCCGAGGAAACGGACAGAACGATAATGTATCTGTTCTAAAACCAAATTTTTCAGCTACTGAACATCGTAATACACCGTGTGTTGGACAACAACTTGATACTTTTTTCACAGAGAATACAGCGAGACTTGTTAAGAGTGAAAGAATTGCTGATGCAAATCCGCAGATGCCAGTGTTAACTGAACAGTTTGGTCAGGATGATCTCATGAACGCACTTCTCAAACAGGTTTGTTTCCATATAATGTCCAATGTTTCTATTTGCAACTAAATTTCGAGTAACTGAAGTGTGAAAATTATTTTTGCAGCAGCAGGGAGGAATTGGATCAGCTGGAAATGAATTTGACTTGGATGGCTACACCATGGGTAATATTCGTGTTTAAGACATGAACTCTACGTAAATCTCTTCACTGTTTCAGTTTCAGGTGTACATAGTGGCTGTTACTTGGAATTGTGGAAGGTCTAAATTTGTGTTTAGCGCAACAGACAAGATTAAGTTGGCCACATTTCGTATGAGAATGTCAGATTCTGCTGGTTTAAATGAAACAAGGAGGTCAAGTTGAGATGGGCAGGAAGAGATTTATCAAGTGTTCTAAATGTAATAATACTGCTGCTGCATGATATGCAAAGGCATATGTGCAAAAGTTTTGGAAAATCTAGCAGAAGCAACTGTTGACTTGAAAGTACGTAGATACCTGCAGATTTTCTAACCTCAATAGCAGATTTAAGTAAATGTTTTTGTTTTAACCTCTTATTTAAGGATTGACCTCTATGTACATATCCAATTTGATTGTTCTCAACAATTAAGTCCATATATCTTGATGATGTGCTTCTTAGCTTGCTAATATGGAATTTGTGCTACACCCGTACTTGGGAGCTTCTAATGATGACATTGGCATCAAAGGCAAGCAACAATTGTTATTTTACCGCCTTTAGAAAGAGAATTTCCATGAAATTTAGGAAAGGATAGACCATCAGCTTTATACAATTGTTGAAGATGATTATAGATCTCTTTCTTGCAAGGTTGTTGGCAATAGTTTTATTGACCTTCCCTTCTAAATGGGTGTCTAACATAACCCAAATCAAGTAGATTACAATTATTCAGCATTATTGACTTGGCGCCCCAACCGAGAATTGCTAGTGAGTCCACCATTGTTCTGAGGTATTTCTTATGCTCCGATGAAAGCCTGGGAAACCTCAGCAGAGATTTCGATGGCACGGTATCTATCTGACGTAAACCAGACACATGCCCCTTATTTGATATTGAATAGCTAGTTTCATCACATCAACAACCATTCAGTATGTCTAATACTTCACCCAATACGGCGAACTTCGAACTACTAAGTTCTATCCTGTTTTCAAAGAGTTGATAGACCGACAAGAACTGTTGCCCTCTGAAATTCAGGATAAGTTACAAGCCCTTTGACATAACTGAAAACAAGCACGCCACTAAAAAACCAAATTTAGTCTTGCACAAGTATATAAAACTTTGAAGCAATCAAAAATCTCTGCCACAATCAGACTAAATTTATACAACAGATCTTATGCTTCAAACTCTGAAGTCCTGTTAAATGATGGCTATGTAAAACCTCAAATTGTACATCAGTTATATGGAAATGCTATCAAGGCATTTCGTATAGAGGCGCCATTCTCAAGGTGCTAAACATATCAGCACAACTACATTTCATGACTTAAGACTGTATGTACCAATCTTGGTGTGCACATCTTCCGGTCATTCCACCATGTTAGACTTCCTGGTTGAGGATGTAACCACCACAACAACGAAAGAATGTGGGAACTATTAACAGTTCAATCTATGGTCACACCAGTGCAAATATCACAATTGCCAGGAGTGATGAAACTAGACTTGATCTCATTCTTGTACTGTCACTTGTTGGGTAAACCGATGGAAGTGAGCATTCTTCCCCGTTAAAGAATACTTTAGTGGGAAAACCATCTCCACCAGCCACATTAAGTCCCGGTGTATTTTTCTTTTTAAATGAAATCACGGATTGCTGTTTTCCAGGTACCCTGGGATCCTTATCTGGTTTGGCTCCATCAGTTTCTGCAACAAGATAGTTCAATCCTGGAAGCCCCTGCATGAATATGGTGTTGCTGAGATCACTCAACAGAGTTCCATTGAATGAGTATGCTGCTTCAAAACCAGGAGCTGCTTTATCAAATTCCATAGCTGCAAACCAATCAGGAAATGCAGTATCTCCCCAATTGAAGAGTGTGATTCTTGCACTCCATCCACCTGTATAATCTGTATAAAGATGCCAATTAATGCTAACCCCACAGTTATCTCCACATGGGAGTGGGTTTGGTAATTGCCGGTGTTTCAGGTTAGACCATGCTACGGCCATCTTGGTACGATTCTCAAAAGGAACAAGAAGTGCCTCTGGTGGTAGGAGAATGGCTGGAGAAGTGGCACTACAGGTACGGGCTGTATGACTGGGGCACCCACATGCACAGGTGTTGCATGGGATAACAGAATCATTATAGTATGCAGAAAATGACACACAGCATTTAGGGCTTTCTCCCTTGTGCTGTGTGATATTGCACACAACCTGCCAGCTGGCAAATGCAGTGGAGTTCGATGGTAAACCACTAGGATCTCGAAATTGGCTAGGACTCACCCTAACTGGAGGGCCACATTGATAATCTGGATTGAGTGTGCCATTGATCTTCCAGTTCTGCGGTGGCGTAAGTGAAGACCGATTGAGAGCTGGGGGCATTTTATAAACCTGCATCTGGAAAACTGAAGTAGACTTGCTTGGATCCATTGATGGTGGCAAGATTGTACCATTTCGGCAGCAAGAAGGGATCAGGCCCAAGTTTGTGTCATTGGCTTTTGTTGGGGGTAGGTCAATTATTGTTGGCCTTCTTTGGCAGTTCAGTACACTTGCAAAGTCCAATTGCTCGTAGTATGTACCTTGAGAACCAAATATACAGTCTGAAGAGTCAACAACATAAGGATAAGCTCCTTTCATAGTATATATGAATTCATCCTCCATCCAGTCCCAGCTCAATTGCCAGTTGTCAAGACGGCCAAGGGGATTATGGTTCGCAATGGTAACTTGTGCCCAATAGTTAGATTCATATGTTCTGATGATATCATACATAATCGTAAGATCCCCACTCTGGCGAGGCAGAAACTCACCCTCTACTGTTATGTTTGATTTAAAATTTGCATCTCTGGTGCAACAAACATACATGAGACTACCTGCGAAGATCCAGAAATGCGCCATGTCAACAACTAAGCAACATATGTGAACTTCAAAATGCAAGTCAAAAAAGAAAATTCATATGGTCTTCTAATTTTGATGACTGGCCATGAGTAGAAGAAACTAACGACAATTTGGCAGATAGGACCAGCTATAAAATCGAACAATATCTGTCACTAAATCAGATTGAAAGGTAAAATAAACAGAAAGAAAGAAAGAAAGGAAAGGAAAGGAAACCACACAAGTTAAGATATAAAATTTAAGATATCAATTCCACAGAGTTATCTTTCATTTAGCAGCAATCTAGTATAAGTATAACCATCCGCCGTTCGTAGTGAAGGCATAATCATTATGATCAGATCAGAAATATATTAAATAAAAACACAAATCCGAAAACTTGGACAAAATAATTGCACCCAAGGGGTGAAGGAGGAAATCTAACAAGAGATGCCAAATCCTTGCAACAAAGGGTCAGAAGTCCAACATATGAACAAATACAGTCCACCATATCGCATCCCCCAAATATGCAGAGTATGAGTTAGATCATCAATAATCAGAAGCTCTGAAGCAAGTCTAGCAAAGATATACATATATATATATATATATATCTCATCAATAGTCAAACACCTTCAACCCATAGGGTTGAACCAAATATTTCTCTCACCTCACAATCAGATCCTTAAATATGGTAAATCGATCCTTTAAAAGATGTGATGCCAAAATGTGAAACATAAAAGGCACCAATTAACCACAACCATGTTTTCCAAAGAATAATACAACTGACTAAAATCACCTACAAAACAAATTGAAGCGTAGAACTAAACCCACATCGGTAACAGCACAAAGAATTGATCTTCACATCATAGGATTCCTGAACATGGAAAAGTGAAAATCCCAGAGACAAGAAATGATGAAATGAACTTACCATCGGTGGTCGGCGGAGGACAAACGAATCCATCATTAGCCAAGGAGATGTTGTCGGGCAAAGGCACAGACTTTAACGGCACACCAAACTCAGTCCCGACTATCTTAACCTGAACACTAGTCTGAGTGGAATCACCAGCCGTCTCAATCGGAGTTTTGAGATCAGTCATGGGATACCCAGCAAAAACAGTCCCATTCCCAACCTTAGCAGGAAAAGTAGACCCATCCGCGAGAATCGCATTAGAAGCAGACACCAAAAGCTCATCTTGCTTAAAGCCCACAAAAGCTTTCCACGAGTTAAGCTCATCGACCCCATTGTTTTGCAGACTGAGCGTAGACTCGAACCTGTAAGCTTGGCGTTTGGGATCTGTGGGCATGAGCTGGGAGCCACCATTGAATTGGTAGGACAAGAAAATACCATTGCAATGAGTGGCCGCCGGGGCTGGAGCGCCGGCGGAGGAGGGCGACTGCGCGATGGAGAAGGGAAGCGAAACGAGGAGAAGCAAAGAGAGGAGATTGAAGTAAGAAGCCATGAACTCTGAATGTGAGTTTGAAGTTAGTTTTGAGTTATTGTAAGAGAACGTTGAAAGTAGGGAAGCGCGTTTGAGGATATTTGTTTATTTAGGACAGCTTAATAAGAGCTGTGCCCGTGTCTGTGAACGTGTTTGGGACCTTTGGGTTACTATTACTAATGCTGTTTTCGTTCAAATTCTGATTCAGACGCCGTCGCCATGTTTTGTTTTTGATTAAAAAACAATATTATTACTCTTTCTTAATTTCCCTCAGCCGTTGTGCCTTTCCATTTTGAATTCGTCGCGGAAAGAAAAAGTTGGTAGCAGGATGTTCTAACATACAAAACTCTCCACACTATCATCTTTCATCACCCACTAAAACTCCGCCACGTTGCAATATAATCATCTTTATTTCTTATCGGAAGCGGTTTTTGCGGCGTGCGAAAGCACGGTGACATCTTTGAAATAGTGGGACCCGCCTACGTATGGATGATAACGTGTCGATTTCTTATTCGTCAGTGGGACCAACAAAGACGGTAAATCAAATTAAATTTTTTAGAAAAAAAGAAGAAGCAACAATCATTTAAATTTGCGTTGTATTTTGAGTGAGCAAAAGGCAAGTTAACCATTTTTTTGACTTTGGCTACATTTAAAAATGATACCTCAAGAGGAAGAGTTCAATGGATGAGAGTTTAGAATTTGAATGTTGAAACGTTCCAAACTTCTAAAATATATAAATCGAGATTATGTTAAGCAATTAAACAATGTAATATTCCAAGTTATGCAAATCAAAATTAGTGGAAAAAGACAAAAACAGTAACTTTAGACTCAAATTTAGGCTATTAGAATTAATAAAAAATCATCGGGAGTTAAATATTATCACTTTGTTAAGTTTTCAGAAATAGAAATGGAACCCATTGACAAAGTGATTCTAGAAATTTTGTTGGAGAAGAGATAGAAAGTATAAACTTTGTGTGCATGAACAATCAAAGTGCTTGGACCCGATCTGACGATGCTACGCTTGCCAGTTACCATTCAGGAAGTACATGGGGAGGAATAATTAGTCAATTGCGATTATAAAAAAAGAGAATGTCATGTACCGAATAATATGCCACTTAACATGTCAGTAGCAACGGGCTGGGCTGGGCATATTTTTCCTGATCGAGGCTTAAAATACGTAGGCCCTCCAATATTAATGCGTTCAATGATAGTGTTGAACACAGATGAAAATTTTATTAAATATGGTTTAAATTATGATATTAACCATCATATCAAATACCAGCGTGTTTGGAAAAAAAATTGTAAACATACAATACTAAATAAAGTCTCCGACACATATGTATTGTAGCTTGTATTCGTGTTTGAAACAAAATTTTAAATTATAGTACTAAACATAGTCTCGATCATAGACGAGATGTAATCGATATTTGTATTTCGATGAAAATCATCAATATTCATATTATGTAAAATCATATTACATTATTAATTTTCTTCCTTTAGTTACTAACGTCTAACTTGTGATAATTACTTTTTCACTTACATTTTTACTTCAACTTACATATTTTGTCTAATAGCACATCACTACTAATAATTACTTACTAATATTCTTTATAACTAAAATCGTAAAAAGGTCGTACCATTTCTTCTATATTTTAAAAAATTATTATGTAAATCATACTCAATTATATAAAAAATTAATTAAATAAATACATGATAACTAACAAACATATGTCTTCTTCATCGAATACTTTTCCAGTTAAACTAATGACTTTCTTTCTTTATATATATATATAATCATAAGAAAGATAATAAAAAAAAATTGAAAGTAAAAAATTGGCATACCATAAAGCATAAAGTTTACCTTTAATATTTTTAGTACATACCAATTTCTAGCACATATTAATGTTTCTAAAGTTTATGGATCAAAATCAAGATAATATGGACTCATTATCTAACCTCTAATATTCAAAACAAATTCAAACATAAGTGCAAATACTTATATAATTACAAATATTGTTCAATTATTTGTATAGTTAGATATTGATGCCATTTGACTTCCACCTTATTAACATATCAAATGCTTATTAGTTGTTGCAAAATATTACGATTTAAATGATTGTTTGACTCCATTATACTATATAAAATCATCATTATTTTTCCCTTTATGAATTTCTTTAAAATGAAACTCACACCAATAACTTTCTTGTTTGATAAGGATGTTTCAATAGAAGATGAAGCTAATATTGAACTGCTGTGATCCAACTCTTTACCTATTCTTGATTGCCAATTATGAATATTAACATTTATTGAAGTTCCATCATTATGCAACTACAAGAAATAATATTCAATTGCAACAAGAGTGCACCTCAAATTTAAAATAGTAGTAATTATCATGGTATTACCAATCTCATTTTAATAATTATCAAATTTTCTCATCCTCTTTTCTGTCATTGTTTAACGTAAAAAATATGGCCTGATGTTGCGACAAAGATTTTCTATAAGCTCATATTAAACTTGGTTTAGGGTTTTCTTAGTTTAATAGTACATTAAATCTTAACCGTTAATTTAGTACTTAATGGATGTATAATATTTAATGTCAATAAAGAAGTGTATATAAACTAGCCCTCTCTCTACTCTAATCAAGTATAGACAAAACACAAATACAGAAAGAGTAGATATTTGAGCATTAAGCTATCCATCAAGCTATCGTACAGAAAGAGGGTCAAGAGAGAGAAACTAGTTCGTAATCGGTAAAAGTTTTCTTCTCTACATTATGACAAATTTTGCTCAAAGTAAGTGATTTATTTTCTTCATTTATGTGGCTATTATTATATTCAAGATCTGAATGGGGACAAATGATTTGTCTTTAATGTTTGATTATTAAGAACCAAAAAATCTTACATATGGTATCAGAGCCTAGGGTTTTGAATAGATAATAATCCTTAGATTATTGATTTGATGATTGTTTTATTAAGATGTTTTTTAAATTGAAAAAAATGTTGCTGCAACCTACCTGTTATCTTCCCGTAAACCTTTGATAGTGGTTTGATGGTCTTGGCTTATTTTTTTTAGTAAGTCGCCGTTTGAACAATGGTTAGGCTTTATGGTAATTTTTCCAGGCTAAACCTACGTCCTTTCTTAGACAACAAGAACTTGAAATCTGGGGATACAGTTTGTGACAACCCTATAAACAATAATGTGATTTTTTGTTGCTATCGCTAAGTCCTTTTCATGATTGTGGCCACCAAATTGTCTTTAACTTTCAAGAAACAAAATTTGGTATGAAAGTGGGTGTTTTGCTCCTGGAGCATTTCTTGGAGAGGGTGATACAATATTAGAAATAATGAGAGAGGGTCTACATCATTAAAGTTGTTTTCTTTGATTTGCTTGATGCACTATGTTAATGTTAAAAGAAAATTTTCTAAGCAAGGAAAAATAAGCTTCTGTGGCTCTGTGCGTCCCTTTTGACAGTTTTTGTTTAACATTGTCCAACTAATGTTACTATAATATATTCTTAAGATTGTCAAATACTGAATGCTTAAAGTTGGTTTTTAAAATTTTGATTTCTTATGTTTTGGTCATATTAATGATATTTTGACCTATAATCAAATTTTTAATTTTAATTTCATCTTATGCATATCTTGTGGATGTATTGTTGTTGTTATTATTATTCTTATATATATGATAGTATGATTAAAATTAATTTGTTAGTCACCAAAGTGGCCAAATTAGTTTTGGAATGTGTGGTCATATAATTTATGTATTTTTATATTATGAAAATTTTATTAGTTGATAGAAATTAAGGACTTTACCTAAAGACAAATCAATGTTCTATAACTAATAAATATAAAGGAGAAAATTGATATACTCTTGTCATATATGTAGAGTTATCCAAAGATGCTAGATGTATTTGACGAAGTTTATTTAATTTTCTTATAAAGTTTAAATAGTATTTAAATGATGGTGATGATATGTATGGTTGTGTTTACCCAAAGGGAACCTGCAATATATTTAATGTATATGCTTCTTGTCTGAATCTGTTACTTAGTGAGCATTTATATGTTTGTAATTATTAGCCTTCACTCTTAAGCTTCTTCTATTACCTTGTTCACTGGTGTGAATTTCTCTGAATGGAGCGAACAAGTCACTTTCTATTTAGGTGCTTTGGATCTTAACTTAGTGCTATTAGAGGATAGCCTTCTGACCTTAATAATACCAGTACATAGGTTGAAAAAACACACTATAAGGCAACGATAAGGTCTAATAGGCTATGTTTGAACTTTATGCAAATGACGATTGCCAACAACATTAAGTTTACTTTTCCTAGCAGTAAAAATTAGAATGCTAAAGATTTTCTTAAGCTTGTGCAAGATAGATAAGTTCCATTCTGTCGATAAGGCACTTGCAGGGACACTTATGGCTGAACTTAAGATCATGAAGTTTGATGGGTCAAAAAGTATGCAGCAACATGTCCTTGATATGACAAATAACATCGTAAGACTTAAAATACTGGGTATGGTTGTGGAAGACTCCTTCTTAGACCGCTCAAAATCAATTATATCACATTGAATGATAAGTGAAATATTGATAAATTGTCCAATAAGCTTATTCAGGAGGAAGTGAGATTAAAGAAACAAGGAGTTCATTTTATTAACCTAGTGGGTCAAAGAGCTGGAAAGAAACTCAAACCAAATGTAGCACCCCCTTACCATAGGACATATACAGGGACGCCCGTAGGTCATTCCGATATACATCCTACGATAAGGGTGCGCTACGAACAATCACTAACACTTCACATGGTATCATAATAATAAAGCATCAATATGAAAATCACTAATTTTTGAAACCATAAACTTTTCTCATTTTATACCATCAAAAGCAGTAATTTACATAACTGTCAGTTTTACTGTCTGAACATTACTCCAAAAGAAACCTAAGACAAAAACCTAACTAGGTCATCCTCAAAAGATCCCAGCTGACCGACCTGTGTGCCATGACTTCTCTTGCCAACACGATCTACACGGCAGGAAAAGTCTCTCTGGAGCTAGGAGTCTACTCTCTCGGTCCTGAAAAATAATTTGCAATTTTGGGTGAGTTTGCGAACTCAGTGAGGAACCATCATCGATGGTTCACCCAAGTCATGCATAGTCAAACAGAGCACAGTTATACCAATATATCACATTTAGGATTGTTCAGACAAATACAAGGCATTTTACCGTTCATCTAATCAAAGACATTCAATCAAATGCATATGTAATGTGCATGTGACACTTTTCCAATTTATTACATTGTTCTGACCGAGCGCCTAAACTGTCCCAATAAGGGCGCATTAATCGGTGAGCCTGAGGCTCTGAAGCACTGTGGGGGGTGGAATTGATAGAACTATGGGTCCTAAACCCATATTGACTTATTCTAGGAGAAAGAGGGAGAAGGGACCGAACATGGGCCACAAACCCATGTTGACATACTCTAGGAAAATCACTAAGGTAGGGAATGGTGAGTCAGCTAATGGTTAGACAAGAATTGGTTAGAGGAGAGAGAGGGTGCTATGTAATGGATGGGGTAGTACAGAGGAGGGGATCTTTTTGCTCTTGTACTGTCTCAGTTGATAGCTTGGGCCATTGTTGGTTGATAGCTTGGTGCTTGTAGAAGTTCTTACGAGGCTATTGCTAAGTATTAATAAAATTACTATATTCTCATCCATTTGTTTATCAATGCCAGGTTGACAGGATCTGTTGCTATATAGATTTCATTTCTTCTTGGATGACTATAATAAGTTCAAGAATGAGCCTTAACTTGTTAAACAATTGCCACACGTTGCGCATACTGTAGGATTTAATGCTCATGTTTGTTTATGAATAAATTTGTTGGTGTACTTATTAACGTTTGAGCCTAATTGTGTTATTTGGATTACATTTGAGACTGTTGTTAACTTCATGTAGAGCCGACATTATTTGGGCCATCTTTTTGGCCTTCGTGTTCACCATGCTCATCATATCATCATACATAGCAATCTATTTCTGCCACTTATGGGTTTCTTTTCTCTTAATATCCTTGGAATTCTTCTTCCTATATGCCTCAGAATTTCTAGACAAGCAATAGCATGCAAAAGGGAGAGAAGATTGCTATTACCTTTGTCATGTGAACTTGTTGTAGTCTTCAAGAAGATCAACTGTAAAGCATCAAATGCATAACTTGGTCAACTAGGCTATTCCCTATTTGTTGAGATAGATATTATGACTCATTTACAATTGTAACATCCCATCTCCGATGGGAAGGGTATTTTAGTAAATTGGGACGGGCTAGGAGTGTTAAATTATATCGCGGTATGAACATACAACATATAGCCTCTATGATTGATGATTTGTTGCACATGCACATGGTATACATGCATTCATGAATTTTCCCGGCTTAG
>JAOSBK010000205.1:20707100-20734755 GCA_027568895.1 Erythroxylum shatona | reverse complement strand
TGTTTCTTACCTATATTTACGAAGTCTTCATCCAGCGTAATCACTTTCACTAAAAACTCTAACCAAGCTTAATCACTTGCACTAAAAAATAACAATAGTTTTACTCAAGGTATTATAGAGCCGACTCACCTTGTCCTTAACAGTATTTCTCGTTCTTACAATCTGTAAAAGTAAATCACTCCCAATAACATAACTACCTCATGCTTACCTCAACAGAAGATTTTGTCAACAATGTTTAATAATAAAGATAAGAATTAAATAAATCAAGTGATTTAAACAATCAATACATAAATAAAGACACTTAAGATTAGAAAGAACTATAGCTTCGTCAACGAACGATTAGGAAGTTGTCCACCAAGAAATCTATTGTAAACTTCCAATATTGTCATTGGAGCATCCTACGCATAGTAGCAGAAAAGTCACAAACAAAAACAAATGTTTCTTTACCAAAATGTTGCACATAATAGACTTATAACCACATAAAAACTTCTAGAGTTTTTACACAAAAATCCAACAACAACGACTACCCAAAATAGTCACATCAAACCTTAAAAAAATGTAGTTGTCAGATTGGATGATATCCCTGTAAAATCAGCTGCAAAAGATAATCCAAGATATCCCAAAATTTCAACTGCCAAGTCACAAATAATAGAGCTACGAAAACACCAATCTGCTGGACATTCTTACCACATCAAAACAATAACTCAACAGCCCATAAAATTCTCGCCTAGTCAAGAAAAATGTAGCTGTAATTATAGATCAATATAGCACACAATTGCTTACAAAAAGACAAAGAAACAGAGCTACACAATAGAACAATTTTTTTGCACATTTTCCCTAAAAAAGCAACACATATTCAATCCAGAAAATCACATTAAACCTTATAGAAACATAGCTGCAAATCTAGACATAATCACCAAAAAATTAGCTATCAAATATTGCTCAAAATCCTAAAAAAATACATGAAACACATCAACAATGCAGCTGCAAAATAGTGTATGGAATCTCCAAAAATCCAGCTACCTTAGATAGCCATTATTCCCAAAATAGGCTGTCAAATAAGAGTCCAAAAATTACCAAATAGCTACATCTTATATTAGTCAAGATATATGGTGATTTGATTCCTATTAAATCCTATCCTCATTAGGATTTAAATCTTCACATAAGAGTCCTACGTAATATAGATAACTTAGCATAGTAAAATTCCAAAGATGTCCAACTTTGTCCAATTACAAATAATACCCACAATTAACTAAGAAGATAGCTTAATACATATCTTAACATCCTCTCTTACAAGTAGAGCTTAAAAAAGAATAAAAGATTATAGAAATCGAGTATTAACAGAGAGAAATTAATTCTAAAAAATACTTCATTCAAAACTTCAAAATTTACAACTGTCATTGGATTGATAGAAAATAAGTTAGGAATTGGCCCATATCAATTGAATAAAACTTCATAATGATTTAACATCTACTAAAACTTAAATGAAGAAAAAAAAAACAAGACACTAACATTGAAAATCCACTCGATAGCTTTTAAGTGGGTACATCTAACCTAGTTTTGAAACACACTACATTGATCTATTTTAAACCCAAAATCAGTTTCTTTTTTAATTTTTAAGTTCCCTTTCTTATCAAAGTAATCAATACTTTATGGAAGATTAATTAATGCGATCTTATGGTCCTCAGCTCCTTCACTAAGGAAACAAGGATGACTCTTAACAAATAAGGCCCTAAACTTAGTCACCTTCCATGTTTATTTATGTCACTTGTGTGCCTACACTAGAAAATCAAATCTAATAGAAAATGTATCATACATATTATTCACTGTCAAATGGATGATTTAGACAATAAAATAGGATTTGACCAACATAATAACAAAATAGAGAGGATGGAAAAAGAAGGAACAACCACTTGACGAAAGTGGATCCTTATAGTTTATGTTTAAGAATTATGGATTTCGGTTAGAATCATTTTTAATGCAATTTATTATCTAAAAAGCCCTATTCAAATATAGATTTTGTGTTAAGAGGTTTGATATAGTTTCTTAACATAAAGAAACTAAACAATTATAAAAAAAAAGTTTTAACTTCCTGACTACAAAGGTCAATTAAAGGAACAAATTAGAAGTATAAACTAATAATTTTTACTGAAGTTTCACATGTAACTAATTTAGACCTAGTTGAGCCTCAATTCCTACTACCTTTTTAAGGAATAGGCATTGTGCGCCTGGTGGGCTTAATTACCCTTTTATTAATAAAATGGAAAAGAGAGGGGGACATAAACCTTACCTCTCGGAATTGAAAGAAAGGATGCAGACATTAACCATAGTATCTTGTGAATTATATGTGATTAGTGAGATTTATGCAACAAATTAAAACCAAAAAAAATACAAAACATACAATTTGCATTACTTAATAAGTTTAATATAAGGAAAGTGATTTTGATATAAAGTTAGAAGGTGCATGTGGATTGACAAATCTTTTTCCACAAAAAATTGCTTAGGTTCCTATAAAGAGCTTTCCATTTTAGAGAGGGCCTCGGCTAAGGTGTTAGTCTCCCTGTACGTGTGTTGAATCATCACTTTAATACTAGTCATAAGAGTCTCTATTTCTTCAAGAATCTCCCAAAGTTTCCATCGACAAAGACTTTTACCATTCAAGATGTTAATCATTTGCAGGGAATTAGATTCTAAAATGATTTTAGATAATTGAATAGAAACACAAGCATGGAGACCTTCCTTTACTGTAAGAAATTCAACCTGAAGACTCATGGCTATGCCAATGTTTTTTGTTCCGGCTAAAATCATTCCACCGTTTGTATTTCTATTTATAAAACTAATACTTAAGGCACCTGGATTACCAAACGAAAATCCATCCACGTTTAGTTTGTTCCAATTGATTGAAGGAGTTTCCCAATGAAGAGTAATTATTCTCGATGGTTTAGGCTTCCATAATGTTGAGATTAAACCATTGACAACCATAAATTCCTCACCACTAGATGATTGGAATGGCCATACTGATTGTGTTCTGTGAATTAAGTTCATAATGTGACTAGTGATGTATTTTGATGTAGCCTGCACACCCTCAAAAAATATTTATTATACACTTTTCAAAGCTCCTAGTAAATAAAACTTACTAGAAGAATTCTTAGTTGTTGGGCAACAAATTGTTCTTTGTCATGATGCCACATTAATTTGATCCAATCTCACAGATTTGATGTAACCATGAAATGCATGTTTAACCTTTGTTATGAAATAATTCCTTATTTCTTATGAAAAAGAACAACTAAAGAAAACATGATTAATATATTCAATTGAAGAACAAAAAGAACATTTGGAAGGTATATTAAAACCCATTCTCATGAGAACATTCGATAATGAAAGCAAGCCATTTAAGAGTTTCCACAAGAAGAATGAATTTTTTTGACGGAATTTGTTTACGCCAGATGAAATGTAAATCATGGTGTTTCCTGTGTGGCCTTCTCATGAAATGATAACCAGAGGATATTGAGAAATTTCTAGATGCATTCAATGACCATATCTGCAAGTCATGCTCATCATCTAATTTGAAAAAGAGTGAAAGAATTTCAATAATGATGTTGTCAGGTAGTTCAGTTATAATATCAACACACCATTTTCCTTCGTTGAATACCCCATTAAAGGGTATATTTTCAAGAGTATCATCCATATAGTCTGCAAGAATACCATACTTAGACCAGCTAAAGAACCAAAAAACGCATTCTCCATTATGGATTTTAATTCGTGTGGCTTTGGCAGGATTTGTCTTCAATTGCTTTTATTCTTTTCCAATAGAAACTATCATATATTCATTTTTTTCTGAGTTGATATAACTGTAGACCAGTTTTCGATACTCATATTTCCACCAAATTTTGCTAGTGAATGCCATTAAAAAAAGTTTCCAACTGCAACATTCCATTTGCTTGTTATTAGAGACCAAATCTGCTAATTAACTGCCAGTTTCTATCACTAGCTCTGACATCTTCTCTACATGCAGTCAAGCCATTTCATCTATGCTTTGTGTTTATCGTGACTGAGGAGAAAACTTCTCTAAGTAGCAACAGACCCATCCTCTAATGATCCAATTTTCGTCTCTCATGTGGCTCACTAAAACACTAGCCAACAACTAAAATTTTCTAGATTTCTAATCTTATTATGAGTTTCTAGGTTTCTGAATTACAATTTTTAGATTATGCATGTATGTTAACTCTTAACTTTGACTTTTCAATTTTTAATTAAAATCTTACTATACAATTCTAAATTGAATTTAAGATTTCAAAATTTTTAATACAAACTTTTTATATTAATGTTAATCATATCATAATCTAATTATTAAGGTTTATGATTTCAATTCTATAATCCAAGATCAATAACAATCAAAACAATTTAAACAAATCATAGAATTAAAGTTGGCTTTAATATCACTGTTGGGAAATAAGGCCTGGATCTAATCCCAACTATAATGGAATAATAACAAACTCTTTTTGCATTTTGATTTCTCAAAAATCAAGATCATTTTAATCCTATAAAATGATTAATAGATAAATTATAATAAAGCATGAATCTTAATTCGTATCTTATTCTAAGCTTGATCATTTTTTTGTCGTATCTCTCAAATTGCTTTTTTAAATCGATCAATCTTAATCACCATAGCTGCACAAATGTTTGACCTCTAATAGTATCAATAGAACAAAATGTGAGAACTTTCTATATAAAAGGGCTAAGCAAGGATTGATAACTTCATTAGAGCTTAAGTTTATTTATAATAGGTTTTGGACATTTTAGCAATTTAATTGAAATGAAATTTTATTTTCAATTAAACTTTAATTATAATAACAAATAATTCTAATTAAATGCCAATTATGCCCAAGTAAGATTCAACATCTCATATTGATCTTTAGTTATTAAATCTCTCAAATTTTATCATAAAGTTTCTTAAACTTTACAATCAAGTCTAACCTGATTAAAACATCTTTGCTCTTTTCAATCCTTTTTTTTATGAGATCTATTAGATTCCCAAATGTGTTGGCAATAAATATAAATTATAATCCTAAATCATATTTATGATTAAATAAAATTAAACTCCTTTAGTTTATCTTTAATTATCTAATTGAACAATTTATATCATAGATCAAGATTGACAATTAGCAACGTATTATGACCACTCAAATATTTAAGAATGTCAACTTTTTCATGCATGATTTTTCTTTATAATTCACTTCTTTTATCATACAATATTCCAATTAGATATAGAACATGAAATTAATTTTTACTTTATTTTGAGTCCAATTATATTAGTTCTTTGTCATTAGCTATTGATTCAATTAATGACATTTGTAAACTATTTACAAAATGTTATTCCACCTTGTCCAAGAATTTTTCTAATCAATATTAATCGAGAATAATGAAACATTCTCCTTAATTTTTTTTGGGTTATGAATCGTATTTTAATCACTCAACTACCTCTATATAGTTTATGATATATCCAATGACTGCCAACTGAACTACCTATGATTAAAATAGATCATAAGTAGTATGAAATTATAATAATCTCTATATAAGATAACTTTGGAGATCTTAAGTCAAATGATCACTTACACAATCATTACAATGAGAATTTTTATAGATATACAAATAACGTTCCAAATGAATTCCTTATATGGCCTTAATTCAGTAAACTTGTTTTGTAACAAGCACCCACACTTTTATTTAAGTATCTCCATACTTTAATCTATAAAATCGACTATTTCCTTTATAAGAAAAAACATAACGTTTGCTATGTTTTTTATGTTATATTAATATTCAGTCTTAATAGAATAATAAATAGAAATAATTTAGTGATAATACATAAATGCAATATGAATCTTATTATGATTTCATTTATAATATATAATTATCCTATGAATTCTATCAGTACATCTAAATATGTACACAATAAAGAATGTCTTTAAATATTATCATTCAACTAGAACCAAACCGATGCATAAACCAACATACTCTCCACCAATGAGCTTTATATATTGTTCATATTTATACATACCAATAACATTCTAACAATTATTAGTATATATATATATATATGTACATTCAAGGGTCAAAAGTAAATTATGATCTAATCATTAGGAGCAGCCAAACTAAACATTCCCCTCTTGTGAGCCCATGTTCAGTTCTTGTCTCAACGCCGTCTTCCACTTCTATGACCAATCAAATGCTTGGTTAAACTTTGTATAGGGAATGCTTTTTAACCATAAGTTTGGTGAATGGGATCCTTAAAACAAAATAACAAAGCCGTTATCTTAACCACCAAAAGTTGGCTGTATTTGGAACAAAGACAACCTTGAAAACTTTTCTATATCTTTCATTGCAAGAAAGTAAAGCATGTACAGTCATATGCATTGCAAGCAATGTGGCCACCTTTTATTACTTTAGTTAGGCAAAAGACAATCTAAACGTTCCACAGAGAAGTACAAAGGCAAAAGAAGAAATGCCAAAATCAACCCTCCGACGTTACAAATTTAAGTTGTTTGCTCCAGCTCCATTGTTAACCACCTTAACCCTAGTCATAAGACAAAGCCATCAACAACACTGCAGCTTCTTCTTCTTCTCCAAGCTTTCGCCTTTGTCTCTCGAACGTGGATCTCTGCATCAAAACCCCTCTCCCCAACACCAATAATCTCTGCTTTAACCCATCTCCTACCTGCTTATTACCTCTATTGTCACCATGGTTGCTTGATCCATTGTGACTGCCCCATTTCCTATGTTTCCTGTCGTATACTGTCCCTGTATTTAGTCCCACAACTTCTCTTCTCTTCTTCCTGCTCCTGATACCACATGCGTTGCACAGTGACTGCAAATCAAACAGAATCGTATCAAATCAAATATCAAATACCATCAAAAAACTTACGATCGAGCACCTTAGGACCAGCTGGTCCAGCCCTCCAAAGAGGAGTCTTTGAAGTTCCACAATCAACACATGTTTTCCTCTGTTGGCTTTCTACTTCTGGTGATTTGCCACTCATTTCTTACGTCTCTGATGCCTGTTTAAAACAGATAAGACTTGGCTAGCTACGTCTGGAATCAAAATCAGCAGTAACTTTTTGCTAAAAAAACTCACCGTATCGCTAGGATCCAGCTTGTTTTTAATTTCTCCACCCTAGTTGAGTAAACGATGATAGCAGAAGTGGGTATTCAAGCAAACCAATAAAAATGAGTGGTGAGATCTGTTGAAATGGGTAATCACTAACAATGCAAAAGCTTCGAATAGAGTACGGAGAGATCAAGAGACGTTCATGGTTACAGTTACAGACATGCGAACGCGATATGAAACCGACAAGCAGTAACCTAGAGAGAGAGTATTGGATAGGCAGAGAGTTGCGTGCGTGTTCCAGAATCTAGAGAGACAAAACAAGTTCTAACCGACACAGTCACAATTCACAAAGAGGGAGAGAGAGAAATAACAGGTGGATCTGAAAATGGGCTTTATCAATAGCCAATGGGACCCTAGTTCGATTATATCCTTTTTACGAAATGGTATGTAGTTCATATGTTGATTGTTTTATATAAAATATTTTATATATTTGGTTGTGAATAATTAAAAAAATAAAAAGTTTTTGTTGTTGGATGTAGATTGCTAACATATGATCGAGTGGAGTCATCAAAATTCTGCATCAGTTACCCTGAAATTTATTTATTTAATTTAGACACTATACACTCGATAGGAAGATTACAAGAATAAATTATTAGAATTTTTAATATGAATGAAATGTAGAGTTCGTTAACAAGAATTAGACTTGAGTTAATCATTCTCAAAATAACTAGAATTAGTCAACTTTTACTATTTATAAACCTTTTAACATCTTGACGTTAGTCAAATATACAATGCTGAGCATCTTTATATTTGGATTACTTCATTAAACTCAGAACCAGGCCACATCAACAAGGTAAGCATAGATCGGAAAGACATTATTTTACCAAAAAGAAAAAGGGACATGAGATAAGAGACTAAAAAAGGTGAAGACTAGAAGTAATGGGACACAATAAATAGACAAATATAAAATATTCAGTGGATAGAAAGAAACTGAGAGCTTTACAAGCAACAATCTTCACCAATTTGTTTCCATGTTTTGAACCTTTTGTTTATTAATTCTTCAATATCAATAAATGAGGGGTCCTCCTTCAGGTATGAAACCAACTAGTCAAATAGTGTAGTAATGTTTGTAAGTAGAAGAGTCCTCAATCCTGTTACGATCTCTTTTGATTTAACAAAAAACGAAATATATCAGATCCATGTAATAACAAATTTTAATTATTTTCTTTTATTTGAAAATCCCTTTTGTTTCAACAATTTTCTTTTTACCGTTATTGTGGTGGACCATCCCTTGAGAGAAAGGGGAACACAATAACAAATCAACTAGTTTAGGAAGAAAGCAGAGAAGCTCTCACTAAAAACTAGCCAAAACGTAAATACACATCAATAAACATAATCAAAAGCTATCCACAGTCCTTCCACAAGTTGATTCACACAAAATTGGGGGAGAAAACCAAAATAGCCCACTCATAATCCTCCTCTCTGAAATGCACCAGGGAAACATAGTTCGTGAATATGTCTTCAGTAAATGCAGACATAACAAAATAACAGCTTTACAAATGCCATTGGCACAACTCAAGACTAAAAACAGCAAAGCATTTCGACCCGCATGCATTTAGACTAGACCCCCACCACTACAGCCGAAGCAACTGACCCTGCTTATGCTAAGACATGTCCAGAACAGGTAAAGTATATCAACCATCACTGTCCAGTCTCCTCAGCATCGCCCCAACTCCCTTTTTATTTGGACAGGACACCCAAGGAAACTCCTCAACCACAACGGAAGCTAGACCAGACTATGACCAGATGCAAGGTACCATCTACTAGACCCACTTGACTCCAATATATTAATCAGCATCATCACGATTGGGTATCACACAGAATATACCCCCCTGCGAATTTTGCAAACCAATTAAAACTTCCAACTTCTAGATAGAATAATTTTTACTTACTCGAGTTGTAAAAACCAAAGTAAAGCTCAATCAATAAAAAGATTGCAATGCATGCAAGGAACAATTTGTAAGCAGTTAGTCATATAATATCCAGTAACATATTACTTAACTATGATCAAATAATGCCGACTAGGTAATACTATACCTTCAGCTAAAGTTGAATCCACCAGATGGAACCGGAAGCTCGCTCCCACCAAACTGAAATCCTTGCTGGGTAGCATCACCAGTCGGTAGCGCCTCTTCATCCTCTTCTAACCAATATGTTTCAAGAATCTTGACTGCCTTCTCATAAATTTCATTGTTGTCATGACTCTGTAAGTTTTCAATCTTTTCCAACCCTTCGGCATCATCAATCATCTGGGCATAGAAATTAACATCTCCACTGTTGCCCAAATTCTTTTCAGCTTCCCCAACTTTCAAAATGTTTTCCAACCCTTCGAGACAAACTGTGACAATCCTTGGATCTGGGCATACAAGGAGATCACACAATGGTTTTATACAGCCCTGACCTACTAAGTACCTACCAACAATGAAAAGATGGGTCAACTGCCTCTTAACAAATGACTGAGAAAGCAAACTTAAGAAACATTTTTAAGAAGCTGCATTAACTTACTTGATTTGGTCATTAGTCCCCCCAGAAGTAGCATTCGAAATTGCCCAAGCAGCTTCTTTCTTTATGTCAAATTCAGCATTTTGGAGTAAATTAACGAGAGGACCAATGAGACCAGCCTCAATTACAGCCTAGATTGTGATTGTTATTAACCAAAAAGATTGTAATTATCGGCATAAGTGACAGTCTTCCTCAAAAAGTTCTGAAATAAAACAATGCAAACAACCATGGGAAACCTCCCACATACTGTTTACATACTATTCAATCCACCAGATGAATTTACGACCTCGATTAGCACAAACAAGGGTTCCAGGGGCATAATGACTCTTCTTGTACACTAACCTGAATCTGTTCCTTGGTTCCAGCTGTAATGTTTGAGATAGTCCAGCAAGCTTCTTTCTTAATGCTCTTTTTGTGATTGTGAGTTAACAAGCTCAACAGGCTAGAAAGTGCACCATTACTAATTATGCACTGTCAAGGTAATTACACATGTTAGCCATAAATCCCAGACACAAAATCAAACTCAACACGTCACCAATCCCGAAGAAATAGGTTAGGGAAACCAAAAGGAAAACATCAAATGAAGAGAAGCATACAAAGAATGAGGAGGTGCAGGGAAAACTTTGCTTGAAGGGAAGATTTGAAAGACAAATTTGTTCTTTCTTTAGCTACAGCTTCCTGGAGATGTCCTAGATTCGGAATTTATGTTTATGCCTGGAATGCACTTAGGAAGACATGCCGGACAAAAGGCCAAGGTAATTATATGCCAGACAATCTTAAACTTTCAAAGCACTAGTTCTTGCGCCTTATATTCACTAATTAAACTAACGATAAGCCATTCCGACATCATTGAACATTTGATGTTTAGTAACCAGCAGAAAATATCTTTAAAAGTTTTTTAAAAGAAGGTACCTGAGTCTGCATATCATCTCCAGTAACAATATTGCCCACAGTCCGAAGTGCAGGAACAAGGACTGAAGGGGATGGATGGCTGAAGAAATGCAGAACAATATGAACATGTTTAGTTTAACTAATTGACTATGAAGTTATGGACAAGAGAAAAGAACCACTACTCACAAGAGGAGCTCAACAAGACGAGGGCAGACACCAGCTTCAATTACAGCTTGGATTTTATCATTTGTACCATCAGAAAGATATGAGAGTGCCCAGCAGGCATCAGTTAAGACTTCTTCATCACTTGAATGCACAAGCCGTTCAAGTGCTGGAAGTGCTGGCCTCACCTGCCCATTAAATGCCATTTGATAAAAAAACACCCAAGAATAGCTGTCAGGAATTTATGTTTGATGCCCAGGCTACCAAACAATGCAAATTAGCAAATCACCTGCTCAAATGGAGGCTGCGGCTTGCCTCTGCAGAAGTTTGATAGAGTCCAGGTGGCATTCCGCAACATTGAAAGCTTTGCATGCTCATTCAGTTGTGCAAGTAATGGAACAAGGGCTCCATGGCTGAGAACAAGATCACGGCACTTAGGGGAGTCACCTGCAACATTACCCAATGCCCACACAGCCTACAATTTCACCGACAGTTAAGCTGGAATCTATCAATGCTGTACCACACCATCATTAGTGTGAAATTTTAACACTATGGATAACGGAACTTCAGCCACATACCTGCTCCCGAACGTCGTCACTTGGGGAGCCAAGAAGCTTCACAAATATAGGGACTGCACCATGATCAATCACCACCTTTGTGTGCTCGGATGTTCCAGAAGCAATATTTGTGAGTGCCCAAGCAGCCTCAAACTATTAAAAAATCACAACAATCACCAACAAGCTTAGTAACCTTTTACTCCAAATTAACCAAAATCATAAATGCAGATGAAACATATCATCACCCAATTACACACCTGCAGCTGAGGGAAATCCTCCCGGACCAGAAATTGAATAAAGCGAGGAACAACCCCAGATTGTATAACTTCCTCGATTGGGGGACTTTGTTCTGGTATCCACAATTTGCAAAAAGGAACTTTTAATCACTGAATAAAAAAGAACAATCAAAACAGAAAAAGAAGGACATAAAGCATGCTCTATTCAATTACCAATGGAAAGAAGCTTCCGGAACTGAGTAGTCGCTTCAAGTTGCAAGTTGCTATCCTCAGACCAAACGCCAGCAACCATTGAAGGCAAATTTTCTAACTGCAATTTTTTTTTGGAAAAGATCATATTTTTTACTGTCAAATTCACGCAAAACCCAAAAAAATTAAAAAAAAATACCAAGCTAATCCTAATCACGGAAAATTCACTGCACCAACAAAGAAAAATATTTGAACTTTATAAGTATGTGAGCAAACAAAACAAGTACCCTCTTCTCCACGGCGGAAGGGATTGCTTGAGCAGGGAACTGCTGGGCTTGAAGGCCTTCACGGCGCTTCTTGAGCAAGCTCTCTTCGCGTTTATTCTTTCGGATCTCCACCATGTTATCCTCTCTCCTCCGGCGGCCCTCATCGGCGTCGACGGCGACCTTATAGCGGTTCCGGCGAACTTCAGTTCTCGCGTTGGGTCTCAACGACATGGTTGTAATCGGAAACCCTAAACTGATTGTAAATCAAATGAGGGATTTGTGGATAATGCAAGGAATCGAAGAAAAGCTGAAGTTGATTTATAGATTTGATTGATTAGGAAGGAACGGCAAATGTTAGCTGAGACTTAAAAGAGGGTTTGTTTTATAGTGGTGTAGTGAGGTTTAAATACTTGGGTTTTTCTTTTTCAATAAATCTAGTGTTGGTGTTGGTGGCTGTACTTTTTATTTATTGGATGTGTAAAAATGTACCGGCAAGAAGGAAGCTGGTTTAAATCACATGGCAATGGGATGGCAATAGGCATCAATTTTACGTAATAATTTTTTAAATAATAATTTTAATTAATTTTGCAATTTAAGAATTATTATAATTTGACAGTAATTTTAATAATAATTTTACCTAAGTAGTCTTGTGCATGTGTAAATATGAAATACATAATCTCTTCAAGCAATCATATGCAACTTTTAATATGATCTTTTCAATTGAATCTATTTCTGATTTTATTAATATTTACATACTTTTCCATACTTTAAACACACATTAAGCAATCTTGAAAAATTAGGACAGAATTTGATCTCACTCGCAGTAAAATAATTACGAAACTTTTTCGTCTTAATTTTATGAAAGCTAGGATTGCCTTTAATTCCATAAAATAATTAACATTAATTATAATGAAAGCATGAATCATAATTCCTATCTTATTCTAAAATTTGATTGTTTTCTTCTCTTAAATCATTTTCAAAACTAGCTTATCTTAATCATCATACTCATACAAATATTCGACCTCTAACAATATTCATAAAACGAGTTGAGAGAACTTTATGACTATTATAAAATAGGAGTTAGACAAAGAGTGTCAGCTCCTTTAGTGTGTAAGACTATTTATAATAGGTTTTGAATATTTTAGTAATTTAATTGAAATTAAATTTCTAATGTTAACTAAACTTTAATTAGAATTTCAAATAATTATACTTAAACACCAATAATGTTCAAATAAGATCCAAAATCTCATTGATTTTTATTTATTAAACATCTCATATTTATCAAATTTTACTATTAAGTCCAACTTGATCAAAATATCTTTTTGCTCTTCAACTTATTCTTTGTGTATGACTCATTAGATTCTCAAATATGTTGGTAATAGATATAAATTATCTCCAAATCATATTTAGGATATGATGAATTAAAATTTTTATTTTATCTTTAATTCTCTAATTAAACAATTTATATCTATATATCAAGATTGATGTCTAACAACACAATACGACATTCAAATATTTAAGAATGTCAAAGTTGTTTTAACAAACTTTTCTATGCATGATTTTTCTATATAAATAATCATTTCATCATACAATATTCCAATTAGACAAAGCATGAAACTAATGCTTACTCTATTTAAGTCTAATCATAATAGTTTTCTACCATTAGTAATTGATTCAATTAATGATATTTACAAAGTATTTTATAAAGTGTCATTTTACGTTGGGCAACGATTTCCTGAATTAATACTAATCGAGAACAATTGAACATTCTGCTTAATTATTTTAAGGCGATGAATCATATATTGACCACTCTAGTTCATATTACATTTAATAACTATCAATTGAGCAATTCTTGACTAGAACATGTCATAAGTAGTATTAAAACATAAAAATCACTATACAAGATAACTTTGGTGATCTCAAGTAAAATGATCACTTATACAATTATCATAATGAGAATTTTCATAAACATACAAGTAATGTTCTAAGTTAATTTCTCATATAAGGTTGGATCAGTGAACTTGTTTTCTAATAAGCATCGACACATTTGTTTAAATGTTTTAATACTTTAGTCTATGAGATCGACTACTTCTTTCATAAAAAAAACATAATGCGTGTATCACGACCCTATCCCCTATCCCGAGCTCGACCTCGACCTCGACCTATGTTGCTAATTAGAGATTAAACAAAAGAAAGAAATATGGACGGGACACCTTAGCAAACAAATTTTTTTGAATTTTCTATGATACCTTTATTACAATGAGTTATCGAACTCTCTACTATTGAATCTCCCCAAACCTCGCGACTCAGCCGGATTTCAACTGGGTGTTGATGATAATGATGGTGATGATGACCTTTATTGCAATGAGTTATAAAATTTATAGACTTACAGACTCAATCAAGTCTAAGCATAACTCAAATTAGATAACTACTAAAGTTGAAAAATAGCAACTAAAAAAAGGTAAAAGAGTGGACAACTAAAGAATAACTCAAAGTGGCTAAACTATAGCCAATTACTGCAACCATATATTAACAAACTAAATTTAAGGAAATGAAATATTTGACCTAATCAACTTAACAAACGATAGAAATCTAAGGACGAGATGTAGACTCGTGACATTCCTCCATTTTTGAAAAGGGTCCTTGTCCTCAAAGACTAATAAAATTAGGAAACCTTGCTTTGAAAGAGTCTTCTTCTTCCCATGTAGTTTCAGTAGTTGGAAGACCTTGCCAGTGAATTAGTAGTTCATATTTATAGCTTCGCTTACATCTATTCAGAATATGCTAAGGCTGTAGTAATCCTGAATCTTCTTTCATAATTGGCAAGCTAGGGTCAATCTTATTTCAAGTACTTAATTGCTTTTCGGGGAAGGAGACATGAAATACAAGATGAATCTTAGTTCTCGTAAGCAAATCCAAAAGATAAGCAATTGCCCCAATTCACTCTAGCACTCAATAAGGCCCATAAAATATGGTGACAACTTTTGTGACCTTAGTAATGCAAAAGAATTTTGTTGATATCATTGTAGATGCAAATATATCTGGTCACTAACTTTGAATTCCCTCTCCATTCTGCCCTTATCATATGCATCCTTCATTCTTGCTTGTTCTTGTTGGAGTTGAGATCTTAAGTTATAAAAATTTGATTTCTTGCTTGCAACATTAATCTACAGTCTCAGCCTTCGATGTACTTAAAACATAAGCAAGTAAGTTGGGTGTTGACCTACCATACACCACCTCGAAGGGGTTTTTGCAATTTGAAGCATATAGGCTTGTGTTGTAACAAAATTCATCTTAAAGAAGTGACTGCACCTATTCATGAGGTTTGGAACTTGTGAAATAATATAGGTACATTCCTACAGTTTGATTTACGACTTCAGTTTTCCTATCTATTTGTGGGTGATAAGACGAGCTACAGTTGAAACTGGTTCTTTACAGATTAAAAAGCTCCTTCCAAAAATCACTTAAGAAAGTCAAATTGTGATCACACACAATAGACTTTGGCATACCATGAAGCTTGAATACACGTTCAAAAAATTCTTGTGCCATTTTTGGTGCTATGTTTGGCCCTTTGATGGGGGTAGCCCATCAATAAAATCTATAGAAATGTTAGTCTATACTTGTGTAGGAATGGGTAGTGGATGAAGAAGGCTTGTTGGATATTAGTGGTTAACTTTGTGACATTGGTAAACATCACATTGTTTAATGTAATATGTTAATGCCTTCTTTATTTTTTTCCAGTAAAAAACTTCCCTCAATTTGTGAAAAGTCTTATAAAAACCTTTATGCCCATAATTGTTTATTTCTTACAAAATAACGAGAATTAATTCTCAATTTGATGGAAGGTAAATACGATCCTTAAAAAAAAATAATACCATCCTAATTCTCCCATGATTCGATAGCCTCTCCTTGATCATGTAACTTATAAATAACTCTAGGTGCGATTAGTTTTCAACTTTGATGGCTTCTAACCATTATGGTAAGGGAGATTGCATTAAGTCCCTCTCTCCTTGATAATGCATCTGCTATTATATTGTTCTTCCCTTTCTTGTACTTAATTGAAAAATCATAACCCATCAATCAAATTTGTTAGCCAGTTTTGCTATGGCTTAGTCATTATTTGTTGTTCCTGATCAGGTGTTTCTTGTGTGTAAGTTTTAATTAATAACCTCCGATAATCCACAAGCTTATGGTTCGTTAGTGTAGTACCAAAAGTGTTGATCCCACGAGGAGGGAGTTAATCTAATCCTAAAATCTAAAAGCATAAACAATAACAAAAATTCAAATTGCACAAAACTAAAAACAAGAACTTAATTCAATCAAAGAATTTAAGAATTAAACATGAATATACAAATTATTAAGCAATTGCAGCACACCTAAGAATCAACCACAAGAAATTACCAATTAAGCGAAAGAAAATTTTACCTATCCTTAATGCTAACCTACTTGATTATGAATGATCAAATTGTTGGTTCTAGACTATCCTAAGGTTGATTACTATCTCTCGAGTTATAACCATTAACCCTAAATTATAAACCTTAATGAAATTATGGAAGATGCAATTTCTTAATTCACAACCTATCCAAAACCTTAATTAGTTCTGAAGTTCTCTAATAAACTATCAGAAACTTATGCAAGATCTCTCATCGCACAATTTCTCGATTTGATTCAATTCTTGTTCTATTAAATTACCTAACTCTCGTTAATCCAATTTAATCATTTTTCATTTGATTCACCCTCTCAATTTATTACCGAATCATGAAATTGCAAAATCAAACCACAACAAATCCAATAAACAGATAAATAATCAGATTTTATGAATTCAAGAATAAAACTTGAAAGGTGAGTTTAAAACATCCTCAACATTCTCAATCCTATTATTAACTATTCAATCCAATTTTATACAATGACAAAACTAAAAATAAGCAGGAAATACAATCGAAATGGAGGATGGAAGAGCGATGTCGGGAAACCTCTTGATCCAATAAGTACGTCGAGTTAGCTTTTTCTCCTCTTTTCTCTTCCTCTATCTCTTGATGAATTCTCTCTAAGGTTTCTCAAGGTGGCTAATGCAAAAGCTCTCTCTGCCTTTTTTTTCTTGTTCTTTAAATATCCTTTTGTGTTTTGAGCAGCCCTAGGGCCTTTTTGGGGTCTAAAAGATCCAAAAAATTTCTCAAAACTTCACATTTTTTATTGTTTGCATGTCTGGTCGACGTAGGCCACGACCGTGGCCTTGTAGATCACGATCATGGGCCACATCCAAGCCTTCTGTCACGATTGTAGCATGCAAACCACGATCGTGGATCGTTCCTTGTACTTCTGTCACGATCGTGGCATATAGGCCACGATTGTGGGCTAATTCTGACGTTTCTGTCATGATCATGGGCCATTGTTTCAACCCAAATGTCTCTAAAACTTCTCCGTTCTTTGATGTTGACTATAAAACACTAGCAAACACATCAAGGTACCTCAAAAATGCAATTATTAGTCAAAGACTTGTTTTAACGTATAAAACACTTAAAACATAAATAATTAACAAACTAACATAATTATAACCTAAAAATATACTAAATGATTGAATTTACAATTAAATACATATCAAACTATGCCCTAAAACAAAATGCAATTTACACTTATCAACATCCTCACACTTAAACATTTGCTTTTCCTCAAGCAAATAAAGCAACAAACACACAAAATCACACAACACACAATGCAATAGTGAGACAATGATTTCAACTTCATGAAATAAATTTAACTTAAAACACAATCATTCAAGTTATTCCAAATTGTTAACATGCAAAATCTGCATCTAGGAGATCTGGACTAAACATAAATATTAATCAAGACCTAAATGCCAAGTTGTTCATCCTTTTTAATTGTACGCACACATTAATAATTATTCGGCGATTCAAACTTTATAATTACTCCTATGTACGTTTTCATGAGAAGTCAAGTTATTTACAAGTTTGGTAGGTTTTTATTATTAAAAAAATTTGAACATTTTTTAAACTTGTTGTGGACATGTTCATAGTCTTTTACATGGAGGCAAACATTGGTGATGAATATTGATCCGGTTACACAATTAAGTCATATTTTTATTAGGTTGCTTGTTTGGAACATCATTATATCCTTTTGACGCGAAGACATACATTTGTGATGCATATCAATCTAGTTATTTGGCTACATCACGTTTTCAACTGGCTACTAGCTCTATTTATAACTCGAAGGCCGGCGGAATAGTTATTTATTTAAAATTAAGAAACACTTTTTTTATTGTCTACCTTGTTGCTTATGCTACTCATTTTCATGTAAAACTATGAATGAATGTGACAAATTATAGGGTGATAAGCTAATACTAAATCCTAATTAACTTGTATATTTAGCCAAAGAACCTAGATTATTAATTTCGTGAGTTAACGACTCTTCATAACCTAATAGATTATGTTCAAAATTAAATTGATTTCAATCTATCTAAGCCATCAACACATTCACACAATTCACAATATGTAACCTAACAAGCCATCATACAATATGCAAAATTCACACTCAAAACAACCTCCCCACACTTGAACAACACATTGTCCTCAACGTGAGAAGGAGACAAACAAATACACATGGAAAGAAGAAACATAAAATAAAATAAAAATAAAAATAAAGACTAACTTTAAAAGGAAAGGGTTAGAAACAAAGCCTGGAGATGATGGAGGTGGGAATTATGTTGGAGGTGGTAATTGGACGCCTTGAGATTGTTGTCTTATCTTGGAATTGTTTAAAGAGAGTGAGGGAATTAGTGATCTCGGTAAAGTTTTATTGAAGGTTCAAAACAACTCTAACTAAACTTGACGATTTTAATCAAACTGCTAAATGTACTAATTTATGGTTATTAGCTTGACCTTACATCCATAGAGTTATCTTAATTGTTTGAACAGAAGGAAATCACTTCACTGTCCTTAGGAATTGCTCTTCTGAGATATCGCTTACAACGATACCCATTGACCTTAAAAGTTTCCTTGCTAGCATTTTTCAATTTGAGGGCTCTATGATTGAAAACTTGAATGACCGTAAAAGGTCCACTCTATCGAGATTTTAACTTTCCTAGAAATAGACTTAACCTTGAATTATATAGCAGAACTGTAACTCCTACTTTAAATTCCTTTTGTTTAAGAGGAGAATCGTGCCATTTCTTTACCTTTTCCTTATAGAGTTTGACGTTTTCATCTGCATTATAACAAAACTCTTCAAGTTCGACTTATTGTAAAAGTTGCTTTTCGCTTACCTGCTTCCAATCAAAATTTAATGCTTTTATTCCCTGGTAAGCTTAATGTTCTAGTTCGACTGACAAATGACAAGTTTTTCTGTATACAAGCCTATATGGAGTTGTTCTGATAGGTGTTTTTGAGAGCAGTTTTATAAGCCCATAAGCCATCGTCTAGCTTTATTGCCCAATCCTTCCTGGAGTTGTTCACCATCTTTTCCAAAATTCATTTCAACTCCCGATTGATAACTTTCACTTGCCCACTAGTCTACGGATGGTAAGGTGTAGCAATATAGTGGTGCACTCCATATCTTTTTAAGACGGCATCAAAAGATTTGTTGCATAAATTTGTACCTCCATCACTTATTATTGTATGTGGCATTCCAAATTGCTTAAATAACTGTTTGATGAACTTTTGCACCACCTTTCTGTCATTGGTTGGAGATGTCACTGCTTTAGCCCAACGCGAAGCATAATCTACCCCCACTAGAATGTACATGTTTCCTATTGAAGATGTGAAAGGACCCATAAATTCGATGCCTCATACATCGAAGACTTCCACTTCTAAAATGTTAGATAAAGGCATCTCATCTCTTTTAGAGATCTTACATATTCTTTGGCATCGATCACATTATGCCAAAAAAGTTTGAGCATCCTTAAATAATCGTGGCCAATAAAATCCTCTCTCGAGTATCCAAGCTGTCATTTTGTTAGCTCCATAATGTCCAACATATTGACCTTCATGGCATTACTTTAAGATGTCTAACATTTCCTCCTCCAGAACACATCGTCGCATTAACTCGTCAATGCATGTTCTACATAAAATTGGCTCATCCTATAGATATCGATTACAATCATACAGGAATCCATTTCTTTGTTGGTCAGATAAATCAGAAGAAAGTTTACCGCTGGCGACATAATTCGCAATACCAGTAAACTATGGTGTAACAAAACTTTCGAGTAGCATCAGGGTTTCAATGGGAAAATTTTCATTAATATATTCACTTGACTTGCA
The DNA here is from genome assembly GCA_027568895.1 of Erythroxylum shatona. Classification (NCBI taxonomy): domain Eukaryota; kingdom Viridiplantae; phylum Streptophyta; class Magnoliopsida; order Malpighiales; family Erythroxylaceae; genus Erythroxylum; species Erythroxylum shatona. Next base: position 20,714,514 of record JAOSBK010000205.1, on the reverse strand, counting down.
TTCCCTTCCTTTTAGTCTGGATAATTGGTCTGCAACCACATTTCTGCTTCCTTCTTATCTCTCACTTCTATATCAAATTCCTATAAAAGCAACACCCATCGAATGAGCCTTGGTTTTGCATCCTTTTTATTGAAAGTTATTTTAACATTACGTGATCAGTGAATACGACTACCTTTTATCCCAAAAGGTATTGTCAAAATTTGTCACATGTGTACACTACTGTGGGTAATTTCTTCTCTGTGGTGGTGTAATTAAGCTGAGGTCTTGCAAGGTTCTTATTAGTATAGTAGATCACATGCAACATTTTCTCTTTCCTTTGGCCCAATACGCAACCTATAGCTTGGTCACTTACATCACACATAACCACAAATCAAAGTGTCTAGTCTGGTGGTGATAGAATTGGTGCTAATATTAATGCCTCCTTTAGTTTGTTGAAGGCAGACATACACTTGTCATCAAACAGAAAAGGCACATCCTTGACTAACAAGTTTGTCAAAGGTCTTGTCATTTGCGTGAAATCTTTGATAAATCGACGGTAAAATCCTGCATGACCTAAGAATATACGTACACCTTTTATATTGCTTGGTGGTGGAAGTTTCTCTATAACTTTTGTTTTTGCTCTGTTGACTTCAAATCCTTAGTATGAAATTTTATGCCCTAGCACTATCCCTTCTTGCACTATAAAATGACATTTATCCTAATTCAACACTAAGTGTGACTCTTCAAATCTTTAAAGAACTCTGACCAAATTGGTTCAACACATCTCGAAAGAGTCTCCAAAAACTAAAAAATCATCTATGAACACCTCTAATATATCCTCAATCATGTCGGCAAAGATAGACATCATACATATTTGAAATGTAACTGGGGCATTGCATAGTCTGAAAGCATCCGTCCATAAGCGAAGGTACCACAAGGGTAAGTAAATTTGGTTTTTTCTTATCATCAGGGTAGATGAAAATTTGATTATGACCCAAATGTCATTTAAAAAGCAATAAAACGAATTACCAGCCACCCTTTCTATCATCTAGTCTATGAAAAGGAGAGGAAAATGATCTTTCTTAGTTACTGAGTTGAGTTTGTGATAATCTATGCCCACTCTCCATCCTGTGACTGTTTTTGTTGAAATTACTTCTCCATTCTCACTTTCTATTACTGTCATTCCACCCTTTTTAGGTACATATTATATTAGACTAACCCATTCATTATTGAAGATAGGATAAATTATCCCTGCATGTAAGAGTTTGATTATTTCCTTTATAACCACCTCCTTCAGGTTAAGGTTTAAAGTTCATTGATGCTCCCTCACCATTCTACATCCTTCCTCGAGGTTTATTAGGTGCATGCAAATATTTGGGCATATGGCTCAAATATCTGAAATCTATCATCTGATGGCTTTCATTCGCTTTCTCACAATTGCTACCACCTTACTTTCTTGTTTCTCATTCAATTGATTAGAAATGATTATCGGTAACATTTGACCTTCACCTAGAAAATTATATTTGAGATATGTAAGTAAAGGTTTAAGCTCTAATGTGGGTGGTTTTTCTATGGATGGTGGTATGGGTGCTTCAGTTTGGACTAATTTATTTTGATGCGTTTGAATGTCTGGCTCCTCCATCTCATTATCTCTTTTAGACTCAAGTTTCTCATCTTCATTATTTGTCTCTATTGTCACTGACTGTACTTTTGTGATGCAACTCTCAACTTGTTCTTGCAAATTTTGATCCATAATTTCAACCTTTATTCATGCACTACCTGTTGTTGGGTTCTTCAAAACCTTATTCATATTGAATTTGATATGATCTTCGCCTATTTGAAGTGTTAATTTCACCTTCATGAACGTCAATTATGGCTTTCCCTGTATTCATAAACGGTCGACCAAGGATCAGTGGACAGTTCTTATCTTCCTCAAAATCAAGAACCACAAAATCTATAGGAATAATGAACTTCTTAAATATTGACAAAGGCATAAGATTAATACTTGTTCCTAAGTCGCACAAGCACTTTGTGAATTCAAATTCACCAACCACACAGGGTATTGTGAAACTCCCTGGATCCTTCAATTTAGATGGCATCTGGCTGATGACTACGGAACTGCAGGTGCCAATCAAAGCTACCATCTGATTATCTTCCCAAGTATGCTTCTTTGATAATATGTCCTTTAAAAATTTTGCATATTTGGGCATGTGTTCCAAAGCCTCTACAAATGAGAGATTAATCTGTAACGTCTTTAATTTTCAAAGAATTTTGCAAATTACACATCCAACTTCTTTTTTGGTAATTGTTAAGGAAAAGGAATCTTAGGTGGATATGGTGGAGGAGTGACATAAGGAGGGTATTCTGTCATATTCACTTCTTTCTCCTTTTCGAGATATTTGTCAATAGGAGGGAAGGGCTCCTTTATTGTCTTTGTGGGTGGTTCAAGTTCCTTCCCACTTCAAAGTGTAATAGCCTTTAATTGCTCCCTCGGTTTTGTTCTCGAAGTGCTAGGAATAATTTCCATATTTCATATAGAGAAAGCATTTGAAAATTTGTTTACTTGGACCTCTAGATTGTGGATTGAAGAGGTATGATTCTTTGTCACTTGTTTGAATTTGCATACCAGACTCTTTTGTGCATCGTCTAGGTTTCCAAGTTTGTCTAGAATTTTGTCTAACTTGGATTCCATTGAGCTTGGGTTATCTTGTTGGAAGCTTGGTTGTTTTGAGGTCTGAACTGTCCTCCAGCATTGTTCGTCTATGAGAAGTTAGGGTGATTCTTCCACCCAGGGTTATATGTATTGTTTCCCTCTCCTCATCTATATTGAGCTCCCACATAATTAACTTACTCTGGATCGCTATCTTTTATCAAGAAGCAGTCCACCGTATCATGGTCCATCTGTCCACAGAGTTCACACTTTATTTTCACGACTTTTACTGAAGCTGAGGATGAAGCCTTCATATTGTTAAGCTATCGAGTTAACTTATCAATTTTCATTTGTATCTCCGTCATTTGATCAACAACTACAATTCATTTTTGTTGTCAAAAAGTAGTGGTTTGTCTACTTCGCTCGTTCGTTTATAAGCAGCTATTACTTGCCATCTCCTCTATCAGCTGCTCTGCTTCATCTATCGTCTTTCTCATCAGTGATCCTCCTAAAGTTGCATCAATCATGCCTCTCGTATGTAGGGTTACTCCATTGTAGAATGTTTACAACTAGAATTTCTTAGGTAAGTTGTGATGTGGGCATTTTTGTTACAAATCCTTGTATCTTTCCCATGCTTCATAGATCAATTCCCTATCACATTGTTGGAAGTTGGTAACTTGATAATCTTCGTGGTCTTAATAAGGGGAAAATACTTGTCTAAAAAGGTACAAACTAATTGATCCCAAGTGGTGACATTGGCTGGGTTGAGAGAATGGTACCAGGCCTTTACTCTATCACTTGGTGTAAAAGGAAAGAGCCTAATTCTTACCACATCCTCTAACATCTGATGGTACTGAAAGTTATCACAGATTTCAAGGAAGTTTACTATATATGCATTGGGATCTTTATTCGTTAGTCCATAGAATTGCACATTTTGTTGAAGCATGTTTAGGAGGGTTGGTTTAATTTCGAAAGAGGTAGCTTGTACAGGTAGCCTAGCTACTCCTTGGTTAGCCGCATTGAACCTTGGCCTCATGAAATTTATAAGGGTTCTTTGTTGACATCCTTGGTTTGCTTCGTGATCCAAATCTTGCTAAAATTCCTCAATCATTGTTGCTTTCACGATTTCTACATCTTCTTTACGCTGAGCTTTCCTAATTGATCTTTCTAATCGAGTGATAACTCTAAGGTTTTAACTACACGACTTGAACTTCTCGTGACTCTTACGTTCATGCAAGAGCACGGATTCAGAAATAAAAAGAAAGAACTAAACAGAAAATAAAATAAATAAATAACTAATTAAATGCATTAAACTAAAGAATTAAAATAATCGCCTCCCTGGTAACGATGTCAAAAAACTTGATTGGGTGTTTTTTTATGTGTAAGTTTTAATTAACAACCTCCGATAATCCGTAAGCGCACGATTAGTTAACACAGTACCAAAAGTATCGATCCCACGAGCAGGGAGTTAATCTAATCCTAAAATCTAAGGCCAGAAGTAATAATAGAAATTCAAAATGCACAAAACTAAAAAAGAGAACTTAATTCAATCAAACAATTTAAGAATCAAACATAAATATACGAATTATTAAGCAATTGTAGCTCACCCAAGAATTAATCAAAAGAAATTATCAATTGATAGAAAGGAAATTTTACCTATCCTTAATGCTAACCTAATTGATTATGAATTATCAGATTGTTAGTTCTAGACTATCTTATGGTTGATTACTCTCTCTCGAGTTATAACCATTAATTCTAAATTATAAACCCTAATCAGATTATAGAAGACGCAATTTCTTAATTTACAACCTATCCAAAACCCTAATTAGTTCTATCGGAAACCTATGCAAGATCTCTCTTTGCACAGTTTCTCGATTTAATTCAATTCTTATTCTATTAAATCACCTAACTCTCGTTAGTCTAAGTTAATTATTTTCATTCGATTCACCCTCTCAATTTATTAACGAATTATGAAATCGTAAAATCAAACCACAACAAATCCAATAACACATAAATAATAAGATTTCATTAATTTAAGAATAAAACTCCCAAGGTAAGTTTAGCATATCCTCAATATTATTGATCCTATCACCAACTATTCAATCCAATTCTATACAATAATAAAACTGAATATAAATAAGAAACACAATTGAAATAAATGAGGGGAGGCAGCGACGTCGAGAAATTTCCTAATTCAGGAAGTACATTGAGTTAGGTTCTTCTCCTCTTCTCTCTTCTTTCTTCTCTTCCTTTATCTCTTGATGAATTCTCTCTAGGGTTTCTCAAGGTGACTAATGTAAAACTCTCTCTGCCTCTTTTTCTTGTTCTTTAAATACCCTTTTATGTTTTGAGCAGCCCTAGGGTTTTTTTAGGGTCTGAAAGGTCCAAAAAATTCCTAAAAAATTCCTCAAAACTTGACTTTTTTTAGTGTCTGCACATTTGTTTGACGCAAGCCCTGACCGTGGCCCTATAGGCCACGATCGTGGGCCACTTCTGAGCCTTCTGTCATGATCGTGACATGCAGGCCATGATTGTAGGCCGTTTCTTGCACTTTTGTCACAATCTCTGGTGCATCTGTCATGATCGTGACTTGGGACATTGTTTCGACCTGAGTGTCTCTAAAACTTCTCCGTTCTTCGACATTGACCTTGAAACACTAGAAGACATATCAAGGTACCTTAAAAACATAATAATTAAGCTCAAAGACTTGTGCTAACCTATAAAACACTTAAAACATAAATAATTAACAAACTAACACAATTCTAACCTAAACAAATACTAAATAATTGAATTAACAGTTAAATACATATCAAACTAAGCCCCTAAAAGATAATGCAATTTATACTCATCAGTTACCAAAGAAACTTGAGACTTTGTTGATTTGTCCATGCAACAAAATGGCATCCCAATAAATAAGGCCGCCATTTTTTGTTGCTAACACTAATGCCATCAACTCCTTCTCATAGGTAGACATTAAGAGGCTCTTTCCTTTTAAGGCATTGCTAAAAATTCAATTGGTCACTATTCTTGTATAAGGACAGCTCCTAACCCATTTCTTGATGCATCATATTCGACTATGAACAGAATGTCAAAGTTAGGTAATGCTAATATTAGGGCCAAGATCATGGAGTGCTTCAACACCTCAAATGCTTTATTTGCATCTTAAGTCCAAGATAAATCATTTTTCCACAAGATGGACGTTAATGGTGCTGCAATTTTTCCATAACCTACAACAAACTTCCATATCCAATCAGTCCCAAAAAACCTCTTAAGGCTTTAACAGTAACAGGTTTCGGCTAATCCACCATTGCTTTATCTTCTCCTGATCCACCTTCATACCTCCTTCACATATGATATGACTCAAGTATTGAACTTGGGTTAATCAAATTGACATTTCTATTTTTTATACTACAAGACGATGAGCTCTTAAAATAGAAAATGCAATTCTAACATGCTTCTAATATTCAACCTAAATACAACTATAGATTAGGATGTCATCAAAAATACTTGAATAAATTTCCTTAAATGAGCCTTAAAAATTTCATTCATAAAAGACTAAAATGTAGATGGAGCATTAGTGACTCAAAGGGCATTACTAAGAATTCAAAGTGCTCATGGTGAGTTCGAAAGGTTGTTTTATAGACATCTTTCATATTTGTATGAATTTGAAAATATCTAGATCAGAGACCAAGTTTCGTGAAGTACTTCACACCATGTAGCTTATCCAACAACTCATTAATAACTGGAATTGAGAATTTGTCCTTCATTGTGACTTGATCAAGTGCCCTATAGTCAACACAAAACCTCCAACTCCCATAATGTTTTCTCACCAACAGTATTGGAGAGGAAAATGGACTTTGACTAGGCCCTATTATACGTTGGATATGCATCTCCTCCACCATCCATTCAGTTTCTTGTTTTTGTAAGTATGGATAACGATAGGGGAAAAAACATTCTCGACCTACTCTAGGGTGGATGGGAATTTTGTGATCATGGGTGCATGGTGGAGGTAGCCTTGTGGGTGATTCAAACAAATCACCAAACTGAGTCAGTAAGGAATCAAACACAAAACTAGTTTTTACCTCCGAACTTATGTTGTGTTGGGACCCGATCTCGGAACCGAAAAACGAAACGGACGCAAACAAAAAACTGAGCAAAGTGGATCGAATACATATCGAATAAATCAAATCCGAAGGCGAATTGAATAACAAAATGCCAACGAAAACAAAGTGGCGGAACGAAATCATACGGATAATCGAATAACAACATGCGGAAGCAAAAGCGAAAGCGGAATCGAATCGAATGACATAACGGATCTCAAAACCAAATTGTACAAATAAACGGACAAAAACAAAAGCGAAGATCGGATAAAAGCGAAAGGCGAAAGCGAACGAATCGAAGCAAATTGAATACGAATCGAAAGCAAAGCAAACAAACGGATCAATTTGAACTGAAACATATCCGACATCCGAAGACATACACATTAGAAAAGCGTCGCGTTGGAAACCTAAAACTAATCCAATACGAAACCGGTATAAATTTTTTTCTTTCTTTCCTTTTCATTTTCATATTATTCAACTTTGTTCCACCTTAAAACAAATCAATACAATTTCCCTTTTGGAAATTTATCCTTAATCTCATACTAATCTCAAATTACTTGATTCTTCTTATTCATCATTTTTCAAACTTAGTAACAAAATCCTATATCTTATTCTTATTCTTTCTTTGCCATAAAAATTTCGGCAGCATAACGACTGTATTTTCATAAACCCAAACCTGCAAAGG
>JAOSBK010000205.1:20657884-20668295 GCA_027568895.1 Erythroxylum shatona | reverse complement strand
TTGATCTTTATTTATTAAATATCTCATATTTAATCATAAAGTTTCTCAAACTTTACAATCAAATCCAACTTGATTAATTTAACTTTGCTTTCTTCAACTCATTCTATACGTGAGACTCATTAGGTTCCTAAATATGTTGACAATGATTATAAAATCTAATTTTAATTCATAGTTAAAATTAAAAAAATTAAAAATTCTTTTAATTTATCTTTAATTCTTCAATTAAATAATTTATTTATAGATCAAGATTGGCGTCTAACAACGCATCATGACCACCTAAATATTTAAGAATGTCAGAGTAGTTTTGACTAACATTTTTATGCATAATTTTTTCGTATAATTCAATCTTTTTATTATATAATGTTCCAATTAGACATAGAGCATGAAATTAATGTCTACTCTATTTTGAGTTTAATCATATTAGTTCTCTACCATTAGCTATCGATTCAATTAATAACATTTGTAAACTATTTACAAAGCATCATTTCACCTTGGCCAAGGATTTCTTGAATCAATACTAATCGAGAACAACGAAATATTCTTGCTAATTACTTTAGGGTGATGAAATCCTATCTTGATCACTCAGCTACCTCCATATAGTTCATGCTACATCCAATGACTACCGATTAAACAACCTATGATTAAATAGATCATAAGTAGTATCAAAACATAGCAATCCCCATACAAGGTAACGTTAATGACCTCAAGTCAAAGGATCACTTATACAATTATCACAATAAGAATTCCATAGATATATAAGTAATGTTCCAAATGGATTTCTCATATCGGGTTTATGCAGTGAACTTATTCTCTAGCAAGCACCCACATGTTTATTTAAGTGTCTTTATACTTTAGCCTATGAGATCAACTACTTCCTTCATAAGGAAAAACAAAATTTGTGCTAGTCTTTTTACGTTCTATTAATGTCCAATTTTAATAGAACAATGACTAGGAACATTTAGGAATAATAAATAAATGCAATATGAATCTCATAATTATAATCTCATTATAATTTCATTTGCAATGTACAATTATTCCATGAACTTTATCATATACATCTAAACATGTACAAGATAAAGAATGCCTTTAAATAATTTGTCACTAAACTACAATCAAAACGATTTGATATAGGACATAAATCAAGATATATGACCATTTCTCTTCAACACAACCTCACTCGTAGAAGTGCACGATCACAGAGAGATATACAGTCGTGTACATCATGAGCACAGACATGTTTATGAATGTATATCTCTTCACTCTTCATGTCCTTCTTCACATGGTTCTAGAGACTTACAGGATTGATCCACACAATCGCGTAAGTGAAGACATGAGAGTGTGACACTCTACATAGGTGTGTGTGCTTACACAATTAATATATAAAACCATGTAAGTTATAGACAAAACATGTAGCACCCTACACGGCCATGTCTCCCTATAGAAGCACTTCATACATCTTGTCTTCAATTGTTTGTCATTCCCATGAACCATAAAGGTGTCTACGGTCACTAAAAGTCTCAAAATAGGATTGAATACTTAACAATTTACCTCCCATCCCAATTATTGGAAAGATAGGTTTTTCTACAACATCTACTTAAGAGACATCCCAAAAAGCTTACTATATAGATCATATTTTCTTTCAAGAGTAGCCTTATTCATCATATCAACATAATTCATGTATGTTGGATCTTCTTCAACATCTATTATTGCTCCTCCATAGACCTCAATCGATGATACATAATATTTTAGTTCAAGCGAATAATGCTTTGATTGTCACAAAATACTACACAGTTTTCTTGTTTCACATCAACATCTTGAAGGAACCTTTTCAATTAGAGCATCTCTTTATAAGCTTTCACTGCCACTATATGCTCTACTCAGTCGTAGATAAAGTAACACTTTTTTTAGCTTGGATTGCCACGAGATGGCTTACCCTACAAATATGAACATAAAACTTGAAATGGACCTTTTCCCATCAAGATCTCTAACCATATCTGCATTTGTACGACCTTCTAGAGTTGGCTCACCATCATTAAAACACAAACTCCACTTTGACGTGCCTTTCAAGTATCTCATAATCCATTTCATTGCTTCCTAGTGAACCTTCCATAGATTTGACAAGAATGTGCTCACCGTCCTAATAGGTTGTACAATATATGGCCTTGTGAACCCCATTGCATGCAATAAAGACCTTAATGCAGATGAGTTTGGCATAGTGGACACACCATCTTTCTTCTTTTTTTAAGTAACATACATGCTTACTCAACTTGAAGTGAGGTTTTAGTGGCATGCTAATTGGCTTGACATGCTTTATAGCGAACCTTTCTAGCACTGTTTTAACTTATCTCTCTTAATACAACCACAATCTCCTATTCTTCTTGTCTCAAGTTATCTTCATGCCTAAAATCAACTTTATAGGTTTTAAATATTTCATATCAAAAGATTTAGATAAATCCTCCTTCAACTTTTGGGTTTTTCCAACATCTTGACCCATAATCAACATATTATCAACATATAGAAGAAGAATGATGAAGTTGTCACTTGTGAACTTCTTGAAAAACACATAAGCATCGGCATAAGTTCACTTCTATCAATGATCCGTTATAAAAGAATTGAACTTCCAATACCACTGCCTTAGAGTGTTTTAACCTATATAGGATTTCTTAAACTTGCAGATATATTTTTCTTACCTTTATATTTGAAAAATTCTGGCTACTTCATGCATATTTCTTTTTCTAAATCTCTAAGAAACAACGCTATTTTAACATCTAATTTTTTGAGTTCAAGATCCAAATAGGACTCAATCCCAAAACTATTTAAATTAAGGTCATCTTGATTATTAATGAGAAGATTTCATCAAAATCTATACCTTTCTTTTGACTGAATCTTTTTACCACTAGCTTTGCCTTATGTTTTACCAGCTTCTCACTATCGTTCCTTATCTTAAACACTCACTTATTCTTTAGTGCTTTTTTGTCTTTTGGAAGCTTCATAAGCTCATATGTATCACTTTTTTTCATGGAATTCATCTCTTCCTTCATAAATGCATGTCAAAGATCTTTGTCTTTATAAGATGCAACCTTTAGCACATTTTCCGACTTCCCCTTAGCAGTAACCAACAAGTATTTTGAGCTTGGATGCCTTATAGGAGGCCTTTTCTCCTTTGTTGACCTTCAAAGCTATATATTGCTAGTTGTTGAATGCAATTATTCCCTATGCTCATTATACTCAAAGACTTCATCTTCAGCATTATCTGAATGCAGTTCATGTTGCTCAACATTACTAGGCTATATTTGATCATCATCAATAAATGCTTGGTCACACATTTCATCTCCTTTATCTGTAAACTACTCAACAGTGGAAGACATTGACAAAGAATTAACAATGTCATATGATGAGCTACTGTGTGATGACTTATCTCCTCTAGAAGACAAATACCTCTCTCGTGCTCCTAGAATAGCACATCCCTGCTCCTAACTACATTCTACTTGATGCGTGTATACGTTGTGTGGGTCTGCTCCTCAAACTAACATCTCCAACAGCTGCGTCCCTCCTTCTTTTTCTTGTCACGTTAGTGCTCCTCCTCTTTGTGTAAAGTTGAGGGCTCCATGTAAAAGTGAGCGTTGGATGTAGAGAAACGTTGAAGAGCTGGTGGGGTAACGTTGATAGCCTTCTTTATTTGTATAAAATTGAGAGCTCCCAATGGTGTAACGTTTATCTCCTCTTGGTGTCCTGCAGTGTATAACATTGGTGCTTGGTTGTAGAGTGAGTAGAGAGTCCCCAAGTAGCGTGAGTGGAGAGTTCAATCCTTTAAGAGTGAATCTTAGGTGGGCTTTGGAGCTGTCACTTTGGTTTTGTAACGTTGATAGCCACTTCATGTGTGAGTCCCAAGAGAAAATGAATGTCTTGGATGTCCTCCTCCCCAAGATGATTTTTGTCTTCTCTTTTGGTGGGGTTGATTTCGTTTTTTTTCCCAAAACAACCAGCTGCCACGTTGGTTTTCTATCCTTCACCAAGCTCACCCCACTTGCGTTATTTTCCTGGTGGTTCCCTCTAGTGTGTCTTTTTCTGCCAATGTCTCCCTCTTTTTCCTGGTGGGTCACGCATCTCATGCATTAGAGTCATTTTCGTTGGTCTCAAATGCGTCTAGCTGGTGGTCTCTTGGATGCTTGCGTGCTTTTCTTTAATTTGCTTTGTTGCTCATGCACGTCTTCTCCAGCTGGTGATTTTCGTTTTGTCCTCTTATTTGTTGCATGCGTGGTCCTCAATTGCTGCATGGGTTGTTTTCTTCTCCTCCCATGTTCACGTCAAAAGTTGCTTAAGTCCTTCAACCACCATGCAGCCACCTAATGCCGCCATAATCTTTTTGTCTCTTATGTTTTGATTGGATTTTGTTTGGTCCACCTTTCATGCACATTCACGCCTAGCTACTGCATTTTTTTTCAATCCTTTGCCGCCAACCTCCTTTTCTTTTGTGTTTATGTTCCAATCCCTATAAATCACGCCAGCTGCCTTCTTTGATTTTCGCCTTGGACTGTTGTAGTTCTTTACAACTAAAATTAAACGCATTTCCTACAAATTAAACATGAACAATGATAAATGCAAATTCAGGCGAACGAAGCAATTTAGCAGGTAAAATATGTATAAAACCCAATAATTAATCTAGAAATTAAGGGAAAATGCCATTAATTCTAATGATAAAAATGCTTGCAACAAAGACATACCGTAAATGAACAGAACAGAAAGAATGTCATACCATAAATAAATCATGAAACATTATCGTCACAAGCATAAACAACCATGGCAGACAATAATAATGCAATACCCATGGCATGCCTCATGAAAATCAAGTCATATTCGTAAATAACAACATGCAATCGTTGGCGGTTATATCCATGTTGTAGATGAAGAAAAACATTCAATTCATACGAAAACAATCAGAAACATAATCATGCCGAACAAGGCTCTGATACGAATTGTAAATCATTTATCGGATCGAATGATTTTGCGTACCTGTATCCATGATTTCATATTTGTTGTGAAAAATCATTTATTTCTTCTCGTCTTCTTCTTTTTATCGAATTCTTCAATGGTTCAAAATATTATGATTCAATAAGTTGTTTCAACTTATATAGCATTACCAATGGACATGTCCTTTGATAAGTGGAAGAGAGAGAAAAAGGGTCTTTGAACCATTTGAGATCCATTCTATAATACCCAATAACCATTATCTTGGATGTTTTTATTGAACTTAAATCTATAAGTGACATGGGACATAAAATAGTCTAATATAAATTTCATACTTAGACAATTTTATTTAAAGATTTCGTCTATGTTGATGCTTAAATTAATGCAGAAGTACTTTTGAACGTTTGGTCAAATTTTGAAGTATATATTCTTACTTTATATGCATCTAACGTTGATTTTTATTTTTTAATAGGACATAATAACATTACTTTCGTTTCTTAACTTTGAACTGAAATTTCTTGTGAAATTGTTTCAACTAGGGGTATAAAACCTCCTCATGATGTAATTATTTAACATCAAAATTATTTTAAAGCAAGTATTTATTACATCAGATATAACTAGTTAGTATAATAAAATTTGTAACAATAATAACAACAATAATGCCTCAATAAATTACGTTAAGATCTAGTTTCTAGAGAGGTTCAATACAGAGTAACCATAACTCTAATTAGTGGAAAGATAAATTTATAAGACTTGTAATATCCCAAAAATTTGAAATTATGTTTATGATGTGAGGGAATATAATATTTTGGAAATAATTTTAGAAATGCTTATTAATTATGTTCGAGATTCAAATTGATTGTTAAAAAATGTAAAATTAATTAATTTTGGTGATGAAATTTGATAAATGTTCATTTTTTATAAGACATATAACTAATAACTTCACGACGAGAATATTAAAAATTAAAAATTAAAAATTGTCCATATTTTATAAGAATACATCAAGAATTGATATTGATCGCAAATAAGAGAATTTGATGATAAGTTTGTGGTTTTATTTAATTAGGGTTACCATTTTATATTGTTTAGTTTTTTTAACACAAATCTAATAAGAATATTATATTGAATTGATTTTTTTTGAAAGTTTTATTGAATTAATTTAAAAAGATAAGAAAAATATGATAGAACTTTAAAAGATATTATTCTTACCCTGGCACATACTATTATTTGGGTGTTCCCATCTCCTCTTCTAAATCATCTTAGTTAGAGTGTCTATCTCTGATGGAAAAAATTATAAAAGGGTGCAAACTTGGCAAAACATATTCCTATCTTATCATGCTAAACTTACTCTGATTATTTTTGTCTTGAGTAGCTTGCATTTATATTGGGTAGCCTGTATAGCTTTACCCAAAGGAGTCCTAAAGGACATAGACAGAATCCTAAAAACCTTTCTTTGGTCTAGGAGTTTCGACAAAGCTACAAATGCTAAAGTTAAATGGAGTGAGGTGGTAACCCCTAAGGTGTTTGAAGGTTTAGATATTAGGTCTATTGACTCCACTCAAGAGGTGCTTGTTTGGGGATAATGGGAAAAAAAAGGTATGGATATGGAATGAAAACTCATGTTTGGCATCAACAGAGTTAACACTTTCATTCCCTCATTTTTAGCAATACTTCATTCCTTTGGATTATCAAAGGAATAAGATTCATTGTTGTCTATCTATTTCCATTACCCTCTGTGAACCAAGCGCTATGTGTAAGAGACTTTGAAGGTTGTATACTGATCATAATGCATTATAGGTTAAATGACTTCATGAGTACTACTTCCACAATGGTAACTTCTAACAAGTTGGCATTAGGAAGGAAATTTGTTAGATTCTAATCCAAATGCTGCATATACGTAACACAAATTTATCCTTGCACTAAATACCAAGTCTGTAACGGAAGTCAAACCTAGTTTTGATTTGACAACTAGAAATGTCATACATTACTTGCTCTTTGTGTAAATTGGACGCTGAAGACCGTGATCACTTCTTTTTCTTGTGCTCATACTCAAAAGTGGTCTAGAGTAGGATTCTATATTTGTTATCGAGAACGGGCTCTCCCTATTTTTGGGACCACGTTTTTGCTTGGGCCATTAGATACTCTTGAAAAGGTTATCCTAATGCTATCATATATCAAGATGCCTTTTTTTCTACCATCTATGGTCTTTGGAAGAAGCGTAACTCGAGATTATTTGCTCATAAGAAAACTGGAGAACATAATTAATTAGATTCGATCTTCTTTAATAGTTAAAAATCTGCACACTCCCTTATCTAATGGCATGAAGTATAGTTGACATCCTTAACTTGGTTATGTAAATAAGTTGTATTAAATTTGCTTTCTTTTGTTGTATATAGTCTTGAACTTATTGTAAGGTTGGTTTAGATATATATTTTTCTTTTTTAAAAAAAAAATTAAGAAGATATTTGAAAGTGATATTGACTGATTGGACCTCTACCATTAAATAGTTGATGACCACGATTATCTACTTTAAGAATATTTTCTAATAACTCTATCATTTTTCATACAAAAAAGATAGTATTGAGATAAAATGAAGGAAAGTTTGATAAAAACTAAAGGGATTATTTCAAGTAGAAGGAAAAGTGTTTCAAGATAGGTATTAATGACCATAGAAAAATTGATGTAAAGGAAAATTGAATACTGCAATAAGAATGAACTCAGAAGTACTTTTTATTCAAAACTTGATAGTATATGTAGATATAATAGTAAGAATTTGAGTATTGAAATGGTACTTGAGAGAAAGAGGTCACAACCTTTTTGTGAGCTGTGAGCTGTGAGCTGTGAGCAGATACATGTCAAATTCAGGGAAAGAGTATTGAGAAGTTGTGAAGTGGCTTCTGGGATACTTGAAAGGAACAGTTAGCACCTCACTTTGTTATGAGAATGGCAAAGTAGTACTAAAGGGTTTTATTAATGCTGATCTTAGTAGAGATGTGGATTCAAACAAGAGTACATTCGGGTATGTCTACACTATAAATGGGACAACAGTGAGCTGGATATCTAAACTTTAAAAGTGTGTCTCTTTGTCATCTACAGCGGTAGAATATGTTGTAATAGCTGAATCTGGAAAGGAGATCATATGGTTGACTAATTACTTGAAAAAGTTGGGCAAGAAACAGCATGACAAGATTCTTTTTATTGATAGTCAGAGTGCCATATAGCTGGTGAAGAACTTAGTGTATCATTTTAAAGCCAAGCACATCCGACGCAGGTACTACTTCACTTGCAGTTTGGTAGAACAAGATGAGATGTGTTTGAAGAAGATTGATAGTGCTAAGAATCCAACAGACATGTTGACTAAAGATGTTGATGCTAGAAAGCTGGGGCTATGTAATGCCTCAGTTGGTCTTCTACCATAGCGTGGAAGATGTTGCGGCTAGGTGAGTTTATTGGATATATTGGCATGGAGAATGAAGATGGTTGGATTGATTGGATCAGTCTCCAAGTAGGAGAATTGTTAAGATATGGAGTTTGATAAAATAATTTGGACCGTACACCAGGCCCACGATTGTGGATCCAATTTGGGAGGCAGTAGCCTCCGAGGCGAAAATATGTTATATCTTTTGTATTCTCTTGGATGTATAAATATGTTATATTCTCCAAGTGTACAAGTTGTTGAAAATATTCATAGTGAAATAAAATCCTAGCCGCCGTGGACGTAGCCAAACATTGATGAACCACGTAAATCTGTGTGTTTATTTATTTTTGCACTTATTCTTTGATTATTGTGATTGTTCATTCGTAATATCTCTCAACCTCACTTCCCGTAAAAGAATTTCATACCCAATAATACGATCTTCTCGTACTAACCTCAACAAAAGATTTTCTTAATCAATCTTTTAACAAAAGAACAATGAACAAATAACTCAAGTGATTAAAATAATAAAAAACGAAAACTAAATACACTTGAGATAGAAAAGAACAACTTCCAGATAAGTTTTGCTCTACTGAAATAGATCTAGAAGTCATCGTAATAACAATAGACTGATTCACATAAACACCAACACGAAACCACAACATAGCTGTCACTAACCCACTGCACTAATACACTTTTCATCGTAGAATAACATTCGCTGCGCCATGAAATCACACCCACTGCCACGGTTCAACAACAATAGAGATTCACTTCAATTCACTAAATAAGAGAACAATGTCTATGACATCAATACGTGCTGACCAACGCACTACACCATAGCTCTCACCACCTCACATATGTTCGTTTTCCAATCTGCCAAAAGGAACTGCACAGAGACTCACGCACACAACTGTTAATAGGAGACGTAGATAACTTTAGGGCCTATCCAAGAGATTGACTTCAGCCGTATATCCAGATATGCACATTGCCGCAATGTGTTTCAATAAACAATAAATGCACACTACATGTACGGTGGTTGTTCAACTATCTTCAAAAACGTACCTCACAACGCATGATCTTATTCATTAACAATTAATGCTCTATTCTTCTGTGACACATACGAACTACATGTCCCATGCACCCATGAACTCTATCACTGCGCACACACAATCACTACATCGTGGGTCTCACACAAGATGCGTTATGCCGTTGATTTATTCATGTACGCAGCTAACAATTTTTTGTTCATAGACGAGTAACACCCACTTCACCGTAACACCGACAACAAGTGATAGACTTCAACTTTAATTCCAAGGCATCTATAGTGGATGCACACAAAGTCTATCTTTTTAAACATCAACCTAATATACCACAAATTTGTAAGAGAGCAAACTTCCATTTTGTATAGAATTCTTCCACATCTTTTTAAATCCTACTACAATTAATATCTTATATATCCAATTAATAAATAATGTCAAAATTAATTATTTAGATATATAGCATATATCCTAACAGCCAAGCAAGCCATCTTCTTGACAGAAGCCATTAATAATTCTAAAAAGCTCTGAGTCTGAGTCTTTGGAATCGAAAGTGAAGTTTGTCCAAGTAGCAAATGAAAGGCGATTTATATAGAAACTTTTGACGTCTAACGACAGACATTGGGATTAATTTGTTGCCGGCCCCAGTTCAAAAAATGTTCTTGCTTCGTCTATTTTTGTGGTTTCCAGTAATTTTCTAATATCAGAAGAGACATAAGTTGGAACCATGACTTACTATTATTTTTCCACAACAATGATTAATAATCCATCAGACTGAAGTCGCCATGCACATATAGAGTAATACAAATAAACTATAATTCATTGGGATTCTGTCAAATTAATGTACATATATAATGAACACTCTGTCCAGAAATGATGCTGAACTCAACATTCCCTCCCTTGTCGTTTTGAGATGAAACCGTTCAATCCAAAGCGTAAAATGGACAAGCCAAGAATCGCGAAAACATTGTCACTGTCTTGACTCTCCCAC
>JAOSBK010000205.1:20598737-20610283 GCA_027568895.1 Erythroxylum shatona | reverse complement strand
AAAATAATAAATCTATTGCAACAACCATTTTAATATAAAGGGTATAAAAGTCATTTATTATACATTCCATTCCATTCTATCCATCTTCCAAACAATGTTTCACTACATTACATTATGAACCCTTTCATCCTTGCCAAACAACTTTTTACTATATTACATTCCATTCCATTATAAATCCTTCCATTCCCTTCCATTCCATTCCATTAATTAACATCCAACCAAACAGGCCCTAAGTAACTAGCTAAGTAGCTTAATCCTTTAGAAGACCAGTATTCAAGAAAAATTTTGTTGAAATTGACCCAAATAGGAATTGTCTTGATTTTGCTTCTGTCAAGTTTGAATCTCATTCTCCGCTTTTTTAAGGAAAGTGGCTTACCTTAAATGTGTCAAGGTCCCATATCTATTACTTTGGCAGCCATTTCTTTTGCCAAGAATCGAAAAATGAATAACTCATCTTCAGTTATTAACGTTGATTGAAGACCCCATTTCTTCCAATTCATATCAGCCCAATGTTGCACATTTGAGTATGCCAATCCTTTTTTTAGGAAGTATCCGACTAGTGACTCTTGCCATTTAGCTACTCACTGTTGCAAAACTCCTACAGGAGGGGAGACATGGCCATCCTTATTTCTAGGTATGTACCGTAGTTTACCAAAGGTCTCTGGGTCCCCAACAAGTCAACTCTATGACAGCTTTCCTACATTCTGAGGCAATGAGATAGTCTGCTAGGTGGTTGAGAGAGGGGGGAAATTCTCATTCTATGATGTCTAGTTGAGATGTGAGCTCTTCTCCTCCCTGACATTCAGTTTGTGGTTTCAATTGAAAACATCTTTACATTAGTTTACCCTATATTGATATAAAAGGACCCCACTTAATTCATCAAAAAGATAATATGTTAAAAGATCCTAGAATCATACTTAAAGTAGTAGGAAGAGGAGAAGGAGTTTTAAAAAATGGTAGACTTCAATTATTTGGGCCTAAATTTAAGTTTTATTGTGGACGAAAATGATAAATTAGAATATAATTTGAGTATAAATTGTGGACTTCCTCTTGCTTAAAATTACATAAATAAGAGCTATAATATTTTTTTGATATTTAACCTCTGATAATAAGTTGGAGAGACTGGAGAAAAGATGTAATATTTAACTACTAAATATTAAAATTTTCAAAAGTATTAAATTAAATAATAGTAAAATATCCTTCAAAATTTGTCTTTTATTTCTAAAATTTGATATTTTACAATCTAACTCAAATAATTAAAAATTCAATCATCAAAACTACCCTAAATGGATTTGAATAGCAATTAGTTTAATAAAATTGCTATATTGTGAAAAGGCCAGTATTTTAAAATTTAAGATGTTAAATTTGAAGATAATTTAATTTATGTCCTTAAAATTATATTTTTAAAAAACACTTCACAAAATAATAGTTATTAATACTACCTAAAATATAATTTTAATCATTATGTAACATCTTGGAGTTTATTTCAGAACTAGATCTGTAATGTAACATCATGAAGTTTGTTTTAGAATTAGCCCTATACGACCATTGCTTGCACATGTTCTATTTCAATAGCTCTATTAATTTCTAGCTATCTTTCAAATGATTTTACAAAATCAATTAATTATTAGGCCACTGAAATCTCATTGAGTATATCAATATAAATCTTCAGTTTCTCTTATTCTCTGTTGTAGTTCCACCCTCTCCCCAAGTAAATATTTCCCATTCCCAGATGAAAGCATCCCTTTTGATTAAGCATACAGTCAATCTATCACCAATCGAGTTTCGAGTGCTCCTAAATCTACGTCTACCTCATCTTGTTTTCTTCAAGCTATCTATCCAAGTGTGAACATCATCATATATACCAGAGTGCATATCCAAGCTTAAAAATTTTCTACGACCAAATTGGGTACAAGTGCAGTTGTAACTTTAGAAAAACAGAAATGAAACAATTTTTAGACATTAAATTTAATTATAACCAGTGACTATTTCAAGAAAACAATTAACAAACTAGCAAAACATTCTACCTCCATCCACTCTTTGAACTGTAAAATTTTTGCTTCTAGTAACAAACAAAATCCCCCAGTTCCTTCTCGTTCCAAGAAATGACTTACTTCAACTTGCCAATATGACCACTTCCCTTCAAAATTTTATGTTTAAGTATCGGGACAACTAGGCTACAACTGTTTCGGTTACTCGGCTTGAAGAAGGAGCTTCCACCTGCCCCATAAATTAAAAACTTCTGTCACTAGCTTTAATATGGGGGATGCAGTCTTCAGCTTAACAAATACATGCAACCACCAGACATTGGTGAAAACATATTAGGATATAGGAGTATGCAATTAGAGTTCCATTTATTCTCAAGGATGCACACAAGAAATTGCCTATCAGGTACAATTTTAGAGAAAATAAAGTATTCCCCATTCAGTACATAAGCGAAATGACATGTAAATCCAAGAAAAGCATAAAACCTCACAATATTTTCATGTGTACTATCAATCATTTTATATGCATTAACATACAGTAATACAAGAAACAGAGTCTATCCACATTAAAATGATGCTAGAAGCAAACATTTCATCAAAAGTTTACCTTAGCCGATTTAAAAAGTTCATCAAGAACTTCTGACAGAGTCGGATGAGCATGAACTGCATATTTAATATCCTGCACCATGCAAAACATAAAGGTTTTCTTACACTTATCATCTAGAATAAAGTGAGCTAAAGGCAACATATCTTTGGCATGACTTATATCACTTCCAGAAAATTCAATTCAACATAGGGGGGAGGTATTAACAGAAGAGAACAAAAATTGGAAGCTCCTCATTTAGAGATTGGAAAAAATCAGCCTGAGAATAAACTGAGCTATTAGAAGGTTTGTTTAATATATGTCTCCAGTAATATGGCGTTGGATGATCTATGGCACTAGATGCCTCATGAATTAGTGCTAGCACACAACAAATAGTTGTCTGATCTCGTAAAAAGAATACCAACCTGAATACGTGTCCCCAAAGCTATTGCATTGGAAGCTTCGTGAATGAGATCTGCAGCATGCAAACCAAAAATATGGACTCCAAGTATCTCTCCATTGTCAGGTCTGTATATAAGCTGCATAAAATAAAAAAAGATTAACCACAAAGCAACCAAATATAAGTTAGACAAGTGTATATATATATATATATAGATAGATAGATAGATATATATATATATATATATAATTTTACATATCATGCAGAACTTGTATGGAAATTACAAAGGCAACTTACATATGCAGTAAGTTAATAGATGCAATAGCACATCAGCCATTTTGCTATTGAATAGATAAATAAACAACTATTATGAATAAAATTCATGGAAACACATAGCGTACAGCCTTTGGCTTGAGGCTGCCAGCCAACTTTTAGAAATAAACACACAAGGCAAAGCCCAATAGTACTTGAAAATCATAAAAACCATCTTCCCTTTACTCAAGTTACCAAAGAGTACAAGAAATCCCGCAACTCATCAACATTAACAAGTGCACTACTAAATAACTCCTGGTTTAAATGATAACTAAGCCATATAAAAACGGTTGCATTATATTGAGCATATATGTATGATCCAACAGGTATGATAATAATGGGCACCAACAAACTGCCTTGGTCTAGCAGATAATAAACCAAGGAATGAATTAATAACAAACCCTTCTGGAGAAGGCATTAACAGCCATTCACTGAAGAGATAGTGCAATGCCTAAATTTTGCTAATGATTAATATTATAATCTTTACATATTACTGTTGAAGAAGGAAATTTTCAAGATCTATATACCTTTGCAAGACCTTCTCCTTCGTTTTCAGCAAGTGCCTTGGTGTTGGCCTTAAAACTTGTCTTGGCAATACTTATTTCAAACCCCTCAACTTCAGCTTTCTCTCTTGCTTGAGGCTGCAAAAAATTGGTCCTTGGTCATAAGTACAGAAAAAGGAAAGAAAAAACTGAACAACATTACTCATTGTTCAGCTGCTAAACAAAAAATATAACCTAGAAGACAGTTGAATAATCCAAAACAGAAATATATCTATGAGGTTGTTGCAATATTTCAATAACATACCTCTGTCAATCCAACCATACTAATTTCAGGATGAGTGAAACAGGCCGCTGGAATGCTTAGATGATTAAGCACATGATCTCTTCCAGTGACTTGTTCAACCACTGTGTGTAAAGACATACACACAGAAGATGCAATGTCAGCCAAATGAAGAACCAGTGCAGAAGTTGTTTAATTCTGGTAACTACTCACCTGAAATTCCTTGGGCACTTGCTGCATGGGCAAGCATCATTTTACCATTTGCATCACCAATGCAATATAAATGAGGTACCTGTAATTGATTGTAATGGGATCAAATCTTATCAATGATGAATAAATGTCACATACCACATTGTGCTAATACAGATCAGTAACAAACCAGATTTCCATCAGCGTCAATAACCCGCATTCGCTCATCGACAGGAACAAAACCACGTTGAGTTACCACATTAATCTGGGTGTGGGAAAGAAATTAGAAGATTATTTTCTTTCTGATAACAACTTTGAATAATTGCAACCAAATAATTAGAATAGCACACGCACATTCTCCAAGCCAAGACCATTTGTGAATGGAGCCCGTCCAGTTGCAATCAGTGCTGCATCTACCTGTAGAAAAAGCAAATACCAACTTATTATAGACTCCAAGATGTAGGAATATACATCAAAATGAACAAAGATCATAATTGTGATGGGAAGTATAAAGGCATGCTCACAATGCAAAGAATTCTGATTACAATAAACCAAGGACATAGTTCTATTTTTTGACACATGGTACTGCATGCAAAAATAAGGTACAAAGGAATGAAAACAAACTTGCTATTGGTACTTGTATAACTTTTAAAACATGGAATTGGATTTTAATTGCATTCTTGTTATGGGGAATTTAAAAGTAAAGCAGGCCCAATCTACATTAGCCATTTAAGATGTCTTGAAATAGTCCAAATAAGTCCACATGCCAAGTATTGGCCAACTAGTTCAGGATGGGTGCAGGTATCTCTTGGATGAACATCACAAAGGAGCCACAGATATACAAGGTACCCTTTTTTCATTCAGGAACATCAAAGTCTTAAGGATCATTAATATCTCAATCCCAAACTTCAAAATTCATACAACTTAAATTACCTCCAAGGTATCTTTATGCTCCTTGGTATTGGCATCAATGAGCTCGATAGTAACTGGTTTTCCATCCTTCGCTGGAGTAATCTATGAAAAACAAAAATGGAAGTTGAATGGAATCCATACTAATAAAAAAAGAGAAAGAGAGAGAGAGAATACAAAGACCTAATAGTCCAGCAGCTCACTAAGGCCCACACATAGAGGAATTTCTAAGTACCTTGGAAGCAAATACGCCAATGTGATAGTCAATCTTCCTCGGATTTATTAGAACTCGTTGGGCCAATTTTCCAATCTCAGGATCAAATCCAGGCATAAGCTGATCTAAAGCTTCAATAAAAGTGACCTAACAAAAGAAAATTATCTTCATGGACTTGATTTTCTGGATAAACTTCAATTGGAGCAAGGAAATACCATGAAAACATCATAAACAAAGGGATTAGTACGGAAAACCTAGCAAGTCAAATATTTTGTAGCCTTAAAAATCATAAGTTTTAGTTGATAGTAAAGCTTCAATAAACAAAGATAATTTCCAAACTACGGCCCATTCTAATAACACATAAACAATGTCAAATACAAGTAAATTTGGTAAAATTTTAAGAAATTAGTCAAAGAACTATGAAAACATTTTCCTATACTAAGCCAATATTTACTAAGTAAAGTTGATGTCAACAAGGAAACGGGAAAGAGAAGCATTCATCATACAATTATGGAGACTAAGTTTCATCATAAAATTATAGAGTCGAAGTCATATTAATATATTCTGATTCCCAAAAATGAAAAGAACATAAACAAGAAAGCTACCTCACTCCCCAGTGCAGTGTAGACATCGCTGAATTCTAAACCAATGTAGCCACTGCCCACAATGGCAATCCAATCAGGAACACACTCTAACTTAAGAGCATGGTCACTTGTAATCACAGTCTTTCCTGGGGGTCATGCATTGAATCAGAAATAGTGCATGCGAGAAAGAAGATATATGCAGAAAACAAAAGTAAGGATCTTTCTGTCCACAGCAGGAATACCAGCCCATCCATGAATCTCTAACAATTGCAAAAGAACACAATCTTTACAACTAGCAACAACTTCCAACTGCTTGTGAATGATTGTTAGAAAGTCAAAGATTTTTTAATCTGTCATTACAAGGATCCAAACCGATCAATCCCAATGATGAGAGGATTTATGCATCTTCCAACTAAAGCCTGCAAATATACCAGTATTGCAAAGATCTCCTTGACTTCCCAAAAGGACTTAAGAACTGCCTCTTTTTTTTAGGAACAAAAAATGGTAAAATCATCCTCAATCAGTGTCCAGATCAGACACTTTATATTTACATTTATATGCTTACTAAATGGGGATACTTTGATTTACCTAACTTCCAAGCATTTCATATTGCCAAATAATACATAATGAAGGGCAAAATGAGTATTTGCTTTGCAAGTTTTGTAGGATATAAAAATATCATTTTTTACAACTGTCTGCTTGAGTAGAAAATATGAAATACGAATGAAAGTTCGATCCTCTGTAATAAACATGAGCAAGGATGAGAGAAGAGAACAAAATAGCTACCATCAACTTCAATTCCCTTGGGAACAAACGGCACAGAACCGGTAGCAATGATTATATCTTTTGCAGTCACTATGTTGTCTTTCCCATATTTCACCTTTTGTGGGCCCTGATGAATTAAAGAAATAAAGGCATAAAAACATGCATGTCTATGACTAATAGTGACCTTAATGGTATTCAAAATTTAGAGCAGCAGAAGTTTCGTTTTTAGCGAGTGAACTCAGGAACATATGCTTATGGTACAAGTCAGAGCATCACTCACCAAAATTGTAGCCATGCCGGTCAGTATATCCACACCCAAAGCCTTCATAGAATTCGTCAAATTATTACGAATTTTTGAGGCAAGATTATTAGCATGATCAGCTACTCCCTGTCTGTCATACCCAGCAGCTGAGACCTGGCACAAATTTCAAACAGAACATTAGCATCCCATTGATATATTTTTTCATAGTAGGACTAGAATTCTCTTGCCCTTAAGTTCTTTGGTTAGCATAAGCATTGAAGGACAAAAGGGAGTCAATAAAAACGAAGCCTTGTTACCTGCAGACCAAGAGCTTTTAGGTGATGCTCACTCTGAAGTTCACGCATTCGACCACTCACAGCAAGAAGAGCCTTCGAAGGAACACAACCTCTGTTCACACACGTACCTCCCACCACATCCCCTTCTATTATAGCAGTTTTTAGACCCTGTTTAGCAAAACCCATGAATAAAATCTTCTAAACTCAACAACTTCACATACCAACCAAATCAAATTATCGAAAAATCTACCTTCTCGACGGCGTGGAGAGCAGCACCGTGACCGCCGACGCCAGCTCCGATAATAACCACATCGTAATCGAAAGACTTGGGGGCACTTCCATTGTCACCGAGGGAAGCTAGAATCTTACTGGAGCGAGCTGGAGCACGGAAGCTGCCAGTGGACTGAGACTTTGCAGAAGAAGAGAGGCGGAGAGCCTCTATCCTGAGACCACAGAAGCGGAGATTCACGGGCTTGGAAGGCGCAAGAAGGAGAGAATCGAAATGGAGATTGGATGGAGGAATGGTAGTAGACGTTGGATGTGATGATAGTGAGAGAGCGAAAGAAGATTGCATATTGCTTGTTGATGGTGTTACTGAAACGAGAATCAGAATGTGAGGACTTTGAGACAGTGTGTGCCTTTGTGCTTATAGAGAAGACTGGCAGAGCAGTGGGGTTCGATTCTGGCTTTGAGAAGTCCGTTGGGAGTTGAGAGAAGAGGCGGAGTTAACAAAGTGAGGTTGGTAAACTACCTCTTCAGTATCGACTGCTCCGACTCATTTTCATATTAATTGTTATGACTGAAAACATAATTTTGATGCATGGCATTGGCAATTTTATATTTCGTTTTGTAAAACAATCTTTTTGTTAATAACCTTTCTATTGGATAAACTCAATATATTATTAGATTATCTTAATCAATAACTCTTATTATTCTTATATTATATGCTATGGTAATTCATTTACTATTTTTTATACGCATTTGATTAAGAAGTCCGTAAATATGGATTGATTATAATTAATATATATAGTCACCTTATTTATATTTTTTAGCGTTTTTTTATTTATCACGTTAATATATCCATTCATTAACATTAATAAAAACAGTTAAAACACGTCACATTAATAAAATATTTATAAAAATCTCTACATCATCTCTTTTTTATTTAACTTTATTAAATGAATCCTTAAAGTATATAACTCTTATATTATTTAATTAATTAAACTCAAAATTAGAAGAAACATGATTGTTAATTCATAAAACCTTAAATATTTAAAAATCCTTATCGTCAATATAAAAAGGAGACAATCAACACATTCTAAATCTCAACTCATAAATTTAACATACATTTTTTCAACTGAAATTGAATTAAATAACAATTGGAGCACATAACCCAAATCAAAACAAGAATTTAAACTAAGACAATAAATTAAACTAGAAGTTTAACAAATGTATAATACCAATATTTTAAAAATCAAATCAGTGACTGAACCGGAGAAGCAACTGATTCAAGGTCAATGGTTCAATCGGAATTCAACCGTGATCGAACCGGTGATTAATAAATATATAAATTTTTATTTTATATATTATATATAAGATCATTTTTAAACATACTGTTTAATTATTTATCTAATTGTAAACTTAACTTAAACCTTCAAATATCATAATAAACAAAAATTTTTTTAAGTTTACTAACATTACACAAAATAAAATAATAACACTCACTAGTCATATTTCATCAAAAAGATAAAAAAAAACACTAATCATAATATTCATTCAAGTTGAAATCATCAAAATCAAGGCATTTTAAATGAACCGGCCGGTTTTTCTCTCACCGGTTCAGCGGTTTTTACCGGTCCGATCGTAAAATAAACGGGTCAATTACTCACAAAAAACAGGATAAATCGGACAGTTTCATGTTCCGGTTCATCGATTTTTCGATCCTATCGACTGGTTTGATCCGATTTTCAAAACACTACTTTAGATAGTTACGTATTAACAAGATAGATGCCTAGTCATGCTAAAGTAATTTAGAAAAAGCATTTGCTCACATAAGGATGAAGGTGGTTTGGGAGTTCACTTTATTCATGTAGTTAATAAGACTCTATTGGCCAAGAGATTATGGATAATCATTAGTGACAAGGACTTCTTGTGGATCAAATGGGTCCATTGTCACTATTTAAGAGACAACAATTTATGGGTTTGTAAACCTCGGCATATTTGTTTACGGAGTATGCTGCATATAATGAAACTTAGAGACACTTTTTTGCCCTTGCTCCAAATCCAAATTGGTAATGATAATAATAAATGGCCATAGAATGATATTTGGGGTACACTTGGCCCTCAAATTTTCTCCCTAATATCTCCAACCTAGGACATTTTTATCTAGTAAATGCCAGAGTAAGTTCTTTAATCAATGGTGGTAACTAGTTTTGCTATAATATATGTTTTAGAATACTGCAAAGTAACTTCCTAGCTTACTTACCCAACCCTAATGAAGAGGGCACAGTCTTTTGGTTAAGGTAGCACACTCATTTGGTTAAGGCATTAATAAGTCTTATATATGGATTTGTTCAAATATTCAACTCCTAAGGTTTGTGGGTTTGAATTTGTATAGAAAAAAAAAACTTAGTTCTCAAGGTTTCTTTTGTATTATGGCTTACTATAAGGAAAGACTTGCAATACTTGATACTTAGCTCTCAAGGTTTCTTTTGTATGATGGCTTACTATAAGGAAAGACTTGCAACACTTGATTACATTAAGGGAGCATCTGTCCCAATGTTAAATCTTGACTATAGGCTATGTCTGGTATTCATTGAGTTTGTTAATCACTTATTTTTTGATTGCCCTTCTTCTAACTTGATCTGGAATGACACTCTCAATAGATTAGAGGCACCTCATTCTTTGGGCCTCAAACCTAAGACAACTTAGTAAGGATGATGCTACACATCTTTAGCTAGCTCTTAGTTGCCCAATGTGTTGGACCCTAAACTTTTCTTGGAAGTTGAACTATTATAAGTGAAATGTTGGAAGTTAAAGTTGGAAGTTATAAGTTGAAACATGTTCACTGAGTATGATTCAGTGTTTTAGCCATAACTTTTCTCTAGTTATTCAAATGAGATTATTTTTAATTTGGAGTAAACTAGAGGCATAGTGCTACAAATTGTCTGATGAAATCAAGTTTTAATTCAGTCTCTAAGAATATCAATTTTCGGATGGAAGTTGAGTGCAGAATATTGTTTCAGTATAAGAACAGTTCGAAAAATTTTGAGAAATAACTTTTAGATTTCTGAACCAAATTAAATGATTTTGATATCATTAGAAAATTGAGACAATGAGGAACATTTTTCTAGAAGGAAGTATTATCAAATTCCTTATAAAGATAAAAGAAGAGTAAATATGGAAAGACTAGTCAATTATGAGATTTTGATGGATTATTTTGGAGTTAGTAGTATGTAAATGATTGTAAGATTTTATCATATGGCTCAATTGAAATAAAGTAGTCTTGTAAGAGTATATATGTGTGAGGGCATTTTGGGAAGAACAATTAAGCATTAAGGTTATAAGGCTTTGAAGGAGGGGCAAATTTGACAATTTACACTCATTAATGGAATAGTTGTAATAAGAAGGGTTGTTGGCTTTTAAGGAAGAAGCATGAACGAAATTGAGGGAGAAAAACAAAGAGAAGAGAGAGAGAGTTGTAGAGAAGAGAGAAAGGAGAGAAAAAGAAGAAGAAGAAAAGATAGGTTTCAACTTTTCTTGACTTTCAAGAAGGAATTTGTGATTGTTCAAGAAGAGAAAAAGGAAGAGGAGGATTAGAGCTTCCATTAGAGCGAAGAAAGTCATTGTTTGGTGAAGATTCAAGGTAAGCTTATGTTTAACATTTTGGATTTTTGAGAAGATTTTGATTCATATAGCTTAAGAAATGTATGGGTTTAAGAATTCTAGGATCAATTTTAGTGAATATGTCTTATGAGTTTCTCAATTGGAATGCCTATTGATTTGGAGATTTTTGTCAATGTTGAAAAAAAATCAATAGAGGCAGGAGGAGCAAGAGTAGAGGTTTTTTCAGTAAGGTTTTCAAGCAAGGAAATTCAAGGTGGGTGCATGTTTATAATAGAGTAATTAGCCACTTTTTTTTTTTTAAATCGAGCAAATTTAATGATTTAAATTGCATCATAAGTTTTGCATTGATTGTGTCTTAAATGAATTGAGAAATTTCTACATGTGTGATATGTTAATTGTGTGATGATTTATGAAAATGATTTCTTTTGAAAAGATCGCA
>JAOSBK010000205.1:20579915-20591619 GCA_027568895.1 Erythroxylum shatona | reverse complement strand
CACAATACATATACTAAAATACTCATTTAATTTCATTTATTATTTCTAAATTTTCACTAAAAGATCGGGGTCCAACAACTCCTTTGTGATCAAAAGGTCAACTGTTTGAGTCACTGAAATGACCTCTTTGTAAAAATGCAAAGGGTAGGTTGCGTACAATTGATATATCTCTCTCATACCCTTATAAAGCTGGGAGCCTTATCTACTGGGGTTTGTTGACTTTATTTTGATCCTATAAAAGTACAAATCATGTTCAAAAGTATTTCTAAATAAATAGCTGGGAGAGATTCTCTAACATGTCACTATGTTGGGTTAACTTTCATGGCTAAACTGAGGACTTTGTTTAAACATTCAGCCCTCATCCCTCCTTAAACATTTCGACGCAAACTCTAGCAACTTACCAAACCTCTTCCTTGCAACTCTTAGATTACTCTCCCACCTTGCTCTTCCTTCCTCCCCTTTATCCCTTTACATTTAACCATGCCTTCCCCAAACTTCGGTGTAAGCTACGCTTAAAGGGAACTTTTGGTATTTCCCTTATTAAATTTCCTCTTTCCCTACATTATCATTTTAAACAATCTTTTAAAGCTATAAAAACTAAGACTTGTAGTTTACTTATTGTAGCAATGGATTTCATAATTGTTGAATTTGGTCAAAACAACCTAGATGAAAATACTTTTGTGCCCTCACAAGCAAAGAACCACACTACAGAGAAGCCAACCAAAGATACCTAAAGTTCCACACTTGCAAAACCAAAGGAACAAGTTAAGTAATTAAGTTGGAAATAAATTTTTAGTGAGACTTCAAACTCCTCTTTACATTACTGCCCACCTAACAGCTCTAATGGACACACCATTTTCTGACCTGAACTAAAGATACTAAAAAGAAAGGGCCAAAAGCTAGAACTCAATACTTATGGGGTTTTTTCTGGGTAAAAGACCCCCTTCTCAGTTATGAACAAATGGGCTTACAAAGCATAAAGAGGTAGATGTCTCCAATAAGTGTTATTATTAGAGCATAACTATGTTCTTTTCAAGTTATCCTTTGAATACAAAGCAAAAGAAGTGTTAGAAGATGACCTTTAGCATATCTATAATTTCTATATCTTCTTATAGACCTAAAAGCCATAAACCAATTTAGAGAGCATCAAGGGCAAAAATATTCCTGTACAGGTCAATGTACAAAACATGCCATTGGAGTATTGGTCAAGTAAAGTTCTAAGCTTTATAATTAGCTACATTAGGAAAGCAATTTGTAAGAGTGAGACAACTAATAAGAGGAAGAGAGTGGGTTATATTCAATTTTACATAATTTTGGAGCTTAAAAAGGAACTTCTAGATAACATTCCCTTGATAAGGCTTTGGAAAGAGGATAACCATTATAAAGACTTTGTATTGGTTTCATTCCAATGAAAGCCAACACTACCATAATAAAGGAAGTCATGGAGGGACACAAGGAGAAAATTCGCTACAAGGGAATACATGGAGCTTATGTGATTGGATGAATAATAAGAAGAAAATTAGTGCTTTGATTTGCAGATGATTGAAGTACAGAAAGATTAAAATCATATTATGAATAAAATCATGAAGCCTTTTATCAATTTGGGTACAAATAAGGAATTATCTAAGGAAAGAAGTACACTAGAGATAAATACTAAGACAGTTGAGGGAGAGAGCTGCTAAGAGCATACATTTAATACAAATATAGGGGAGCACTATGGTGCCTCAATGGGAGAAGAGGTTCAGAATAGAATCCTAAAAGTTCACGAAGATTAGGATTTCTAGTGTGATAATAAAAGGAAATTTGGGAGAAAGAAAAGAGGTCAAGGCCCTAAGGCCAAAAACCTAAGTCTACGCCAATAAGTTTTTGGAATATTAACGGAATTAATTGCCCTAAAAATGCGAGAAAACTAGTTATGGTAGGATTAATAAAAACAAAGTTAAGTTATAAAAATATCTCCAAGTTAAGGATCACAAGGAACCAACGATCCTTTTTGTCAAACCACCAATATCACCATTGTGGTTATATATTATTGGCTTTTAATCTAAGCAAAGTCATGGTAAATCAACTAGAAAAGCTTTATTCATTCAAGAGAAGCAATAAGTGCATATCACCTTTGGTTATGGGTCAAATTTTTTGCTTCTAAAGAAGAAATCTATAAAATAAGCTTTCGTGCTTTCAAATATTAGTTAAAGGGCCATAGGCTATTTCAACAATACTACTTATATAAATGAAGCTAAAGGAAATGCTAGTATAAGCCACTTCACAAATAACCTCAGAGAATGTGTTCAGTAGATAAGAGCCATTGACTTGAGGTGTGTGAGAAGGTTTTTTCATGGTGCAATAAACAATCTTCAAGCTATAACTTGAGGAAGAAGCTAGATATAACCATAGTGAATAAATATTACATGGATGTATTTCCTAAAAGTTTAGTCATGTTTGATAGCCATGATATATGATCAGGTGCTTATTATTATATAGAATATATTCACTAAAGAAAGAAGTAGGAGACCCTTTAGGTTCAACAACTTCTTATCTGAGAAGGAGGGTTTTCAAGAAGCAATTCTCAAGGGATATAAGCAAGAAGTAAGGGTTCAAATCTTATATATATATTAGAAAGCTTGGATTTATTAAACACGAACTTAAGTCCCTTAATGCAAAAAGAATAATGCACACCAACGATTATATAACTAACACTAGGAAGGAAATGCTTCTAGCACAAGATACCTTATACCATTAACCTAATGACCTGAAAAGATTGGTGGAGGATAAAACAACAATATTGAACTAATTAAGAGATGTTTCCATGCATAATTCACTAATTAGACATAGCTTTAGGGTGTTATGGCTCAAGGAGAGAGAAGAAATACCAAATTCTTTCATAAATCCATCAAAGCTAGAGAAAATACCAACAAAATAGGCTTATTAAAGAAACCAAATGGAGAAGTTATCACTGCATATAAAGAATTAAAAAGGGGATGCCCTCAGCTTTTTAGGGACTTAGTTGGTTTAACAACTATAAGCAATTCCTCAGTACAACTACTTACATCCTTCTTCAATGATCAAGAAGATAAAGAAGCCTTATATAGAACATTTACACCTTTAGACATTAAAAGGATGGGTTTTAAGTTAACCCAACAAAAAACCCAGATACAGATGGCCTAATGGCTAGTATTATTAGAAGGTGTGACTATTTATAAGGAACTAAGTCATAAAAGCAGTATTAGAGTTCTTTGACAAATGTAAGCTGCTAAAAACGATGAACAAAACATTAATTGTTTAATTCCATATTTTCATAATTTCATATTTTCATAATCCAAGTTACTTAGATGAGTATAAACCTATTTCCTGTTGTAATTTTTTTTGTATAAAATTAGTTCAAAACTATTAGCAACCAGGTTGAGAAGTGTATTTGGTAAGGTGATTAGTGATTCTCAAAGGGCATTCCTTGAAGGAAGGCAGATTGGAGACAATTTCTTATTGGCACATGAGCTCCTTAAAGGGTATATAAAGAAGAATTCCCAAAGAAATTGTGCCTTGAAGATAGACTTCAATAAAGCATTCAAATCCGTAAGTTGGGACTTCATTTTGCAAGTGATAGAAGCCTTTGGTTTCTTAAGAACTTTTAAGGAATGGAAAAGGGAATGCATAACCTCTACAAACTTTAATGTTTTGATGAATAATAAGCCTAACAATTTGTTCAGGGAATGCAAATATCTAATAAACGGGGACTCAATTTCCCCTTATTCATCTTATGCATAGAAACATTAATCAGGCTAATGAAGCACAACACTGAAAGGGATCCCTATATACCATAGAAAATGCAACAAAGTAGGATTATTCACTTTATCCTTTATAGATGACTTAATCCTTTCTCAAAGGGTTATGGTAGCTCAATATTTACATTAATTTACTCCCTTCATATTTTCAAAAGCTTATTAGGATTGGAGGTCAATTATAGCAAAAATCATATGATTCTATCCTTTAGTGCTTCCAACCTATTAAGCTAAATCTCAAAGATAACAAGTTTGCATCTAAAAGACCTACCTTTTACTTATCTAGGTCTCCCAATATCTACAAGGAGACATCAATTTAGATAACCATAATCACGTATAGAAAGAATAGAGAAAAGGTTGGGTGATTGAGCAACAAGGATTTTTCATATGCTAGCATATTGGTTATAGTCAAATAAATATTAAATTCTTCACATGTATATTAGTCTACTCATAAATTCATCTCTAAAAGATTAATTAAATCTATAAAGAAATTCATAAAGAGATTCCTATAAGGTAGTAGAGCAAATGTCAAAAATAAAGCAAAAGCAAGTTGAAATGAAGTCATAAAACCAATTAAAGAGGGGGGCTTAGGAATACTCCTACTAGGCTGATAAATAAGGTGCTAATAGCCAAAAGGTTATGGAGAATCCTAGAAAATAAGGACACTCTATAGATTAGGTGGCTACATGTTTATTTCGTAAAAGGTAGGAGTGTGTGAGAGATTCAACTAAGCTTAGGACTTTCTCATTTTATGGTACAGTCGATAAAGCTCAAGTAGAAATTTTTAGGAACAACTAAATACCGAATAGGTAATGGACATATAGTCTCACTCTTATATGATAATTGGAGCAATAGTGTCCCCTTATCTAATTCACTCTTAGACCTTACAAAAGGAACTCTGTATAAGCTAAAGTTAGAGAACGGATATATGGAAATCAATGGCTAACTCCCCTCAGAGCTGGCATGTGTAATTCCTAACTATAACCCATATATAGATAGATTAGATAAATACACCTATCTAGGTAACCCACAAGTGGTCAGCTAACCAATAAATCTTATAGAGAATTAATAAGGGAAGTAAGAGGTAGAATAAACTAGTGTAAGCTACTTTGGAACCAGAAAATAAGCCTTAACATTTCATCCCTACTGTGGTTAAATATGCAAGAAGAAGCTTTGCAAAAAAGATAGACTTAGCTACGTAAACATTCCTAATCAGTGCCCTCTGTGTAAAACAAACATAAAAATACACACATATCTATTCTTCAAATACAATTACTCTACATAGATTTGGAGGAAAGCATTAAATCTTTGTTTAAATAAACATAGAACATCCTAACTATATGGAAGTTCCTAAATTATCCAAAAAAAAGTGCCCAAGCTTTCTATTTTAATGAAAATTCAGCATCTAGGTTATTTAAAAAATTCTAATGCCATAGCTTAGTTTTGGAGTAAGGTATTGGCATGACAAATGGTTGTTTAAACTTGGAAAAATATGGACTAATGTTTAAGGAAGTATGTCAAACATTCAACTCCTTTATGGACTTAGAAGACTGGAAGTCCTATATTATTTAATAACATTTAAAGATTTGTCCATATTAAAATTCCTAAATTTGTGGCATGTTTGGACATCTAATTACCTTAGTTTCTTGTTATAACTTTTGTTAGTTATCTTTTTGGAAGTTAGATAGAAGTTAGATGCATTTTTGGTATTAAAACTACCTTCAACTTCCTTAGACATATTAAAATGAGTATATGTATGTACTTAATGATGGAAGATGAGTTGATTGATTATCCTTTCTTATTTTTCAAATGTTATAGTATGATTTTTCAGTTCAATAATATGTTCATTTGTTGTAATTATGATAAGTTCATTTTTAAGGTCACAAAAATTAACATATTAGAATGCACTCTAAGTGTTTAATAAAAGGTTTTGCTTAACCACGTTTGTGAAACTTAGCATGACATATGATCATCTTTGTGAATATTTTTTCTGATATCAATTCAGTTGATAATAAAGCATGATTCAAATCTAATTATGGTGACCATGGTAGATGAAAATAGCAGTAAACAAATAAAGGAAATGATTGCTTAATTGTAACAATTTCTTAGGCTAATTTTTAGATGACTACTTAATTAGGTGGAATGAATAAGGCATTGCAAATCATCCAAAAAATATTGGACAACATTTTTGAGAGAGTTGAATAAAAGAGTGATGTTAGAGGATGCATTGGCACTCCTTCGAACTAATGGGGCTTTAAAATAATGGTGCAAATTGATTAAGGCTAGAAAATAACAAAATTGAAGCATTTTGATAATGCCTTAGATGCTAAGGTCATAAAGAATTTCTTATAAGATATACAACAATATTTCAACGTTGCACGAATACCAAAGACTGACAAAGTGATACTGATTAGCATGTGCTTGGTTTAGGATGCCAAGTTATAGTGGTAAACATGAGTGGATGATAACTTGAATGCCACCCTTGAATTAATACCTGGGAAGCGCTTTTTTGGGAACTCAAGGAGTATCTTCTACCTTACAACTTATCCTAGGTTGTAAGAGAATACTTAAGAAAAATGTGAAATGATGGAACAGTTTGTGACTATGTTAAACATTCAATTTGTTATTGTTAGACATAAAAAAATGTTGAAGGAAGACAAGCTCTTCAATATTTGTTAGGAATCAAATTTTGGGAACAAATCTAGTTACATGGACAAGTTATATAAGACCTTCCTAGTGTCATTACAATGACTGATAGATTGGTGGACTTATGGCTAAATAAGGAAAAGGAAAAAAAATCTCAAATGGCAATGAGGATTACAAGCCAATTAGGGAGAAATATATTGGATAGGTGGAAAAGGGTAAGAATGGTAAACTTTGTCACCCTTTTTTTCCCTAAAAAATGTTACTTATTTCATATATAGTAGATTGACCTATGTGAGGGAAAGCCTAAAACATAGTATGTGTTGTATATTTGAAAAAGGTTGTCCTCCTTGCTTCTCTTATGATACAATCTTCTTCTCACTAAACACTTTTCTCCTCGGTCCTAAGAGACAAACCATTGGTAATGCAATAATGGTCAAAGAGTATGATTTGGCCATTGTTAATCCACTAGTCATGGAAAAATTGTCCAAAAGTTGGAATTCTAGATCATTTGATGAATAGTCATATATATATTGACGCAGAGGAAGTTTTGACTATTGTACAAAAGCAAAGTTGCAACCATGATATTTTGGGGGTGATATTAAACTTCCTTTAAAAACAAAAGGGTCGACAATAGATAAATAGTTCCAATGCTAGATTGATAGGGATGTGCAACCAAATTGTTGCACAAATATTTGGAAAGACTTAGAAGCAAACGTTTTGCTTAAAAATTTGAGTTATGAGCTATTGGTGGGTGAGCATAAGATGCTAGCTAATGTGATTTTTTGTTAGCATTGATTCCCTTTGCAAATGTTATTTGTTGTAATGGCATGAATGAGAGTGCTTAATTTTTTGTTAACTAAATTTGTTTCACAATCTTTTAAAAGATAAAATATGGTTTCGTTGACAAATTTGAAGGCAAGCTGATATGTTGAAACATGGTGGGCAATTTCAGCAAATTTTGTCAATGAGGATATTAACTTTCTTTTATTAGAAGATAGTTTTAAGATCCCTTTACGGTGAGTGTAATTTTTTTAAATCTAATTAAATTTAAGGAGGCATGCATTAATAATGAAAATATGCAAGCAAGATTGTACAGAAAATTAATTAAGTTCCAAGAAAATTTTGAAGTGCTAAAGTTGTTCATTTTGGTGAAAATTAAGCACCTAAGATGTTTGCTAAAATTCAAACACCTTGGAGCAAAGTTGGACAAAGGTATTGGCATGGACAATGACTATTGGAAGTTGGAAAAACATGGACCAAAGGCTAGAAAAGTAAGTCAAACAATCAACTATTGGATGGAATAAGGGAGTGGAAATTTTTATGGTAATTATGGTGGTTACAAAAATTGTATATGTTTAAATTCTTACATTTCTAACATATTTGGACATCAAAATGCCTTCATATTATGTTGTAATTATTATTAATTATCTTGTTAGAAGTGAAATGCAACTGATATATGCTAAACTACCAAAAAATTATCTTCAACTTCTTTGGACAAATTTAAATAAGTGTGCATTTAGAAAAATTAATTGGCTATCCTATCTCGCCATTCAAATGTTCTAATATGACCTTGCACTTTAATAGTATGTTTATTCGTTCTAATTATGTTGAGTGCACTTTTTAAGCTCTAAAAATAATAAAATATAATACATACTAAGCGATCAATGTTAAACTAAGTCGATGAAACTTAATGTAACATAAGACTATTTTGTGAATGCTCAATTAGATTACGTGATAATAATAAAATTTTTAAATACTAAACTTCACAATTTTAATAAAAGTTTAGAAATATATGTATATATGTTCAAACTTTTTATTTTATAAAAATATATAAAATCAAATCACAAAAATTAAATATTAATTTTCTGTTATTTTATTAAAATATGTCATTTGCATACATAATTTTTTTATATTAAAAAGTATAAAGACTCTTCTCGAAACTATTTAAACACCTTTTCCCTTTTTAATCATTCGTTATAATGATGAACCACACCCAAATATTGTGTTTTCTTATTTGACATAGTGTAAAATTAAAATTAGATTTATTTGCAATATTTCATTTTACACCTATTTCCAAAACATTTATGCATTATATTAACAACTTAAAAAGCATAAATTATCCCACTTTTGACATTATATTTATTTATTTTAATAAAAAGAGTGTTTTTAAGAAATTAGCATTTATTATATATATCTTTTAAGTTTATTAAAAAGAATTAGTACAATTAAAATTATAAATGAAAAATAGTATGTTTAACTTAACATAATCATGAAAATAGATCAAATGTATGAACTTATCTAACGTGTTATTATAGTGTTTATATGACACGTTAAATACACCTGCAGAGGTTTTTATTAGCTTAATAAGGATGTTATAATTACTGAATTATTTTTTGTTAAAAAATAAAGTTTGTATCGTTTATGTTCATGATTTTCTAGTAAATAAATCCTTTTATGTTTTAAAAATAAACTTAGAAATCTGTTATTTAATCATAAATTATTTTAATGTTGAATAATTATACTTCTTAAATAAATATTATGATTTTATTTTTATCCCAGTTAATGCTTAACATCATTGCTATCGTATAAAAGTCATGCCTTTGCCTGTTCTGTAATGAGTGGCTGAGATTACTCAGATCATTTAACACAATATGATCTTAGTGTGTATGTTAACTCCACGTGCATGCAAACACTCGACCTCCACGGATCTGTTGATTGGATCACCGGAAGATAGTGCGTGGACTGGGTGCACTCACTCGTCACTCCACTGATCTGCACAGTGGTACCTTGGTAAATATTACAAGAGCAGGGTGCATTGACGAATTTGTACGATCTATTGTTTCGCTTTCGCTCCGCTCTCTCCTACTAAAACCAATAAAAGAGGAAATAAATAGACAGACAGAGAGAGAGGGAGGGAAAAGAGGGAGGGAGAGAAATAGCAGGTTCGTTTCAATGAAGATTAGGGTTTTATGTTGTTCCTCTTAACTTCAATCTTCTTCGTGGTTTTAATAGACCCTCCCTCTTCTCCCTCTCCTCGAGAAGACCCGAAATTTGACATCCAAGCCAATTCTGTCCCGGGGTACTTTGGGTTTCGGATTTTGATTAATGCAGCGAGGAGACGCTATGGGCGTGCAAGAAAAATCACAAGTCAACTCCAATTCGATGCAGGTTAGTCCTCTGTTGCTTTCTAACTGCTTCTCCGTTTTGCCCTAGAATTTTCGTGTGTTACAGGTTTCTAACATGAAAACGGTAGCTTGCTTCTTGGCTACGATTGATTTGCTTTGGCAATATCTTTGAATCTGGTTTGGAATTGTTTTATGGAGTTGCTGGCTACCATATCTAGTGCTAGTTTAATTGTTGTAGTTCTTAGGTGTTGTTTTCCATTCGCCACTATGAGTACAAATGCTTTTTTATAGTTCTTCTATATGGTTTCAACGTGGCGCTTAACTGTTAAATCTCTTTTAGTGATGGAGGAGAATGTTGAATTTATGTGCTATACTCATGGTTCCGGAGTTGTGAGATATGGTGGAAGTGGTATTGTTACTTTCCAAGGTTGTTTGTGAAGTTTGATCTCTGATACAACTACCGTGTTTTTAGAGGTTCCGAGATAGTTTTCTTCTCTTTGTGTACAGAGTATTCTTGACGTCCACGTTGTGGCTAAGTTTAGGATCTACTGGAAGCTGATTGGACAATAAATTTCAAAAGAATTGTTGTTATGTACATTTAAATGTTGGTGCTTCAGTGTGGAACTAGCAAATGCTTGCTCAAATCAGAGTATTCAATTGGTGAATGGGTTGGACAAGTTCTCTATAAGATGCATTGTTTATGGCATACGGTTGGTGTGCTTGCTGGCTTTTGTTTGGAAGTATAGTGGTCCCTGTTGCCAGCTGCATGAGGAAAGACTGAAGGATCCTTGTCATTACTTTGTTGTAATGGGAATGTAGATGCTTGTTGTTCAAATGTTGTTGCAAAGTGATTGATACTTTAGCAATCTTCATATAAAAATGGAATATAGTGATGTAGAGTTGATGAGCATGTCTAATAAACTAATACTTTATATTGGTGATTTGGATGTATCGGGTGTTTCTATCTTCCTTTTCATTGGTTTCAAGATCAATGACATGGGATTGTTAGCGAAATGATTGGCAATTATTAGTGATGTTGCGGATTATTAGTATTACTGTTTGAGACATAATTATTGTTTTTCCATAACTTCTTATCATAGAATAAACCTTGCAAATAATTTTAATCTTGATGATTATTGTCTGGTATTAGTTTAAATCTGGCTTCTCTGTTATTTACCTTAAATATCTGCCCTACTGCCCACCTTGTCTTTCCAATTAAGACCATGATTTGGTCAATTTGTATGGAGAAAATGTTTGTCCTTTTGAGGTTTAGACAACAACACATCTTTTAGAAATCTTTTACTTTGAGGTTTAGGTTTTTGGGTGATAAACTAAGAGTGGCCTTTGCTCATTTTTCTCAATGATCATTCTTTATGCCCCGTAAATTTTTTTAATTTGTTTGCAGTTAGAAAATTTGAGATTCGGGTTTTGAGAGTGCATGATTAACATTATAAAGTGATGGAAGATGAAGCCTGTAGTTCTGATATACTCACCTGGATGAATGTTGAAAATATTTTAGGATAATGATAATCTTTCATCATTCTATATTCTTGAGATCTGAGAATGATATTCTATATAGGGATTATTGTTTTTCCTTTTGTATTGACTGAAAGAGATATTTATTACTCAGTGGAATGGTTATTTGTTAGTTTTGGTTTTAAGTTGTAAGTTATAGTTTTATTATTTTCTTCTTTCTTTAAAATGTATCTTTCCTATTAATTTTTTGTTCTTTTGGCTCATCCTGCATCATATTAACTGTTGGTCCTTTTTTTTTCCTAGTTTTCCTCAACAAAATATGAACCTTGAGCAGAGCACTCTTTTTCTTAATTTTCTTGGATTTCCATTTTCCTAGCATGAGCTTAAAGTCACTGATGGAGCTGTTTCTTTTTTCTGCTAAATTTTCTGACATTTTCTAACTTCCAGCGAGTGAAGTTTTACCGTCTGAATGATGATGGTAAATGGGATGACCAGGGGACTGGTCATGTTACAGTCGACTATTTGGAGGTCAGTTCTAAGAATTGAAAGAATTCTTTCTGTTGCCAATGTATGAGTTTTTGGGATTCTTTGTACTGATGACTTGTCCAATTGGTAGACCTATTACATTTTCAAATTAAGATGATTTGCAGAGATCTGAGGAGCTGGGTTTATTTGTAATTG
>JAOSBK010000205.1:20551533-20563886 GCA_027568895.1 Erythroxylum shatona | reverse complement strand
ACGTATGCTTGCATATATATAGGTCTCTGATTATGTTTTCCCAAAAATGATATACGACACTAGCAGAACCTTTTCTCTTTTGTATTTGTTCTATTATGAGGTCACGACATATCCTTACACCGAATTAAAAAGCTTCTAGCTTTTCATTCACGATTTTCGAGATGGTAATATAGCTGAAGGTGTGTGGGTGATTTTTTGGTTAGTTAGAGAATGGCTCTTCATGGCGTGCATTGGTGGTTCATGGGCATGCATTGATCTAGTTCAAGGAAGCAAAACTTATTGGGAAGTTTTTCTTTTTATCTCAAGTGTATTATTATTTTGTTCTTAGTTGATTGATCACTTGAGTTATTTATTTAATTATCTTTATTACCAAACAGTGTGTGAAAATCCTCTGACAAGGTTAGTATGAGGTGATCGTACTATTGGGTGTAAAAATCTTTCACGGGAAATGAGATTGAGAGATAGTGTCAAGGGTTGAGTGATGTCAGCTCAGTAAAGCTTTGGATAAAACTATTGTACTTCAGTGAAAGTGATTAAGCTGGGTAAGGGGCTCCGCAGACGTAGGCAAAGTGTGTCGAAATGCTTTACCAAATTTCTGGTGTTCTTATTATTTCATTTTTGCTTGCTTTTATTTTTGTCCGTGCTAAAGAAGTTTGTAAAACAATTAAACCCCTTCGATTTTTCAATTGGTATCACAGCAAGGTCACCGATTCAGAACTTGATAGCAAGTTGGTGCACTACGAGAGAGGGTGCATCAATCATCAGACCACCACTATTGGATGGATCAAATTATCCATCATGGAAATCTCAGACGATATTCTTTATTCAAGCTCAGAGCACGAGAGCCTGGCATTCAGTAGTATATGGTTAGACGCATCTAATGATCATTGATGATACAGGAGAGGCAGTTCAGAAAAATCCGCCTGAATGGACAAGAGTGGAAGAAGAAAGTGCACTGGAAAATTCACAAGCAATACATGTGATATTCAGTGCTGTTGACGAATAACGCTTCTCAATGATTTCAGCACGTGAAACGACAAAAGAAGCGTGAGATATGTTGTAGACTATTCATGAAGGATCTAAATCTGTGATATGGTTAAAACTACAGATGTTAGCTTTGCGGTTTGAAGAGCTAAAGATTGATGAGAATGAGACTACTGGAGATTTTCATGAAAGATTGAGAGATATAGCCAATCAAGCTCATCAACTGGGAAAGAAATACTCCAACGTGAAATTAGTCAAGAAAACGCTGAGATCGCTACCTCCAAGTCTATTCCGAAAATTGCAGCAATAAAGGAGGCCCACGACATTGATAATCTGTCATTGAAAAAAGTTATTGGAATCTTTACAAACATCAAGATGAATCTTTTAAGAGGTAAGCAAGAAAGAAGCAAAGGATTGGCACTACAGGTGGAAACTAGTAAGAGTGTGAATGACTTGGAAGATGAATCTGACGAGAATGAGGATATAGAGCTATTAACACAAGAGTTTAGTAAGTGACTAAAGAGAATGAAAAAGGACAGACTCGAGTTTAGGTAAAATGGCCGGAGCTCATCGAACAACAACTTCAAACAAGTCAAAACTCAAAAAGAAGAAAAAAAGATAAAGAGAATTCAATGTCATGAGTGTCAAGGCTTCGGACATGTTCAAACGAAGTGTGCTAATACCATGAAGAAGAGAAAAAGTAAATCCTATACAAGTACTTGGAGTGATAACGAATCCAGAAGTGAAGAAGAAATAGCGAATGGTGCTGTGTTAATTGCCTTACATAGCAAAAGTCCAGTTATTTGCTTAACAGTAACTGAGAAGGAAGTAACTGAAGACCGAAAAGAGGAAAATTGGAAAATTTCGAAAACAACTCATCTCAATACCTATTATCAGATTATGACAGTGATGGAAGTGGCCTAGATGACAAAAAGGGGAATATTTACTAGGCTCTCGAATTAATGTACGAAAAATGGGTGAAAATATGTAGAAAGAATGAAAGATTGAAGGAAGAGAATCTTTCCATGAAGAACACCATCCAAGAGCTAGAAAATAATTTGATGTTGACATCAAATGAGCTTGGTGAACCTATAATGAAATTAGTAAGTACTGAAAGGGATTGAGAATGTTAAATGGAGGTACCGAAAAGCTAGAAAAGTTGTTAGAAATTAGTAAAGTTAAAGGAGATTTTCAAGGCATTGGTTATAAGGGTGAGTGCTCTAAAGTGAATGAGAAGAAAGATAACATATCCAAATTTGTCCGAGAAGAAAAAACATCGAGAAAGAATCGAAGATTTATACCCACATGTCATTTTTGTGGAGTCATTGGACATATAAGGTCAAGATGTTATCAGTTACTACAAATGATGTTTCAAAGGGGTCAAAACTGAAAATCTAGACACTCTTCATTAAATTTCCAGCAACATCTCATGGTATCGAAGCAAGTTTGGATTAGAAAGGGTCAAGTACAAGCACAAAAACGTAGTGAAGGAAAAACAAGAAAATGCCCAGATTTGTAGTTAGTTACTACAGATGAAGTAACTGCAGAAAGTGACTCACAACTAGTTACTACAGATGGAGTAGCAACAGAAAGTGGTTTACAGTTAGTTACTGCTGAGGAAGTAACTGGAGAATTTTCAGTTACTTTGGATGATGAACCAACTAAAACAATGAAAGCTAATTTGAACCGAGGTTCTTCATCTCAAATTTGAAGAAATCATCTAGCAGAAAATGTTATTAGAGATATGAGCGAAAGAAGAAAAACAAGAGAAAGAAAAAGGGTTGATTATCAAGAACTTGCAGGCTACTTATGTTACACATCTTCATTCGAGCCAAAGGAAAACACCAGGTTTGAGATTCTTCGAGGGGCACAGGGACAGTGTGCTTTACATTTTTGAAGTATTTTTTGTGTTGTTAAAAGGAAAAAAAGAAAAGAAAAGATTTTTTTTTATTCTTTAGTTTTATGCTATTATTGTCATCTCATCTTTTTTAGTAGTTTGCATTGTGACTTCTTTTTGGCTCTACCGAAAACTCCTCAACTCTCTCATTGGTATGGATCTCTCATGGGTATCTGTCTATCTTTCAGGCATATCTCTCAGTGTTTTGAATGGTGGTAATTTTTCTTCTTGGCGTGTATATGATCTTTCCGCTGCATCTATTGGTGACTATTATGATTATGTTTTTTGTCCCAAGGAGGAGACATCACATTATTTATGGTG
This sequence comes from Erythroxylum shatona, assembly GCA_027568895.1. NCBI lineage: Eukaryota > Viridiplantae > Streptophyta > Magnoliopsida > Malpighiales > Erythroxylaceae > Erythroxylum > Erythroxylum shatona. The sequence continues at coordinate 20,560,684 of JAOSBK010000205.1, read as the reverse complement.
AATGTTACATTTAAGGGGAGATTTCAAGATATATATGTGACTATTCGTCTTGCTTTTTGGCATTTTTTTGTCCCAAGAGGGAGACATTTACCAATACTGGATGTAGATACTTTATTTTTAGTGGTCTTTCTTTTTTTTCATTGCATATTAACTTATCACTACATTTTGTAGACTCTCATGTCACATGGAATCCAAGAAAATAACTATGTATTGTGATTTATCGATGCAATACACTAGACTCATCTTTAAAGTTAATTTATTGTTGTATCTGTAAGAATTTGTCAAACAATCTCCCTACTAGTTAGGGCTCAACCTGCGTCCTATTAAGTGTGGACTATTATTGTTCTTATTCTATGACTGTAACAATTATTAACCTTCTATTTCCGAGTTTGAACTCGAATATGATATTCAACAAATCGCCTTATTTCCTTTTGCATATATTGTGTAAAATATTGAATTCAAATTCTTATATTTCTAGAAAATTCAATAAACAATGTATTTCAGGTAAAAATATGCCACCAAAGAGACAATGTGATGTATGTGACCCAGGTTTAGATGCATATTCGGAGGTACTTACTATGAAGGTGGACTGTCACAGTTTGCAACTACAACTGAATCACCTCCTCCCCCTCCAGAGCCTATAGTTGTAGATGACGCATCACCTGCTGTTCGTCATGCTACACCATCCCTAACTGATACATCATCCACTACCCTTTTATCGTATGAAGGAGACAACTGTCAGCCTAGAGCTGAGAGACCTGATGAAAGAAAGTACATAACAATTGTTAATAATCTGTAAGTGAAATCGCATGAAACAATATATATGTTTATAATTAAGTTATAGGTTTAAATTTTGGCAAATGGTATAAAATTATTTGTTTTTATATTAGGTTGATTCCGTCTGGACCGTGTTCTAGAAATATGACATTTAAATTTAAGGAGATGATTGATCCTGAGGGTTATATGTGGAAGAATATCTCTCAGGCCATAAAGGCATTTTACTTTCAGGAGTTTGAGGTACAATAAAAAATTATTTTCTTTTTCAATTGATTTGTATACATTAATTAGATAAATATTATTATATTATAAGTTATCAAATTTTTTTCTTTTTATTTCAGAAAGAATTTTTCTGAGATTTTGGTTTCGACGTGATCATACATAAAGTATGGGAGAGGCGAGCTCGTATACGTTATCGCAACTTTATTGGTACGATACGCAAGGTTGGTGTACAACCACCTTATATTTCTGAGCAAATATGGAGTCGTTGGCAGGAGTATTAGACATCACCATAAGCAATACCCATCTCAAGGCGTAACTCGACCAACAGATATAGAGGCCCAGGGGGATAGAGTCTTCCCGTACATACGGGGGAATCAATTACCCACCACGAGCATGCAAAAAGACTTATAAGTATCTAAACATGACACTTATATTTTAATTGTTTTACTTTGCTGTATTTCAGTTTAATTTGATGAGTGAATGTTGAAATGAATATATATGTATTATGGATAATGAAAATGGTATAGTCTAGTGTCATATATGGCTGTTTTGAGCTATTTTATTTGTTCAATAGCAAGTAAATATCATAAAAATAAAGAAAACTCTGCCAAAATTCTTATAAATTCTAGTTTACATATAACATGTTATTCTGATGTAGCAAAAGTCTATGGGCATAAGGCCTAAACCTCGTAAGTTATTTATGCACACTCACACTAAGAAGCATGACGATGTGACATTCGTCAACAATCAACATAAAAAACTGAATGTATGTGAAATTTATGCTTTAATACTGTTTCTTAATAATTATTACTTACTAATATAAACATTGCTTTCTCATATGATCAAATACAAAAAAGTATTCAGCGACAGTCTCAGCATGAACAAGTTGTTAATGAGAGTCAGACGTACCTTGATGCAGTGGATGGTAGGGACTTTCGTGGAAGGATCTTCAGGTTAGGTTCATTTGTGAACGCTTTTTGTTCGCAATCCTCCACGTCCAGTACAACAACATCTAATAGACGGTCGCGAACTGATCAAGTCAATTAGCTTCATACCACAATGGACACATTAATAGACTATATAACTCAGCTGAGACATGAGGTGGATGAGTTGAAGGCGAGAAGTAGCACCTCAGAGTACTCGCGGTCACCAGGACATTAGGATTGTTATAGTCATTTGCTTTGAATTACAAAGACTTATTATGTACACTATAATGTTTTTATTATCAATCAAGATAATTTTAACTTTATATTATCAATCAACTTTCTATTTTAACAAATTAAATATATAAGCAAATCAAAATATTATGCACGAATAATTCATAACTGATAAAATTATGCATTAATCATAAGATTATGAAATAAAATTTAATGTAGGGATTTTTAAAAAATATTTTAATATACTTTACTAACGAAAAAACAAAATTACGTCGGTAAAATCTATTATATTTACCAACAGAAAGCATAAACTGTCGATAAAATCCAATATATTTACCGACGATTAATCTTCGTTCCGTCGGTAATATTGCAAACCGTCAGGATTTTCTAAACTACGATTTACCGACGGTCAACCATAACCATCGGAATATCACCAATGATATTATGTTACCGTTGGTGAATATACGACAGAATACTTATGTCCATAAGTAATTTTACTAACAGTTTACTGCAAATCTGTCAGTAAATTTACTGATGGTTACAGATAACCGTCGGTATATTTACCAACGGACCCATAATAAGTGCATTGGTAAATTTACCTACGCTTATTTTAACGACGTCTTTATCCGTCGATTGTTTCCGTCGCTAATTAATATTACCGATGAAATCTAAACGTTTTATGTCAATAATTTCTGCCGCTAAACAACGTTTTTCTTACAATGTGTGTTGTCAAGTTTGTTGGCCCTTGAGGCACCCATGCATTGCTTAATGACCAACTTACGTTCTTCTGTATAGATGAAGAAAGTAGTTAAAAGAAGAAACGCGTTTTATTACATAACAGCAGCTTCACGGGTGACGACCTGGGTTATATATTTATGTATAATTTCTGACATAATTTTCATCAGACTTAGTTTTTGGTGGAGGTCATGGAAAAGGGACTATAGGTGGGAGTACAGTGAAGGGGAAACTTCGGAATCCTTGCTCCTCAGTGGTCAGTTCTTCAAATATGTTTCCACGGTTTAGTGGAATTAAGCCTTGAATATCAGAGAACATTTGTAAGAACTCAAGGTGGAACCGAGTCCCTGATCAAGCAAATGAATTGGCCCTCGCGTTTTACGCGCAATAATGACCGAGTTGATGATCTCATCGGTAGGATGAAAGACTGAAAGGACTTCAAAGCCACGAAGGTCATTAGGATCAATTACTGGGTATAGAAATGCTCGAGCATCATGTGCACTCCTTAGCAACAGAAGAGCTCCAGTAGCCATGTGCTCAGCCAAGTGGTTAATGACCTGGAGTTTTTCTTCCTTGTTCATGCCCACGAGAGCTGCCAGGAAAACAACTTCATATTCTTTCAAGCTTGCTGAAACATGCATAATATCTGCAGTGTGGAAAAACATTCTCTTGGATAAGTCAGGATCAGATGAAATTAGGCGGAGGGCTTTCGAATTTGCCGATGGGTCAACATCATAGTTGTGAAAGTTGGTAGTCTTCAGGTGATTTGTAGCTAAAATGATTGATGTGAGTGGAAGGGGACCAGAACCAACAAAGGCTACACGTTTAGGAACCTGCACACAAATATCGTAAAGCATGGAAGACTCCAATTTGCTAAGTTCGACGTAATTGGAATAGTAAGGGAAAGCCCTGATATGGTCAAGAGAGTTGTCATAAGATCCTATTAGGGTAGAGAAATGACTTTCTAAGAGACCCTCGGCTTTCCCACAAAGCTTAATTAGTTTGGACCTAATGTCTTGAACTCTTGGACTCAATTTGTCAATGTCAAGGTCACATTGTGGTATACATACGAGTACAAGCTGGGTGAAGAGAGAGTTGACATGCTTAGAGGGGCTTAGGTTTTCTAAGCTTGCAATCTTTTCATAGATCTCGGAGACCTTCTCTATCAGCAACTCCTTTTGGCAAACCATGGAGACACAAGTCACTGAGCAGAAGTTGCAGACAAAATTGGTCAAGTGATCCATCCAATGCTCCAAGGGAAATATTTATAGGGATGTGGGCTACAGAAAGTGATTTCTTCTTTCCCCATTATAGCAATGGCCATTCACGGTATGGCACGTTGAGATACTATTATGTTTATTACGATGGTTCATTATGAGATTAACTGGAAATATTTCTTCGGGACGAGGAGAACCGCAAACGGCCCTCACCAAAAATTAAAACATAAAAAATCGTCCAGAAGAATATATACATATATATAAAGTTACCTTTGATAAATTAATTTCTGATAAGATTACTATGATAGGATGTTGAAATCCAGCAGAATACACAAGGAATTGCAGCTGAAGGAAGGTGGACGAGAGCCAAGCCAAAAGGGCTAAATCCAAATAATCCCAGTCATGAAGCACTTAAGTAATGAGTCATGAGCACTACACAATTTTTTGGTTATGGTGCGTTTAACTTTTTACTCTTGGACGCCCCATAACCAAAACTGAAGTTGCAGTTGACATCCAACTGCTTGCTGACACCTCATTCGGTGTGTCTTATTATAATGGAAAGCTCGGACCTGTATTCCTGAAGTCCGTTGTGAAGGTTTCTGGCTTACTATACGACTATTAATAATTCTTTGTAAAGCACTGTAATAAAGAAATACACCAGTCAAGCCCGTGAGCATATCATGTCGACATATTATGTTGTCATGAAAGCTTATCTTAAATATCAAATATTGTCAGCATATTTGACATTGGCTTTCTCTTCCAAATTCAATAATGGGTTGCAACTCAGATCTCATTCATGTCTTTGTGGTTGTAATTGGATTAAAGCTGTCTGCTCTTCATTCCTATTATTTAGATGAAAATATTTTCTTTTCACTCTTTACTCTTGCTTTATGACAGAAAGCTGGACGTTGCAATTATGGTGCCACATAAACTTTGGCTGTATGTGGATGATCTCTGAAAGCATTTGCTGCTCTAACAGTCATCGAACAGAGAAGAAATGATTGGAGCAGAAGCATGCTGAAAGAACTAACGTCTCACATTTGGCAAAGATCTTTCCTTATTTTTATCAGGTTCTTACAATTTGGGGAAATAGGGACATTTTCTTTCAGAATAGAGCTTGGGAAGGGGATAGTTTTGCTTATTTGACTCAGTAAATCTAAACCAGATAAGAAACCTATATAGGCCTTGCAACCCTCATAATAAATATGTAAGAATACTTTTTGTTTCGTTAAAATAAATTAGAAAATACTACCTCTGAATAGGATAAATTAATTGTCCAAAAGTGCATTATGCGTAGTACCTAAGGTGCAAACAAACTGGCAAGGATAAGATCCATGCTTTCGGCTTCATTATATATCTCTTTAATAAAAATAACAGTAATAATAATAATCAAAGCTGTTTATTAATTAAATTAAATCAATATAGCTAGCTTTCCCATTAACTCTAAATAATTTTTGTCAATTCTCTTGCACGTCGCTCAATGGCTTCAGGATTCTGAAGGGCTCATAAAGAAGGCTAAAAGGGCTTGACCCAAATACGCAAAAGTAAAAGGTTAATTTTTCAATGTTTGGAAACTCAGATCTTGATGTGGCAACTCACGAGTCTTAAGACCCAAAGTAAGAGTTTAGCCCACAGCCTCTTTCACTGTAAGGCGGTAGGCGGAAGCGGTTGAGTTTCATCTGTTTGTCTGACACGCCACATGGAATCACTTTATATTACGTGTTTGCCACTGGTTTCAACCTGAGAGGGTGTAAAAAAGTCAACTACTTCTCCCTTTAAAGCTTTGAACTTTCCAAACTTTTCTACCTCACAGAACAAAGTTAGAGAAACCGTTGAAGAGTGGTATCGAAAAAGATGGAGGAAAAGAGTGGGATGATTGGGAAGTGGTTGAAGAAACACCTTCACCTCTACGTTGCTGCAACAAGACACACTTTTATACTCAGCATTCGTGATGGGTCAGTCGATCTCTCCAATTTTAAGAAATGGCTGGTATGGTTCCTCTACTTTGATTATGATCTAATGGTCTGGGCATGTGTTACTGTTCGCCCATCTTTGATTTTTTCTGTTTTCATGTTTCTTCTGTGTTTGTGTAAATCCCAGTTGTGTTTTTACTGAATGTCATCTGATAAGAATGATAGAACATTTGATTGATCAGTTGATTGGAACAGACGTAGTCGTCCTGTTTTAGGTGTCACATGTACTCCAATGACGTAGTCTGGATTTTGCAACTTACATAGTGCTCTGTTGTTCACTGGCTTTGGTCCTGGACACTGTATTGATCACAAATCATTAAGAGTTGCAGGCACAGGATTATATATTTGTGAGAGAGTTTGTCCCTTTTGTGGCTAGCGTAATGATTAAAGCTTCCAAGACTTCGGACGATAAGAATGATATGGAAGCTATATTGGGTGGTTTGATCTCTCTAAATGATGAGATTGACTGGTTCAAGCAAGAGGCCTCAAAATGGAGTATTCCACTCTCTGGCACCATTGTTCATAAGGCAAACGAGGATTACTGCATGTGCGTTATCTCTTTGATACAATTGAATTTAAGAGGAGATAATTAGCTGATCACTATCCGTGTTCTGGTGCTATAGCTGCAGAATTCTCACCTTTAATTTGAATTTAAGTGGAGATAATTAGCTGATCACTATCAGTGTTCTAGTGCTATAGCTGCTGAATTCTCACCTTTAATTTAGGTTGTTTAAGCTAACACTGAGTCCGGAAAGTATTTGCAGGTTTCTGTCGAGTCTGATGTTACCAGAAGTCGAATATGCTGTGGCTATCACAGCCTTTTGGGCCATTGAAGCTGTGTACCAAGAAAGCTTTGCCCATTGTCTGGAAGAAGATAATAAAGTCTCTCAAGAATTACAAGAAACTTGCAAAAGATGGGGTAATGAAAAATTCGGTGATTACTGCCGTTCTCTTCAAAACATTGCGAATCGCTGTCTAGAGAAGGCTCCAGACCACGTTTGTGCAAGGGCTGAAGTAGCATTCCAGCGTGTTCTTGAGCACGAAGTTGAGTTCTGGAACATGAGTCATGAAGGTGTTGGAAAGAGTATAGATATCGTGTAGATTTTATGTTCTCTTGCCCCCTACATGTTGTTTGTTACCTTTTTTACTGCGAAAAGAGTATGAATTGGTGATACCCTGTAGGCAACTAATGGCATGAAACTGCCGTGCTGATCATAAAGTAGTTGCCTTTTTACGTTCCTAATTTATTTTTGCAAAAGAGTGGTTTCAGGTGCTCTTATTCCTGTAGTGATAACTAAGGGAGTGATGCTAATATTAATAATGGGGCTTTAACCAAACCTACTTTGGTGTGCCATATTAAATAGTTGGAAGACATCTTCCTTTTTGGTCTTGTTCGGTGTAAACTATTTCAGCTCGCTAAGCACTCATGCAACGTTAAGTTTCAACTGAATGAAAACATCAGGGGCTTAAACAGTGTATGTACCTTTCCATGTAATATATGACTTACTATTCAAACATGGATGCAGTTAAGATTGTCGGAATATGAGTATAACATCAAAGAGAAGGTTGCGGCGAGGACACAACAACCAAATTACTAAATTTTACTCAAGGTCAGATAGGTGATAATGAGTCTTCCCATGCTTTAAGACTCGACAGAGAAACACTAATTATGGATGCAAAAAAAAAATTGTATGCTTTGGCTAATTATGTCAATTTTCTGTTTTGTTAGGTTTGTTTGATGCTTTTTTTGGCGGTGTCCCTGCTTTAGTATCTCATTTGTATCATGTAAATATGATATGGCCGATTGATTTCCTTTTACTTTTCTAATTTTGCACCTTCGGCATGATTCTATTATGCTAATCAATACATTGAAACTAATCACTTACTTTTTCGTTTTTTCTTTTTCACTCAATGTCAATTTGATTCGGTGAGAATGCGTTTTTAGGCTCCATTATCCAATTATCATTCATACATTTAGATTACATTGTCATCTAGGTTACAAATTGTGTTCTATCCAATGGGGTTGGCAACTCTATTGAGAATGATGTCTCTTAGTCCATTATTGCAATGTTGGATCAAATGGTAAGATATATTTAGTCCAAACTTTACTCTCTTAGGTGGGTTAGAAGGAACAATTTAGGATTTGGGCATAACAATCGGCTTGACATTGTGCTTGGTGTTGTCGTTTGTGTGCCTATTGGAGTTGTGAAGAAGTGTTATGGAAGTGATATTGTAAATTATGGTGAGTAGTTGGCTTGATTATTTGTGTTGAAGAATGCCTCCAAGATTAATAGGAGTAAGGTTTCCTCGTATGCTTCTTCATCAATATCATCCCCTCTGGAGGAGGACATTCCAAAGTTCAAAAATCTAAAGAAGATGGAATTATACAATAAGAGGAGCAATAATCACATTGTCATTAAAAAGACCATAACCCCAAACATTGATTTTTGTTTGCATTTTTTCGTATAAGGAACTAGCCATACAACTCTAGCTAGTTACCTACTTCTTAAGCTACAATGTCCAATTTCAATCTAATAGGTTGAACCAACTCTGAATATTAAATTTATACCTTTTACACCTGCTTTTTTAGTGATCTAGGCGAAGCTGAACCACTTTGATGATCATCATTGATGTTGTAATCCATCAGTGACGTATAACCCTCGGAATTAATTTCCTCTACTTTTCTTTTGTCAAACCACCTCTGACATTCCTTTTCCAGTTAACTAATTTTTGAAAAAAAAACTTTCCACGCACATCCTTTGTTAGTTCTCTTGTCTTTTAAGATATGAAACCAGACCTAGCTCCTTAGTCTTCTCTCTACGAAGCAACTTCAAATCTCCACGAGGTTCCTCCTTTCTCCGCACTAGAATTCCTTATGCTACCTAGACCCTTATAGAGCCTTTCCTTCCATGGAAACCATGTTAAGTGGTTGGCTCCTTTGTTGTCTCATGTTGGTTGGAGACAACAATTGGAGCAATGCTCTTACCTATATAAGGGGGTTGCTACCTCCTTGTCTAATGCACCAAACAAAGTCAAAGATTTGTATGACAAATTTGACTCTAGTTAAATT
>JAOSBK010000205.1:20539681-20551433 GCA_027568895.1 Erythroxylum shatona | reverse complement strand
TGAATTATGTATGGATGATGTGAGTTGAAATTAGATATACTTGAAGAAGTTATCCACTTGAGTTGATGAACTTTGAATGTGAATTGTTGTGGCTTATAAGTGAGAGGTTATGGAAATGAAAGATAGGATTTTGTGGATGTTGAGAATTGGATATAGGTGATAAATAAAATGAGTAGAGATTAAAGAGTTTAATGAAATAAAAATTGGTAGTTGAATTGTTATGAATGATGTTGCATTAGAGGAAGTGAATTTGGTACAATTTTCAAGTCTTTCATATTGATAAAAATTTGTATTTTGACTTCAAGAAAAAAACTATACTAATATGGGCTAAACTAGACAAAGTTGTCCTTGGAGTTGTAGTTTATCTTTCTAACTTTCCAATGCTATATAGTATGAAATTTTTAAATTATGGAGTTAAAAGATATGAACATTAGAAGTTTATGATGCTGCATAGGATGGAGATTCGGGACAACTACATTGATTTGAAATTTAAACCCTTTTGGAGGTAAAATATCTTTTTGGAGTCTTCATAAAAGTTGTAGGTCTAAAAGTTCTCTTCTAAATAGTTTTTGAATGACCTTAATCAGATATTTTTAGTAAAAATTATGTCCTTTTTACCAATATAGGTCGGAAGAAGAAAAGCAGGAAGTGACAAGTTGTGATCGTGACTTTGTGGATATTTGTACAAGTCGCGATCTCGACCCACAGGTGTCCCTCCCCAAACCTGAACATATTCCACTCTTTTGGTCATAACTTTGTCATTCGACCTCCAAATGACCTGATTTTTGAAGCATTAGTTTCCTAACACATTTCTATATCTCTCCATAAAAATTTATGACTTTTGGTTTTGATTCAAGAAAATAAGGATGGAAAGAAAGTAAGGGTATCAGTTGGAAGAGCATGAACTAGATATTTCACTGAGCATACTTCGATATTTGGATGATATCTTGATCTATAGAGTTCCAAATGAAATGATTCTTATTTCTAAATACACTAGAGACATAGAGCTACAAATCCTATGAGGAAATTGAATTTTAATTCAGTCTCTAAGACTTTCAATTTCTGGATAGAAGTTGAGTATCGTGTACTGTTTCAATTTAATAACAACTTAAAAATGTTTAGGATTTAACTTTCAGACTTCTAAACAAAATTGAATGATTTTAGTGTCATTAGAAACTTAAGACAATTGGGAACAAATGTTTTGAAGAAATCAAATTGTAATTCCAATTTGAGGTTTCCCAAAATTTGTTCTGAAATAGGAGAAATGAGTTTGTTTTTAATGTTTGACTAGTGTGGGCATGCCACCCTTGTGGGATGCACGTTCGGATGTCACTTAGGACATCGAGCCTATGACTCGCGAGGGCGAGACCCAACACTCACGGTATCAGAGAATGAAGATGAACCGATGTTGGCTAAGGAGGGCTCATTGAAACAACCCTACAAGATAATACGCATGCTCAAGTATTATGATATTCTACAAGAATTGGCCTCTGGAAACGGGGTCCAACATAGACAATATTTAATTATAATGAATATAAAAACTATCAAAATAATAACTCAAATATTAATAATTCCTTTCTTAATTTTTTTAAAGTATAAACTCTGGTTTAGTGAATAAAGAAATTGGTTATTATAATATAAGTAGAGTAACTGCATAGTTAATATGACATTTTGTGTAATTATAGACTTTAGTTAATTTCAATATTTAAGTTTGAGTTAGTTATTATTATTATAAACACATTGTCAAAATCATGGGAAAATAAAAGGTTCCTTCAAGAAGAATTAAAGGAAGGTTTCCTAAGATTTTGGAATTAGTGTTGCTTAATATTCAATTTGGCTAGGGTATTAGAGCCACTTTCCCTTAAAATTTCTTATGCATTATTAGTAGAGACTAGCTAAAAAGTAGAGAAGATGGAGGATTCGACTAGAGAATACATAGGTGAGATGATAAATATTTATGCTACAAAGCTCAGATTAACTGGATATGTTTGGTAATAACCTGTTTAAGTGAATACATAGGTGAGATGATAAATAGTGAAGAGGACTTTTATGCTACAAAGCTCAGATTAACTGGATATGTTTGGTAATAACCTGTTTAACTAGATGAAATTATAGATCATGGTGGAGGGTAGGTTGTTAAAATTGCTTTGGGTGCTAAGAATAATTTAGGGTTTCTTAATGAAAATTAACAAACTAGAGGTTAATTCAAAAGGGTTTGAATAATGGCAAAGGGTAGAACATTATTACTGAACTCAATTTCTAAAGATTTAGTAAAAAGATTCATATATAACACTTCAACTAGAGGTTAATTCAAAAGGGTTTGAATAATGGCAAAGGGTAGAACATTATTACTAAAGTCAATTTCTAAAGATTTAGTAAGAAGGTTCAAATATAACACTTCAACTAGAGGTTAATTCAAAAGGGTTTGAATAATGGCAAAGGGTAGAACATTATTACTAAAGTCAGTTTCTAAAGATTTAGTAAAAAGGTTCATATATAACACTTGTTCAAGGGATCTTAGGATTGAGATATTGATACATTTGGGGAAAGTAATGGTCCGATCACTAATCAATTGTAAAAGCAAATTATTGTTTCAGGAAATGTACCGATAATATAATATGATACAAAGCTTAAAAGATTACGAGATGAATTAGTTGAGTTAGACCACTCTGAAAGCATTGAGAAGATTGAAAAAATATCGTGAGATTTTTTTATGGGATTGATTACGCGTGTACGTGTATCCATTCAGTTTAATTTAATCCTTGACGAAGCCTGTTTCACTATTTCTCTTAAATACAAAACACTATCACTTCAGTTGTCGGTTACCCACTACCGACAGTAAGCAGTATTTAGAAGAAAGGAAAAAACATTATTTTAAGATTGTAACTAACCCTTCCAACAAAGCCTTTGTCCAATGAAATCATGACAAGTAGACAATATTGCAATTATCGACGTGTCAAAGTCGTCCTCGTCTCCACTACCAACCTTCGAAATAAAACGTAAAAACTACGAACAAAAAAATATCTAATTGTCGTCTCTCTTCCAGTTTCAAAAAAAAATTGTCGTCTCTCTTCCTTTATCAATTAGCGTCTCCTTGTGGACCTCCGGTTCTTCTACAAAGAGGGATCGATCAGCTAATCTGTCGGTGGTGATTGGTCGAGGAATTAGTATCGGACGGTGATTAGGTTGAAAGCTTGATCTGATGGCTGAGGACAAGTATAATCTGAAGAATCCGGCGGTCAAGAGGATTTTGCAGGAGGTTAAGGAGATGCAGTCTAATCCATCCGATGATTTCATGAGCCTCCCTCTTGAGGTTCGCTTCCTCTATTCATTAAAGCTTTTTTTTCTTCAAATTTCTGTCGCTCTCTGATCTATTTTTTATTTGTATTCATGTCTTCTTTTTTTGTTAATTATATGCTAGATTTGTTGGGTCTTTTTCGCTTACTTTCTGGGGATTTGGATCTAAGGATTTACTTCGACGCTAATTGTTGATTTTCTCTTCACTTTGCGGTTTTAATTTGGCTTATTGAATTACGTTGATGATATGTTATCTATTTTGAGAATTATGATTATATTGGGAATTTTAGGCATATTTCGTGATGATTAATTAGAGCAATAAACCCTCAATTTTCAAGTATATTTGTTTTTTCTTTATAATTTTCAACCTTTGATTTGTTGTTGCAGGAAAACATATTTGAGTGGCAATTTGCAATTGGGGGACCTCGTGACACTGAATTTGAAGGCGGAATTTATCATGGACGGATTCAGTTACCTGCCGAGTATCCCTTCAAGCCTCCTTCATTCATGCTGTTGACTGTAAGATATACAGTTTCTCTTATATATGAGTTTGATTTTTACTTGCTTTGGACCTTTTTTTTTTTCCTTACCTTGTTTGCAATATGCTAACATGCTCACATCACATGCCATCTTTTGCAGCCAAATGGTCGTTTCGAGACCCAGACAAAGATATGCCTAAGCATATCAAATCACCATCCGGAGCATTGGCAGCCATCATGGAGCGGTAAATTTCCAGTCTTGCATTTTGGTAGAAAGTTTTCTGAGCTTCTCTGATCACAAACTGTCTTGTCCAAGCTGTTCTTAAGAATAGAGAATTGAGTTCATGTGCAAGTCTAAGTTGGTGTAACTGATATTACATTTTTATACTTTGACAGTACGGACAGCGCTGGTTGCACTTATCGCATTCATGCCCACCAACCCAAATGGTGCATTGGGTTCACTAGACTACACAAAGGAAGAAAGGCACACTTTGGCCATCAAATCTCGTCAGGCCGCACCAAGATTTGGGACTTCTGAACGTCAAAAACTCATTGATGAGGTTTGTTAGTTTGTATTGTTTGTAAATTGTTTGTGCACCATCTGGTGGTAGTGATGAAACACTTTGATCACAGATTCATGACTATATGCTTAGCAAGACACCTCCTGTTCCTCAACTCGGCCCCTCTGTTGGCTCTGAAGAACATGCTACCGATGGGGAGATTGAAGCCCAAGCAGGGCAGCAAGATACTGGAGCTGTAGCTACTGGACAACAGATCGCAAATGCAGTTATTGGTGAAAATATTGCACAAGGCGAAAGGATTATCGAAGAAGTACAAGAAGCTCCCGTCAATGAAAATCTTAGTCCTGCTGTTGTCAGAGTACCAAGGGAGATTCCTTCCAGAGGCTTAAGTGAGCAGCAGGAGCTGAAGACGGTGACCAGGATAAAAAAACCTGCAGATGATCGGTTATTCACATGGGCTGCTGTGGGACTTACCATGGCGATAATTGTTCTTTTGCTGAAGAAGTTCATGAAGGCTAGTGGACATGGTGCTGTGTTTATGGATGAGTCTTAGTCTCCAATATGTTTCGGTCTAATTTTATAGAAAGAGCGGAGTAAAGAAACAGAAATATTTACCAAGTTTTTTCGATTTCATGGAGACATTTTCTTGCATGTTATTTTCGTTCAGAATCTGGTACTGGTACTCAGTGATTGTAAGTAATAACGTAAATTGGGGAACCTGGTTTTGCAATTGTACGTATGGTTATAGTTTAGAAAGTGCCGTTTTTCTTCAATCTGACTGTCGTGATCTCTTTTGTGTTTCTTCTTTTTCTTTTCTGCTTTTTTTTTTCCCCTTTGGTTCAGGACAAGAATTTAGCTTTTAGCAATCATATTAAAAAATAATTTCTTATAGCACAGTCCTAGGAAGCAAACAGTAACATGACAACCAAATTATTTTTCTTTTTTATGTTAAAAGATCTCTGAAGAGTTGCCAATGTAGCTGTCGTGCTTTTAAGCATTTTTCATGTTGTCTTTAACCGCCTCTCTCCGTCCGACCGCTGGAATTGCTAATGTAAGGATCCAACACATTGTTAACCATTTCATTGCATAGCCAACATCATTCAATTCAAACCTAAACCATACTATGTGCATCTTCAAGTTAAACCATTCTGTTCTTGAAAGGACTACGTTTACGTTGATTTATTAATGTCTGGAATGGCATTCTCCATGTTAAATTTATATATCTCTGCCAAAAGTGATTATCTATCAAAACAAGGGCTAAGAACCAATGTATTCTTGACTCCACCCCCATCGGAGCACAAAAGAAACACAATCTCATACATCAAACCACTTTGAAGGTTTATAATCCTACTCGCATACTGAAAGCGCACGATTTTACCAATCTAAGGTACGAAGAATGCATACACTAAATTTTAGTGCGACGGACAATATCAGCCTGCAATTAAAGATTGCATCTGTCCATGTATTGCCTTATAACACTGAAGGCTGCACAGGGGAAGCTTGGACTTGGAATCACGATACTTGTAAGCATTTTCACAGTTTGGACCCGCACATTTTTCACGTGGAGGAGGATAACTGGAAACCAAAGAGCCGAACCATGAATTCATCAGATAGAAAAACATGTTCGTCAGTTACAAGCCACAAAAGACTACCAACATAAGACATACTGAAAGAGAAGAGTTCAGTGAAGTCAGAACATGGTGATCTTCTACCTGCCAGGCAATGTATTGAATATATGTGGAAGACCAATATCATCTGAGAAAGTAACAACAGTTCCATTGGGACCTATTACCCATCTAATAGTATTTGATCCAAGTTCTTTCATTTTGGCATTCTTTCCCTGCATCAGATACTGCTTTCCCTTAGAGGTGCAAAAAAACATGGCGTAAAAGAAACCAGAGGTTAACTGTCAATTTCCAAGCACCTGGGCCAACTCATCTCGCTGTTTCTTCAACTTTGCTTCTCTCTTCTTTCTCCCAGAATCTTGACCAAGTATCTTTCTGATTGCCTCAGCCTAAACAAAGTCGGGTTATTTTGCCATACCCATGAGTCAGAAAATACTGAAATGTAAAGAATGGGAAAAGAGTTACCTGAGCCTCCTTAGCTGCCTTCTCTGATTGTAATCTTCGCCTCTGTGCAGCCTCTGCCTTCTTCAATTGCTGCTCCAGTTCAGAGAGTCTTGCCGTTTGTTCTGTCATAAGTAAATAAATGCATCATGACCTGTGTTCTTCCACCACTAGTGTACATACAATAATTACCGTCCAAAATTGGAAAGCTAGAACTTTTACATACAATAAGAGGGAAAATGCTCACTTTTAGGGCCCAAAGGTAAACCATTTGGGAACTCGATAGGACTGATGTCAGACCTAACACACTCATCTTTATTAGACTGAAGGGCTAGATTTTCTTCAGTGGAAGTTAGTTCATTCATTTTGGCAACAAATCCCAGCTTCCTGCTCTTATATCCAACTTCATGACCTGAAATTGGCACTTCTTCTACACCATTGCCTTCACCATGATGAGATTTTCCCAACCTACCCTTTTCTCTAGCATCTGTACTAAATTTTGAAGGTTTATAATTTCCCATGTCAGCATAGAGCCATTCACCAGATGATCTTCTATCTGAAACCTTTAATGTCCCCTGTTTTCTCCTCCTTTTTTCAGCCAACTCATCTTCATAATCTTCAGAGATCCTGAAACCATTCTGTCTTCTAAGGTAATTGACTTCATCATCATCAACATCATCATTTTCTTCATGAAACCCCAGCTCCATCATACGCTTCTTGGGTACCCTCTTACTTTTACGAACTGACTCATGTCTACAACTTTCACTCACATGCACACTTTCATCAGGCATCTTTCCTCTTAAATGCCTGTCCTTTACATAACTAGGATCCTGTGGTTGAAGTCAGAAAAAGATACTTGTTACAAGAGGTTTAGGAAGAAAAATGCATATTATTCCTTTAACAAAGCAAAAGTTGCCGAAAAAATAGAATCCTTTCAACCGAAGCAATTTGCTAGACTGGAATGCTTTAAACAGTTTCTTGCTATTTTTCAGAAACAATAGGGATCCTGATCTGAAACTACATTATGAGTAAGATAAAAAGGTCTAAGCTGTCCAGCCATTAAACAATCAGCAGCACTTGCTGGCATGATTTTTACCTGATGAGGAGCATCAACATATTGTGACGTTTTAGGGAGGTATGACCCACCACTGAATTCAAGTCCTGTCGCAGATTTGGCATGTATTGTATGCGTAATGCCACCTAACTTGAGCTTAAGTTTCTTCAACCTATTCTCGCTTTTTGGTCCATCAGAACCAACTGCTCTTTCCCTAAGGGACAAGTTATCCTCATTGTTTCTGGTGTCAAGATATTGTGTGCAAAGTGACAGTAGACTGTAAAGTTGTAAAAGTTTTTCAGGATTACAACAAGGTCGACGAGATGCAGTACTCCTCTTCTTCTTCTTCACAGAAAAGCTGAAACCAGAAAACTGGATCAAACCAAAATTATCCATATATGTCAACAATGTTTTTCACGCCTTGGTTGATATCAATATATGCTTCCTTTAAATAAAGAAACATAACTAATTAATAAAATCAACTGCAACAACTCCGAAGACCTGTATGCACAGAAGCAAGGATATTGTCAGTCAATGCGACAAAAGCATATAATGCCAAATCGAAGATATTATGCATGAGTAAAACAGGGTAAACCAAGCTCCATTACGCATTAATATTTGAGCATAGCATGGAAATAGCACAAACAAGGATAAATTATTGGTTGAAGCCCTATGCTGCATCAAAAGTGGGAAACCTAAAATTTAGCAATCTATAACTAATGTTGTTGGACAAAAAGATTATTCAGAATTTGATGAAACAAACTTGACCAGATATGTTAGTGCTTCTATCATTAAAGGAACAGGGAAACTCTCCATACAAATAATGTAGAGACATTATGAAATAGTTCAGACCAGGGCATATTCAATAAAGAGATTTAATCTTAAAATGTTGAGACAGAGAAAACTAGAAATCAAGATGAACACCCATTATAGGGACAGATAGAGAAAATTGCAGCAGATATTAAAAGCAACACATTTAGCTGGAAAACAGAAAGAAAAAAAGAAGATAAATCAAGAAACAAGATTGACAGTGACCTTTAAACATTTGATACAGAAGAGGCTAAACCATGGAACCAAGAGTAGATTTTTCCTCCTACTTTCCTCTATGAACTAACCAGAAAGAAAATGAGCACACTTAAGAAAATGAGCACACTTGCATAATTTTCGCATCCAATTCACACTCAGTAAGATTATTTGTAACTGAAGTTCCAAATTCACACTCACTGCACTATTCGCAACTGAAGCTCAAAACGCCATCCTCACGTGTCACGTCTCTCCAAGTGATATCTCTAAAAATAATACCATTTCCGTCTAAAGAAGGCATCTTTCTAATTGTCCATTGTTCAAATGTGAAAAGACATGCACATTTTGCATAAAAGTTCAATGAAGAAAAATCCAGTTCAAAGCAGCAAACACCAAACTCAAAAGCAACAAGAACCCGAAAGTAAGTGCAGGGATATTTACATATGAGGCAAGCGACCAAAACCCTAGACAATGTCTGCCGTTAGGAGGGTATCTTCATGACACGCACACGAAGGACAGAAGCAGAAAGACCCAGATTTTGTGGTTCTTTTTGCTTGTTCAAACTCGGAATGGCGTTGTATACTACGAAATGAAATGCAGCGGTGCGATAGTGGGCTTTACCATATTGAAAGGACTGATTTTGGTGGAAAACTGGAAGACTTAAACCCATTATCTTCTCCACAATATTGCAATTTTTGATCCTTTTTATTTCACTATTGTATCATCTTCCTCTCCAGAGATTTGTCTGTTCATGTATTCGTGGGTTAGAACTTAAAGCGAACAATAGTGAAGCGCAAAACAGTATCAGGACCTTGGGAAAGACAATATAACAAAACATAACGGGACGAATATCAAATTTTAATGTATTTTTGTTAAGGTAATGGACAAGTGGAACTTATTATTTATTATTTAATTTTTTAATTAATATAAAACTTTTAACATTATAATGTATAATTGAGTAATTTTGCTAATCAGTAAGCTTGTTTTAGAATTCTGAACCTAACTCCTCCCAATTTCAAGTTTGGATTTATTTTATAGGGTGTTTATAAACCTTCGAATTGGATTTAATTATATTAATAAGATTGAATTGAATTCAATTTACATTGTTTGGAGCAAACTCAGTAATATTAGAATTGAATTCAATTACACTGTTTGGAACACAATCAAAATGAATTCAATTATTTCATATGACATTTTCACCTTTGACTAAAAAATAATCTTATTAAATAATAAACATTCACAATTACCAAGAGCAAGTTATAAACATCAATTTCATTATAAGTGATATCATCAAAAAAATTCGTTATTAAAATGAAAAGAAAAAATTAATTGCAAATGACATTAGGCTAGACCGAGCTATGAAGACAATAAAAATCTATTCTAATTTGGAAGTTAAAAATGTATGAACGAGCAATAATTCTTTTGCGTTGACAACTACAAGGCACTATCAATTTTTGAAATTTCACTCCATATTACATAATATCATAACAAGTTTAACATGTCTTCCTATGATAAGGAGATATAAGATCGTTACATCAGAAAATTAAGTAAAAAACATTCATACTTGTATAGAACAAGTTATATCGTCCATAAAGTTCCACACTTAAGATCCCAAATAGAACAAGATTCACCTAAAATGTAACCAAAAACAAACAAACAAAAAAATCTAGATATATACAAAAAATTCGAGAAATGCAAAAGAATGTAAATAGGATGGGAAAATGAAATGAGAAGTTAAATCGAACAATGATTCTAAAAGAGAACGATGATCATAGATAAAAAAATGGAAAAGGAAAAGACACTCATGAACAAAGAAAAGGGAAAACTTGAATATGGTGGAAGGTGTTGATTCGTGGAGAAGGTGTTGTTGTTCCATTTCTTGGTGAGAGCGGCTGTTTGAGGGGGGAGGGGCTACTTAAGGTGAAGAGATATATGGTAAAGTTATATGAGTATTATTGGAAGGAATTGAAGAATTGAAGTTTCAGTTTGTAATTCAATTTCGATGTTTTTTCAGGTGAATTCAATTTATAAAGAATGATGGGGTTCAATTCATGTATGAATTAAAACCCATCTCTTTTTTATATTTCCAACACTTGAATTGAATTCAATGTTGCAATTCGAAAACATGTTCTTTATCATCTTTCTCTTGCACTACTTCACTCTTAAATAGATTTAAAAATAAAGGAAATACAGGTGTGTAATCACTTTTAACTTATTATGTTCTAGACTTTTAGGTAAGAATGTAATATTTGTATCATCTGATTAACACAATATCCATTATATAAATATAGTCACTTTCTTTTTATCTCTCTTTCTTTGTGTGGAGTTTATATATTTCTACTAAATTTGTTAGACATAGAGTTTGATATAGTCGTTTGGTCTTCCTTGTGTTGAAATTATCTTAGTGGGCAATGAATGGAGTTAAGGGAAAATCACATATTGTTGGTTAATGTGTGTTTCTTAATGGTACAGGGCAAAAAATTGTACATTATAGTGTGGATGTATTTATTTGGATATGGTTTCACTTTTATGGCATTTGTTATTTCTGGATATGGCATATAGTTTTATATGGTTGACATTTATTTTCTTATTCTCAAAGTCCACAATAGAAAGAACAATTATTATTTTATCACCATCTTCTTTTTAAGAAAGAGAGAAGAATATCATAAAGGTGATATAAACAGTAATTATTAAGCGTGTTAAAATTAATACAAGGATGATATAAAGTTATTTTGATGAAATTTCAACTTATAGGTCAGCACCTAGACAATTTAGTAGAGTGATAGCATAAATAACAAGGTATAAAAGTTGGATTAAATTAAACTAAAATACTAAAGTTTGGTGATAAAGTATGAATGCATTTGATTATAAGTACATATTATAAGTATTAGCAAAGTTGTCAAATGTGATGTTATTTAGATAAGCTATACGAATTGATGCGAGGATTAATTCTTAAGTAGTTGAAGTGGGTTGTTGATATAAGATTTGGTGAAATCAAATAGAAAGAGAGGTTTTGAGTAAGGAAGGACATATGCTATTGATTATGTAATGGCTCTAATTTAGATAGGTTATTATTGAAAATTAAGAAACGTTAAGTTAAGGAGATTAGTAATGATAGTGAGGGTGTTGGACCCTGAAAAATTTTTCTTTAACTTAAACATGATTTGAAATAGTTTTGAGGTTAGATAGATTAAATTTTTGGAGTTATAATTATGTCAAGGTTAGTAGGATTTATTGAATGTGTAAGTGGAATTAAAGTGTTAATGTAATAAGGATGTTCAAGGGCATTTTTGGGAGATCACTTAAGCATAA
>JAOSBK010000205.1:20508320-20538864 GCA_027568895.1 Erythroxylum shatona | reverse complement strand
CATAAACCATACCAATCTACTCAAAACCCGAAGGTATCAAAATCAAAATCATTCTTTTCTTATCAATTTCCTTTAAGGATAATACATTGGTACTTAAACATATGCATAATAACACTCATGTCTTTTCAATTATTATTTCTAAATTCCACTTAAAAATCGGGGTCCAACACTTTCATTCTCACAAACTTTTGCTCACTCTCCATCTTGATGCTGTGCATCAAGCAAACAGTTAAGTGCACCCAGTCTCCGAGTAGAATCCAAGTTTTGGAGCTGCAACTGAAGAAATAGAGTAGCAAATATCAGAGCACCCTTCCCAATCTATTCAGAAGAAGAAGGTATCTGATTTCAGTCCCTTAGTATTATTTCAAAATATTTTGATTTTGTGATATTAGATAGGATAGGATTGAGAGATAAGGTTGAGAATTTAGGTGAAAAAATTTAGTAGGGTGAGTTCATACATTTTCAATATCCTGTTTACCATGAACTAACCCACGAATTCTTTACATCTCTTCAATATGAACTGAGTAACCTAAAGGAAATGTGGTTTAGGATGCAGGGTCAACCTTACGAGCTTAATTATGAAAACTTGTGTGAAATTTGTGGTTTTCCTGAGTTGTCCATAATGGATCGACATGATGATTTACATCCCACCCACTTTTCGACTGAATTAATTGGGTTGGAGCAATTTGATGCCAAAAATTCCCATAACAGCATAATCAAAAATCATGAACAATTGTTGCTACATAAGTTCATATGTCAAATGGTTTTTGACAAAATTGAAACTAACAAGTGTTCAACCAAAGAACTTGTTCTATTATGATGCATAGATCATAACATCCCAGTGTGTACCTCTACCCACATCTTCAATGCAATTATTGCTATTCTACATAAGAGGAGCAATAATTTACGCTTAGGTTACTTGTTGTCAGCCATTGTTGAGTACTACGGAGTAGATTACAGCAGACAAACTGTTCATCGCCTTGAATTCTTAAACACTCATCATTTGTGGCGAGCTAAAATCTTGAAATCCCACAATATGAAACTTCGAGATATCAATGCAAAA
The DNA here is from genome assembly GCA_027568895.1 of Erythroxylum shatona. NCBI lineage: Eukaryota > Viridiplantae > Streptophyta > Magnoliopsida > Malpighiales > Erythroxylaceae > Erythroxylum > Erythroxylum shatona. The sequence goes on along the minus strand of JAOSBK010000205.1, from coordinate 20,537,801 downwards.
TCCCACATAAAGACTAGGGCAAGGCAAGCAAGTTCAAGTTTAGCACCTCAGTAACAAGAAGAAGACTCAACCAGTGAGGAGTCTGAAGAGGAGGAGGAAGAAGAAGAACTTGGTTGGAAGAAGGTGCATTGTAATCTCCAACAACATTAAAAAAAGACACTCATTGACACGCTTTTCAAAAACCCAAATAATACAAATAATTCTCTAAATTGGTATGAATTTTTAACAAACCTCATGGAATTGTTGACCTTGTAGCAGTTGCATAAAAAATAGCAGAAATTTCTTCCAGGATGATGAAGGAGATGGCTCGCACACAACGACACCAGAGTTGGGATATACGCTAAATTCATAGATACTTCGAGGCTCAAGGTGTTCAACTGCCATCTCTGACATCATCCCCACCTTAATTGCCATGATGATTATGTTCTAACCCTTTCTCTTTTAAATTTTGTCTTTATGTTGTGTTTATATTTTCATCTTATTTTATTTCCTTCTCACATTGAAGACAATGTGATGTTCAAGTGTGGGAAGGGTTGTGTGTTTTTCCTTTAAGTGTGTTATTTTTTTGTATATTGTATGCTAGGTTGTTTAGGTTTGCATAGTGTGATGTATGTGAATGTGGCAATGGCTAGGATTTAACATAATTGATTTAGCCTTGAACATAGTCTTTTAGATTGCAAAGATTTATTAGGTTAAGAAATTAGTGACCTAGATTCTTTAGTTAAATATGTAGTTTAACTATGATACAGTGTTAGTTTATTTACCCTAGGAAGTTGTCAATGTCAGACACGGGTCAAGGGGAATGAAATATTGGATCATTTAGAGTAGGAAATTATTCTAGTTCTTGAAGAGAAATTAACTGGACAAGATTATCCTCTACCAGATTCTACTCCAGTTAGAAAGTTAGGTAGAAGGGAAGCGAAAACTAATAGGGTGACCCCTCAGATTTCTTTATAAGTATGATTTTTTAGAGCACTAGGGGTTAAATGATCCCTTTAAATAATAGATAGTTAAGAGTCTGATTTTGGAGTAAAAATCACTAGTTTTGGGCTTATTGGAGACTAAAATAAAGGCTCCTAAAATTAGGGATAGTCTAGAATTTTTAAGCAGTAAATGGTCCCTAGTTTCTAATCATTTGCATCATTACAATGGGAGAATAATCTTGGCCTATGACTCTGAACTTGTTTAAATTTCCATTATACATAGTTCTATTCAATGCATTTATTTCTTATATTAGCTAGAAGGTAGTCCTATTACTATCTTATATGCTTCCAACTTTGAATTTCAAAGGGTCAAATTGTGGGAAGATCTAAGAAGACTTAAAAGTAACAAAGCTTGGCTGATAGTGGGACACTTCAACTATGTCATCTAACCTAATAAAGCCGATGGTACTATAGTTAACTTAAGGAATATTACTAGAGAGCTATGACAAGTTCTCAACTACGTAGAGGTAATAGATTTGAAGTATGCTAGACAACTTTATACCTAGTCCAATAAGCAACAGGGTGATCTGTTAATCAGGAAAAAGCTTGATAGAGTGTTTAGTAAATCAGACATGGATGAGGAAATTCCTTAACTCTCTAACTATGTTTGGTGTTCCTTTATGTTCTAACCATTATCTAATTAAACTTTTGTAGTTGAACATATCCTTTTTTTTCCAAATTCCCATTCAAATTCTTCAATTTCCTTACCAATAAGGAGGGGCTCTTGGAGCTAGCAAAAGAAGCATGAAACATTGAGATAAGGGGATTTAAGGCCTTCCAACTAATAAGGAAACTAAAGATTGTTAGAGAGAAATTAAAGGTCTTTCACAAGCTCTTTGGACCTAAAATATGACTCAAGCTTGATAATACTAAGGAGCAATAGGATTCAAAACTTGATCTACCTTGATCCATTCAACTCTAAACTAAAAGCAATAGAGAAAAAGAAAATGGAAAAATACAATAAGGATCTCCTAAATCATAATTCATTGCTTATGTAGATATCTAGAACTAATTGGATCAAAAAAGGTGACCTTAACACCAGGTTTTTCTACTTTTCAATCATGGCTCATATGAATCCAAACAAATTAAATTTCCTATCAATGAGGAAGGCAATATTTATGCAGACAAGGATATGATGTAAGATATAGCTATCAATTATTATCAAAAACTCTTAAGTTCACAAGTTGATAATGTTAAAAATAAGATTGAGCCTAAAATTGCAAAAGGGGATAGTATAGCTTAGGAACTCAAAAAGGAAATCATCATACCATCTTTTGAATTAGAGATCAAAAAAAAATTATATTTAGTCTTCATCTCAAGAAATGTCCAAGCCCTGATGAATTCTCTGCTCATTTTTTCCAATTCACTTTGTCCATCATTGGAAAATTGGTTATAGAAGCAGTATAGGGGGCTCTTACCAACCCTAAAAGGTTGAAAGAACTTAAGTATACTCATCTTTTCCTAGTTCCCAAAAATCCTAACCCAAATAATGTGAGAGATTTCAGACTTATATCTTACTGCAATACAATTTATAAGGTGATCTCTAAGTTGATTCCTTGTAGGTTGAATGAAGATTTCAGATATATCATTCAACTTAATCAAGGCTCTTTTATTCCAGGTAGAAAAATTTCTGACTACATCCTCCTACTGCAAAAAATAATGAATATAAGTCTAATAGAAAGATCAAAAGATGTGTTATCAAAATGGCACTAAGGAATTTGACACTGTCTTATGGAGATTCACTTTCGATAGACTTAGATGGTTTGGAGTCCACCTTTATTTATTAGTTGGATTAAAGCATGTATTAATTCAACATCTTCTACTATCTGGTCAATGGCAAGCCCTCAAGGTTATTTAGAGGTACCAATGGAATCAGGCAAGGGGATCATTTATCCCCTTACTTGTTTACTCTTTCAATTGAGGTCCATTCCAAGATTGTCCCATATAGAATTGAAAGATATCCCAGATTTAGGTACCACAACAAATTCGAGATAATGAAGATCACTCAACTTGCTTTTGCAGATGATTTGATTCTGATAAGTGGGGCTTACCCAAACTCACTTAGGTTATTGACTAAATTCATAAAGTGCTTCTCAGACTGGTCAAGTTTAAGGATCAGTAACCAAAAGAGTATGTTCTATATATCTTCTGTTGTGATAATCCTAGCATAATAGGCTTCTTTTCAATGTAGGTAGATTACAACTTATCTACTAAATTTTAAGGAAACTACACACTCATTTGAGCTTCCATCTTTTCTTTCCTAGGAGAATGTACAAGATGATTGAGTGATGCATCAAAAGCTTCCTGTTGTCTAGTAAGTTTGAGGCCTCAAAGGGATCTAGGATAAGGTATGAAGATTTAAGCGTAAATAAGAAAGAATTCGGCCTATGAATGACTTCAATCAATCTTATCCAAACAATCTTGGTAACAAAAAGGATTTGGAGACTATACAATAATAAGCAAGCTTTATGGTCAAAATGGATGAATAAATACTATCTTAAGGACACTAGCTTATGGCAAATTTCAAAGAATAATGAACATTACTGTTACTTTATCCAAATGTTAAGTAAAAGGGAACTCATTTTCCCTTATTTCAAATCAATAGTGGGAAATGGAACTGAAACATAATTTTGGTATAATAACTTGACAAATCATAGACCTTTTATAGATAGAAATGAAATGCACCAACTTCTTACCAAAATCCCTTCCAATGTCAAAGTAAAAGAGGTGATTAATTTTGAAAACTTGTATTGCAATTTTAGGGATCGGATAGATTGGTGAGTTATCCTCCTAACTATTACCCTAACCTAAATAAAGAGGATAAATTCATATGGCAACTAGATAGGAAAGGAAATTTCGGCAACTACTCTTGCTTGGAGCTTCTCATGACTCGCTCTTCAAGAGTTCAATGGAATAGTATAGTGCGGGATAAAATTCCAATGCCTGAAGCTTCCTTTATAATATGGCTTACATCTAGAGTTAGACTCAAAACTAGTATAGAATCACTAATTCTAATGACAAACAGTGTTGTTTCTAATTTCAAAACTTGAATCCATCTCACATCTTTTTACTTCCAATGTCAATATACTAGACCAATCTAGAATAAAATGCAAAAACTCCTTAATGCTTTCTTTCATTAATATTTTTAGTGCAATATTCTTTCCTAGGCTGATGAAAGATCCAGAAGAATAGGTTGAGATAGTCATAAGTTAAAGGTTGCTTTCGGCTATACCATTTACTCCATTTGAAGAGAAAGAGACAACAAAATTTTCAGAGGCTATTCAATAGATAGTAGAGCATTAGCTTACACAGCTACTTGCTGGATCAGAGAGCTTGTATCATCTTATAAAGCTACTGATAGTTTTATTATGCCAATGAGAATCCAATGGAATCTTTAACTATTTTTTCCTTGTAAGATCTTATACTTGAGAATGAGTAGTGTTGTAAGTAGTAGATCTCCTAATTAGTTTGAGTTATAGCCAAAAGTCTATTTTTATCCCTTTGTAATGATGCCTAGGTTAGACTTAGTTAGTGATATTCTTTTCCATTTTAAAAGAAATCTTTGATGCTATCTAATTAGGGGATAATAAAGCTTATAAAATGATTAGAGCATAAAATGTTAAGACCAAGATGTTTCATAGTGTTGTTAAGATCTTGAGTGATTTTCTACATGTATTAGATTTGAGGAAAAACTTGATCTCTTTAAGAACTTTATATGTGAATAGTTTTGGATGCAAAACCAGTAAAGACAACAATAAGGTAGTAAAAGGTGTAATGAATGTGCGATAGGAAATATCTACAAATTGATAGAACAACCTTTGGTGGAGAACCTATAATAGTAAAGTCAAAGGACAAGATTACTTAGTTATAGTATATATGGTTAGGTCATCTCAATGAACAAAGGATGAAAAACTTCATAAGAAGAGGTTATTAAAGGGTGGAAAATGTTGGAAGTTGGACTTTTATAATGCACTTGATAAAAAGTATAGGGTAACTTTCAAGAATTCAGTATTTTAAGAATAATATATATTGAGACAAACTTATAGAGATAAGCCAGTGTCAATAGAGAGTAGTATTGGTTGGTACAAGTGAAACTAAAAAGTAGATGTTAAAGGAGGTGAAAATTTTAGTTTGTAAATTAAATATATATTAAAGGAAGAGTGGCATCACGGCATAGTCACGAGAGAACAAGTGTGAAAGAATAAAGTAAAGAACAAAGATGAAGAGACCTAAGAATACAACGCAAATTAGAGACTCTAATCATGAATATGATTTTTAAAAAAATGGAGTTTTGTGGTAGGTCGAAAAGTTTGACTTGAAACTTGAAGTTTTTAAATTTTCCGGCTTTAGTAGAGTACGAAACCTGGTTATTTTATTCACTGACTTGGAACAAATTATCATCCTTACGTTGATTTAGTTGAATACTAAAATGACCGATCTTGTCTTAACGTAAGCATGCTAAAGTTAATCGAAACTCATTAGATTTTTCTTATTTTATTAGTTTTCATTCTATTTCATTTTATTGCACATACTTTCTCAACAAATATCAATATTACTTAAATTACCCCCTATACTATAAATCATTTATTAATAAATAAAAACACTCTTGATAATATTAACCATAATAGTTACATTGATTCTTTTTTTAAATTGTTCATAATAACCATGAAAGACCACTAAAATAATAGTTTACATTAGCTCCTTTTCTTCTCTGCAAGAAACATTGGCCATAAGAAGTTTTTAGTTGCTGCTTTGGCATTGTTCTCCGTAATTAAGAAATGATCAGTTTAAGTTTCAGGCTTCTTAGTCCGAAAGATCGTTCATTGTGAACTTTTTGTTACACTCACTGCTCTGTTGTACCTTACCTTGTAAATTTATTACATAGTTTTCTTTCACGTATGAATCGGGGAGGAGATGTCTGAATAATCCATCTCCCCCCGTCGCAAATCTCGTACAATCTCAAGTTAACCATTCTCAAACAAGAAACGACATCCAAAATTTCAAAATTAAATAATATCATGGACAACTATCACAAGTTGATGCAAAATTAACTTACAATCTTCACCTGCCAATGGAAGGAAACATAATAGCCACAAACAATCATCTGAATCTGATACAAGATTTGACATTTGCTGGACACACGAACTCCATTCACATTAATCCAACAGCAACGCATCACACTTCAACAAGCAGCCATAGTGAACAGATTTTTATTAGATAAAAACACAACTACACATTCCCGGCGATTCAAAAGAAGTCCAAGCTTAACCAGAGACTTTTGTATGCATTTATTTTTTAAACAAAGATCGAAGAAGTTATCAGCTATCATGATCTGTTTTCACAACGATCACAGGACAGGTTCCATTATTCACCACATAGTTGCTTACACTGCCCATGATAGCCCTGCAACAGTAGAAATTAACAATGCCCATAAAACAAGAGGATCAATTGAAAGATTGAAAAAAATAGACACGACCATAATGATCAAAGTGAAGAACTATTCTCATGAAAAAGATGACAGCAGAATTTATCCTAAGGATACTTAAATCTGTTTTTCTACACCAGAAAGCATGAGAACAGAAACTTTAGAATTCGTGCTAAATGAAATTTCTGGGAAATAATCGATAAGACGAAAGTGTAAGAAGTAAACCTGTGTTTAATAACCTCGTTGCTATTTGTTAATACCGATTGGGTTAAAGATTAAAACCAAAAGGGATACTAGTACTAATTCAAATGTCTACTATGTCATCTACCACAAAAGTCAACGTCGTCACAATAAACGTTTCTTTTCCCAATAAATTTTAAGGAAACATGAAAGAGAAAAGAACAATCAGCAAGACATTCATAGACTATCAACTGTGAAGTTGAAAGTGGCTATCAACAATGAAGTTTTTTTTTTTTCACCTCTTTATCTTGCCCAGGCCTCTGTTGCCAATAACAAGACAATCCAAAGGAATCTTATCGATGGCTTCACAAATCTTGTCACGAGGATCTCCCCAGTAGATCTTCATGACCACAGTAATCTGAAAGTCGAACATCAAAATTCAGAAAACTTTGTTTTTGACTCGTTACCCCATAAATATCTAACTTCGTTTCCAATTTACGAACTAATATTATAAATTACAAACCCTTTTCTGCCGAGCAACAGTATTGACTATATCCAGCGACTCTGGATCAGGGTTCACTTCATACTTCTTCATGACCGCATGATCAGAGAACTCTGCTAGTGGGATCAGGGCTGCCGTATAGAAAAGAAAAAACAACAAGAAAAAAAAAACCAAAAGGTTAAAACTTTGCGACCTTTTGACGATCTACACACATTTTAAAGCAAAACATATTCATGGAAAACAATAACAGAACACAAAAAGCTCAGATAATTACGTGAACCAGTGACTGCCCAGAGCTGAATCTCTCCATTTTCATAGTCACCATCAGGGCGAACAGTAACGAGAATCAGATGATCACCGTCACGCACGACGTTGTCCACAGCCCACTTCAGCGCTTTCCGGCTACACTTTGAGAAATCAACCGCTACACCAACTCTGCGACTATCTGCTCCCTCCATTCTATCTCTCCCTACAACCCTCTTCCTCTCTCTCTCTCTCTCTAAAAATGTGTACTGTAGGTGTCGATTTCTCAGCTTGTGCGCGTCTCCAAGTCTACGGAGTTTTGGTCTCTGGTGTGATTAAAACGGACCGCAATTTCGGCGGCTAGGGAGAGACATAGTGAATTGTTTGGCTTTTATCGCCTAATCTTCTGGCGTACGTGCTTTGACTAGTATAGGCCGTTTGATGAGGCTTCTAAAAGAATATGAGTTTAGATCATGTGAGTGTCGCAGATGCGTGGAGAAGTGAGGTTCATGGACATGGTATGTGGAGGATTACATCTAACCGATAAATAATGAGAATGAGACAGGTTCTAATAATGCGGATTCAAAGTCTGGTTTTACTCTGTGGGGTGGGCCTTACTTGTTGCCACGTCATCTATTAGGGTGAGAAAAAGATTACAATATTTTGTTTAGTTATACCATTATACATGTCACACGAATCACAAAAATCAGTTTTTTAATAATAATTTATAAATTTTCAATATTTTTATTTTTATTTTAGTATTTTATTTTTTAAATTATATATATATATATATATATATATATATATATATATGAGTTATTAGGAATATGTTTGGTATTAAAACTAAAGTAAGGATGACAAAAGAAGATACTAGGTATTTTCTATTGAAATTGAGCTACACCAAAAATCTTTGCTGAGCCTCTTCCTATTTACAATAGTTATGAATGAGTTCTCCAAGATTACCCAAGGAGGTATATCTTGATATATGTTTGCTAATGACATTGTTTTATTAAATGAAACAAAAGAGGATGTTAATGGAATACCCTATAGTTAAAGTTCACTAAGATTGAACACTTGGATTGTAACTTTTCAAGTCACAAGGTTGCCCTCATGTGGAGATAAAAATTAGTTCAGAAGTTATATTACATAAAGATTGTTTTAAGTACCTTAGCTCGATTATACAAAGTTGTAGTGAAAAAGATGATGATATACTTCACCATATCAAATCAGGACGTCTGAGATGAAGAAGTGCATAGGAAATTTTATGTGATAAAAAGATACTACTTAAGATAAAAAGATAAATTTTATCGTTTAATAATTAGACTGACTATGCTATACAGAATAAAGTCTTTATCCACCAGATAAATGCATAATTATAAGTTAATGATAGCAGAGATGGGTTAAATGTTTAACATTTTACAAAGAGATAACGTAAGGAATGTGGTAAGAGATAAGTTGGGGGTGGTAAGAGATAAGTTGGGGGTAAATAATACTGATGTTAAGTTAAGAGAGAGATAGCTAGGTAGTTTGAATATGTTAAGAGGAAACAACCTGACCTCGATGTGAGAAGATTGTAATTATGAATTGTAAGAGAAGAAGAAAAACACTTAAGAAGAATTAGGAGGAGTTGATCAAACATGATATTACCTTACTAAAGCTTACCGAAAACTTAACCTTCAATAAAAAACTTTGATAAACAAAGATTTGGCAGAGAATCTTACATAAAGAAGTCATTCTCTTCTTATTAAAAGGTCAATTATTGTTATACTCTTTTGAATATTTTTCTTCCCTTCTCCTGTCTTATATTTACTACACATACTTTTGTTTGTAATAATTCTCTCGTTAGTTATTTTATTTATTTATTTTCTATTTTTCTTCTCTCTTGTCTTTGTTTTGCTTATATTTTCTTTCTTGACTATTTATTTATTTATTTACTCTTATTTTTAATTTAATTTGGATTTTTATCTTCATCTTTATTTTTTACTTTTACTTTTACTTCTACTAATTTTTTATTTATATAGTTATTTGTTTATGTATTTGGCTATTATTATTATTTCTTGTTTTTCTTCTTCTCTTTTCCTTCCTTCCTTTTCTTTTCTTTGATTCATTTAAAAACATTTATTGTTTTGGCGAGTCCATCAAAAACAACATATCTACTAATTAGAAGTAAGGCTGTATATTACTAAACATTTTCAAACTCCACGTATCAAAGATATTTCTACTGAGATATTTATTGTTGTTATTGTTATTATTATTTAAAATTATTAGTTTCATTTTATTAACGAAATGTGGTTTCGGTAGTTTGAGCTAAGGAGCAATCTGTAAATTTGTTGGTTTAGCCTCTTCATAATAAGAGACATCAATGTTTGTAAAAGAAATAAAGTTTTTACGAGATCTAACTCTATCTCCAGTATATCTACATATAATATAAATTAGAGAAATGTGAACAATGATGAAAAAATAATTGAAATTTTTTAACAAGTTATTTTTTAAAAGTTCAAAAATACCGAATTTATCAAAAACTAAAACTAAACTTTTCAAAAAATAGATCACATCCGGTACTTGGAATAGTATTTTGTATTGATCGAAAAAAAATATTGTAAATGTTGGTACTGCTTCAAAAATAAATACCCATTGGTACACCTATTCGGTTTGGTGCAGGCTAGTACCGACCTGTATGCAAAATCTTGATATTTAATGGGTAACAGTTCAAATTTTGACAATAAGAGGACCAAATTGAAAAAAGAATCTAAGGATAGAATATCCTTAGCCCACCCACTGCCCAGTGTCGTTTCTCGACTCTCTCATTCCTGTCTCACTGTCCTCCTCTCCTCACTCAATGTCTAGATCTTTGTCGGTCTGTCCTCTGTCGTTGACACCGTCTGGAATCGCAACTAAATCTGTGTCCTTTCTCCATGTCTAGCTCATCACAATGATCACCAACGTCCAGCTCTCCAACTCATCACTACCACTCCTCACCACCAACATTCACCACTTGTATTTTGGAACTTGTGAAAATATACTGATTAATGAATTTGTTATCTGAGACTTGTGTAGAGTGGAACTTGTGAAAATATAGTGATTAATGAATGTGTTATTTGAGACTTGTGTAGTGATGATGAGAATCTTGAGATGTTGCATTTTTTAAGTAAATGGGAAATTGCTTATCGTATACTATGTGTTATTTGAGAATTGAAATAGTATTTAGGATCTTGCAATTAACAAATGTTATTAACTTATAAATTTATAATCCTACATTTATCATAAATTTAACACTTTTGTAAGCCAATATGCTTTCTTTTTTTTAATGAGCTAGGCATACAGTCAAGCAATTTATTAATATGGGAAATTACTTATAATTTCCACTTTTTTTTTTGAATTCGAGGAAATCATGTAGGCGGGTCAAGCGGACACATCTCTTTGAGAGTTTAATAGGCGCATCACCTCACAGATGGACCAAGCAAGCACACCTCTTCAAGGGCTCAACTGGTGCACCACCCCACAGGTAAGCCAAGCGAGCGCACTTCATCATCGAGGCTCAACTGACGCTCCACTTACAGTTAAAATCCCGACTGTCCCAGGCTTTTACAAAAGGAGCTAGCATAAAATCAAACTTGGGACCTAACCAAAGCCAAACTTCGCTCTCAACCATCTAGCCACACCGTTGAGAGCTGCTTATAATATACTGATACGTTGTTTAAAAACTGAGATAGCTGCATTTTTTATCAACATAGGAAATTGATTACGCCGTACGTTGATATGTTTTTTAAATTAGAATTATGCATTTTTTTAAAATACGAAATTGCTTCTTCAGTAGTCAACTATATTACAGATTATGTCCAATGAATATTTAATAATACTCTTTAGTTCCATTTTAATAGCCTTTTTAGTTAAATTTACATATTAACTTATTAATTATATCAATAACAATAATATAGAGTTTACCGCTATGATTACTAAGGAGTTTCACCTTTAAGTTCATATAAAATTTTTAAATCATAATTTTTATTTTGAGCTTCCATCACTAATTAAGAGGTGACATGTCATAATCATGTCGTCATTTATTTGCAAAATCTAATTATATTTATTATTCATATTATATGTGTTTCGATATTTCTAACAAATGCTTAAGGCAATTACTTTTTAAAACAAATTTGAAACTTATGCGAAAATTTTTAAATTACTTAAATCACAAAATAATTCTATATTTTTATGCTTTTTATTTTTAAGAGATAAAGTTGTAATTCATAAATAATCTAAAAATAATTCTTAATACATTAAAATTTAATAATACAATAAACATATTAAAAACTTAAAGAGATAAATATATTTTCAAATTTTAATTATTAAATCTCTTAATTTAGTTTTTAAACTTTTCTAATGGTACATAGACACTATGTTAATATCAATAAAAAGGCTCAAAATGAAAAGATAGTTATACCTGTATTATGTTTTTAGTTATATGTTCAAATTACATTATGTTGATGTCATATAAATTTTTTAACTATATTAATAGAAGTCTCGATATAATGTAGATAATAAATTTTAAAAATTATTAAATTTTGAAAATTCATTTATTCTTAAAGCTAAAAAATTATTAAAATGCATTATTATTTATTCTTAAATATATGAAGATGAAGATATATTTAATTATTTATTAAATATTACCATGCCCTAAATATTTTTTAATTTTAATATTACATTATTGAATATAATGTTTATACATACAAAGATTTGATCCAAACTGTTAACGATCCTAGAAACAAATATAACGATTACCTGCTCTCTTACTCTAATCTCCAGTTTCCAGTATCCAAGCTTCATTTGTCGATCATAACGTCATCATATTTTCTTTTTTTAAATTGTATCATTTATTGTAAAATGATTTGGATAATCTTTCGTGAATAGTAATGATTGTTATAGTTAATGAATTTGGTTTTACCATTTTCTTTTTTAATAATTAATAAATTATTTAAGTAAAATTAAAATTCTTAACTATAATTAACTTAATGAATTTTCCTACAAATTCCTAACTAATTAATTATTTATATAATCACATGTTTAACCAAATTCAAATTAATTAATTCAATTTTAGCACTTTTAAGTTTGTATTTTTTGTAACATGTACATTTTAATCAATTGTTATAATAAAATTACAAAATTGAAAGTAAATTCACTTGTTTGTAAGGAATAATTCTAACGATATTATCATAGCTACATATTATAATGATTACAGTAATGTCTTTAAATGTAATAGCTATATCAATATATGTTTCTATAACTCAATTACTTTTATATTCTTTTTATATTGATATATTAGGATTAATAATAACATAAGAATTCAAACATATATTTATATGTTTATAAATTATTTAATGATGTAGTTATTATATTAAGAATAACTAATTATTTCATTAAAACTATAATATATTTTATAAATACTTTTGATAATTTGATAAGTTTGTATAAATTATTATAGTTTTAATGAAATAATAGTTATATTGAAAATAGCTATTATATTATATTATATTGAAAATAGCTATTATATTATAGTTTTAATGAAATAATAGTTATTCTTAATATAATAACTACATCATTATATGTTTTTACAACTCACTTACTTTTATATTCTTTTTATATTCATTTGAAATTGATATATTAGGATTAACAATAATTTAAGAATTCAAACATATATGTATATGTTTATAAACTATTTAATAAACATAATAATTTATAAAAATGTATCAAATTATCAAAAATATTTATAAAATGTATTATAGTTTTAATAAAATAATAGCTATTTTCAATATAATGTACTACATGTATATGTTTTTATAACTCAATTATTTTATATTCTTTTTATATTATTTTGAATTTGATATACTAGGATTAATAAAGTGATTTATTCATTTTAAGATTTATATAAATACGTATATGCATAATAAAGTGATCGATTCATTTTAAGATTTATATAAATACATATATACATAATGTATGTATTATATAAATATAAAATATAAAAGCTTAAATGCATTAAGAGTAATCATGATATTAATTTCCTTTAACATGTGTAATAAAAATGTAAAATTTATAATGAATATTTAATAATATATATAATATAACATGATAATATTATTACAATAATTTAAACTTTGTACTCTTTTACATATTTAATTTATTTTGAAAAATATTACACAAAATAATTAATTCACTGAATTAAGGTACCGATTCTCAAAAAAGTTCAATAATTCGGTGCATGAATAAACTTTGAAATGGCTTTTGGATTATGAGACAATACAATCTTGGGGTGTGCTTGTTTGGTGGGTATAAGAAGAGAGGAATGGTATGAAATGAAAAATAGAGCTTGATTAGAAGTTATGATTAAATAGCTTCTACTTTCATTCGTTACTTTTAAACATTGCTCCATTCCTCTCTATTATGAAAGGAATGGGAGTCATTCCTAACTTTGCCACTATTATTTATTCTTACCATATGACTTAAAACAATGTTTGATCTTTTTGGTTTAGTAAAATTTGATATTCTTTAACTAATAATAATATTAATTAATTAATTATAATATAATTAATTATAATATAATTTATTTATTAATTAAAATATTATAATTAATTAATTACATTATAATTAATTAAAATATAATTAATTCATTAATTAAAATATTGTAATGAATTAATTACAATATAATCAATTAAAATATAATTCATTCATTAATTAAAATATTGTAATTAATTAAATAATTAAAATTTAAATAATTACTTAAAATATAAATAATTAAAATATAATTCATTCATTAATTACACAATTAATTACAATATTTTAATTAATAATATATTATAATTAAGTAATTATAATATAATATAATATAATTAATAAATAAAAATATAATTAAATTTTATTTCTCAATATTTTTTACAAACCAACCACTATTAATGGTAATAATAATCATTCATTTCTTTTAACCAACCATCATAATTATAATGATAATATTCATTCTCATTTCTTACCATATTCATTTTTATTCCTATTCCCGTTCGTCTGTACGAATCAACGCCCCCTCAGCCTTTTCTTCTATCTAAATTAAAATTTAAAAATGTGAATGTCTTTTCAAATTGCAATATACTTCAAAAAAAAGAAAAAAAAAAGGTGAAATCCCTCCCGCGCGAAAGCGTCTAGTAACGGCGTAGTTTCCCTCTCAATTAGAAAACTCGAGAAGACGAGCGGAGCAAATGCTCGCAGAGCCCAGGAATTACGGTCGGAGCTTGCACACTCAAGAGATGCGTCGCGTGATCGCCAACGGGATGGACGCCGATAGCTCTGGCGAAGACGCACTTGTCAGAATAGACGACGACGAAGAAGAAGATCGGTTTCTCGCATTCGTCGATTACGCTCGGACGGAGATGTCTCCGGAGGAAGAGTTCGTTGAACAAGGAGGACGAGGAGATTGCGAACCGAACGGGCCTGGCTGGTCTTGGGTCGTGTTGCGGATCCTTAAGACTTGCATTGCTTATTCTAGCGGAGTCAGTGCGGCTATTCTGCTCTCCGAGCTATCTCAGGTAGTGTACTTTTAGTTCTTTGATTTGTTTATTTTCTGTTTGTTTGACGAGAAAGTACCGGAATGAGAAGAAAAAGGCAAGGTATATATGCTGCTAGGCTGCGGATCCTTAAGAAAGTGAATTGAGAGTCAAGAATAGGATTTCTCCCGGACCGCCCGGATCCCACAAGTGAATAGAAAGTTGGCTCTATATTGAATCTCACCTGAATCGCCATCCCTTTATCTTTCAGAGGAGAAGTTTTGTTTCAAACCCCGATTCAAACAGGAGAAGTATGCCATGCCAACCCTCACAGCCCAGGCACAATGACAGCAATTATCAGAGGCGCGCTCTACCACAGAGCTAACAGCGCGACGTGCGGGCCCTAAAGTGAATTGAGAGTCAAGAATAGGATTTCTCGTTCATTTTTGTAAAACAAAGGAATAATTGAAGGACTTAGGTTTCCGTTTCACTTGTGTTAGATTCGATTCTCTTCCTTCACATAACTTCTGCTTTTTGTTCCATTTACTTTTCTCGAAGGAATTGTTGATATCGAATGCTAGTTTAGTTTTTCTGAAATGTAATCATGCTTTCAATTGCTTGCGTTGAGAAGTTTATTGTTGAAGTATTTTCTTTGAAGGCTTGGAGTGAGCAAAACAGATCTGTAGGAACAAAGAAATGGTCAGGAATTATCAATCAGTTAAAGAAGAAGCATAGTAGGCTTAAACTACCAAACACTGTATCAATCGACTCTATGTATGAGAAGAACTTCTTAGCTTTGAATAGTGTGTTGGAAGCTGTCATTCTAGATGTTTTTGTTCTTCCAGGTAAAATGGCATCTGATGAGTTGTTTTTGTTGTTAATATTAATTGTTTTGTAGGATTATTTGAAGTGTAAGCATTGCGATTTGGTATATATTATGTTTCTTCTTCAGGTACAAATATCTACATTCTTACTTTGGGAGATTTTTGGAGCTCCAATACCATTGACCTTTATCTCCACCGGAGGTAAGTTATTTTCTCACGCATATTTTCATCTAGTTCTATAATTACACAAGTTTATGAATGCTACCTTTCTTGAAGTTGCTTTACTGAGTGGAGCACGAAGAATGTGAATTTCAAGCAATTCATAACCACATATCCAAACAAACCAAATAAACAGGAGTTTCCTCTCTTATTAAGTCGTGCAGTTGCTTTTATCATTTTTCTCTTATAAATCTGCATGTGGTGTAATTAACTTCTGCTTGAGTATTAAAGTGAGAGGGTGCGTCTAAGTTCTCTGCTATGATCTTTCTGTGGTAGATACTATGATTTGGTGGATCCTCGTCATGGAATTTTGAAGAAAGGGCGGGAAGTTTTCCTCACAGGTTGCTGTCTTCGAACAGCCCGAGAAGGATCTGGCTGTACCCGACTTTTGCCAACCGAATATCTTGTGACATTGTTAGATGATGTAATTTTAACATCTTATTCCCCTTCTTTTTTATTTAGCTTTTCTTTGAATGAATATTGCACTCCGATCAAGAATCAACTTTATATAAAATCTGTCAGACTGCACTATGGTCTGTTTAGATCATTTACCTGCGATCTTAATACTGCAGGATCAGGATGATGATGCAATGCTTATAGCAGCACAGTTTTGTTCAGACTCTTTCTCTTCCATTTCCCTTAGTGAGGCTGACAATGGAGTTTCTTATTCACTTTATGCAAGGTAGTATTGCCTTCATCCCTCATCCTTCACCTAAAATGTTGAATAGCAGTTCCCAAACTTCTAGCTTACATCCTATAATATTAGGCATCAGCTTTATATGCTTCTAAATTTAAGTGTAACACTAAAACTTCAATATTATCATATATTCACGTGATAGCTGATTGTATTTGTCATACAATTCTTAAGGAGATTGATAAACATGTTTATTCAGGATGTTACTTATAGCCTCTATTGATCAGTAGTTGGTTCTCTTAGACATGAAGTTCCTTCTCATTTTCTCTTTAAGTTTGTAGGATTGAAGCTATTGAATCAATGGAAGTTCAGGGAACATCTGGTAGCATCAAGCAGAAGCAAATCACTCTTATTGACAACAATGGCACCAAGCTTAAATTCCTCTTGTGGGGAGAGCAGGTTCATCTGGCCAATCTGTTTAGGTAAACTCATAACTAGGCTGTATATGCTTGCATCTTCCTGTCTCACTGATGACTGTCTCTGGTGCTCTTTTCTGAAAGTGTTGGGAGTATGCTTGGACTTGATAGACCATATATCTCAAGTTCTATAGAGAGTGACAATGGGACAAGCAGTGATCTTTGCCTTGAATATGGTAGCGCGACACAATTATATTTGGTTCCTTTCATTCAGCACGAGGAACAAGTAAGATAACCCATAACCCATCTTTGTATAACTGACACTGCTGTCATTTTAGAATGCTCAATTGTCTTTTCTCTTGCTTTTGTAACTCAGGTATATGTACCTGTGACACAAAATGGGCATCAAGGATCAAGGCTCACAAGTGCAGATCCTAGTCAAGGTATCAAGGTTTCACAGGTGACATTACCTTGTGACTCTCAGGGTTATATCAACTTCAGTGGTTATCCTTTTCGAGTGAGTACCTTTAATACTGTCTTGCTAAATAATACATTCTGAACAATCTTCTATCATTTAGCTCATAGGAGCAACTAGCATTTTTTATTTGAAGGTTGGACCAATAATTGTCTTTTACATCACTAAATAGTAAAATTGTGCTATGCAGTATGAAAACTTGCAATCAAGTAGAGCCTCTCTTTTTTTTTGGTGGAAGCTGATTTCCGCACTTTTCTTGCATCCTACAGCAGCATTTTAACATTCAGCTTCTTTCCAGAACCTTTCTTGCACCATACATGTAACTGTTAAACCAAATATACAACACTATATGAAACTTCCAATTCATAAATATTTTGCCTGTGTACTTTTGATGTTTGCTAAGTAATAACTTTTCTGACTTCAAGTTTTGCAGTCATTTGTAATTGATCTTCGTGACAAGATGACTGGTATCAGCCTGTATGGCATTGTTAGGGACCTGCTTTGTGAAAGAAGCATTGGAAGACTTGTTTTCTCTTTAAAAATTGAGGACAGAACAGGAACAGTTTGGGCAAAGCTCCACTTTTCTAGATCTTGGTAATAACTGGTACAGTTAATCTATTTATTGAGTTATGATGTATTTCTGTCGCAAGAATTCAAGTCATATGTGCTTTGCTCTTTCTCAGGTCACTAGGGAGATTAGGTCTCGGTCATACAATCTATATTTCCGGCTTATCATGCCATATGGTGAAGCACAAGAGGTTAGCAATTTTTTAATGGAATGATGAATATATCCAACTATTTCACATGGCTGTTCTGCAGATGTTTCTGCTGGATCTTCATTGTTTGCTAGCTGATATCACCATATTTTGAGCCAGTTTCCTGATTTTTGTTTATTTCACATGAAAGGCTTGAGCTACAGTGGTTTGAGCATGATGTTGGATCTTCCTTCGTGAATCTTAGTTGCTTGCCAGCATTGCTTAATTCATCTTGTCTCCATAAATTATCGAGCATCTCTGATCTATCCAGGCAGTGCGCTTCTACTCATGTATGGTGCTACAACTTCTGGCCTGAATTTATTGTTCTTCCATAAATCCTAATGTTGATTCAATCAGCTTCTTCTTCAGCATGCTGCAAGCCATCATCCTTCCCATGTTGTTTATATTTCATGGATGATCATAGCTGATTTTTCAATTTGGTCAAATAACTAAAAAGCAAGATTAAAGCCTATATGCCATTGTTTATCTGGATGTGTTCCTCGTGGTACTCCATCTAATTTTCTACTTGCAAGGTGTTACTTGCATAAATCTTGGACATAGTATTAAAATTGAGCCATAAAATTACCTGATCTTGGTGGAATTTTATGTGATATGACTTGTTACAATCTGGCTTTGTATTTGCGGCCGTAACCTTTTCTACATTTATAAGACTTTCATTTTAAGTATTTGATGCTGTGCTTTAAACTGTTCACATTGATAACGCAATTTTAAGTGAAAAGAATATTGTACCTGTATATTCTTGTATCCAATTGGCATCTTTCTGTTACATTTGATGAACATCCACAGATATGTCGAGTTCGGCTAGACCAAGTCGATCAATGCCACATCGATACAAGATTTACCCATGCACTTTGTGGTCATGTTGTTGATAAAGTGCCTAGCGGTGCCGTTGAATGCAGCTTTTGTTGTTGTGACTGTTCTGGCGAAGTTGTCCGCAGCTTCCACCTGAAAATAACTCTCGCAGATGAAAGTGGAAAGATTTTTGCATGGAGCACTGGCCAAACTGCCACAGAGTTGTTGCAAATATCTCCTGACGAATTCTGTGAGCTGCCCGAGGTAACAAATACTAAACTTGATGTCGTCATCTTTTACGAGTAAACTTGGTTTACTTGAATACCGGTTTACACAATCGTTTTTATTATCCATACAGTCTATTCCTTCTGCAGATTGTTCAGAAATTCATTTTCAATCCAACTGCTGGTCAAAGGAAAAAGCATTTATATAGTGTCCCCTTACACTTGATAAATATAGCCCCATTGGTTCGATTTTAGTTTCGCATATGAGAATTGATAAGGCAAACTTTATGGATTGCAGGAGGAACAATTTATGTATCCGTCTTCACTTGAGAATGAGAGCTTCGTAGTTGCATTGGTGGACTCTAAGAGGCCGGGTTGTGGACTCGAACATGGTCTGTCTCATAATCCTGATGCTGTCCCATGGGAGATAACTTGTGCGTTGAAGTGCGAATAGCTTTTTGCCTTTTGAAGCATGTACCTGGCACTTTAGTATGTTAACATCCCCGTGTATTATTTATTATCATCTTCGTCGTCATTACACTTACTCTAAAATTTTACAATGTGGCGAAATCTGGAGATGTCTTATAATACGCAGCCTTATTTTTACATAATATAGAGACTATTTTCTGGTATATCCACATGCAAATATGACAAGTAAAAAAAATGATGCAGAAAAATAGAAGCAATAATTAAAGAATTGGCACGCACAAAAATTTAGTAATTTAAAATGTACTACCAAACAAAAGGACATACCTGTTAATTGGCCAGATTGACCATTATTTTACTTTGTGTAAAAATCGGTTCTTGTTGTCGCTATTCGCATTAGAAGTCGCCTTTTACTTACCCTGGTAATTCTTACGGTTTTAGGTGATAATTTTGGGTCGTCCTTAACTACTCCAAACCTGAAGCCTTGACTACAACTAACTATTCGCAAAGATGTAAAGGATATGAGATTGGACGTTTTATTATTAAAGTAAAAGATGTGAGGAATTTAATGAGTGTCGTTTATTCTTATCTTGTCACGCTAGATTTTTCTAAATCTAGCAACTGCTTCAGTGAGAGCTAACTTTGACATTGTTTTTGATTACTTCCCTCCAAGTTTTGTGAGGTCTTCTTTTCCTCCTTTTGTAACTACTAAGGTCTATTATCTTATACATTATTTATATAGTCAGGAAATTGAAATACATGCTCCCAAATTCTGAGCATGAGCAAGGCAGCAACCAAGTCAACGTAATATGCTATTTCGTTCTTTAAATTAAGTCCAAGCTTACAAATACCACAAATTTTGAGGTTCGAGTTCAGTTCTTTGAAATTTCTTAGGAAACATCGAACCAAAGCAGAGTTCTTTTCACATTTGGTTCGAGAGAATTTGGGTATGTTTGGGTTTGAATTGGCTTGAATAGAAGATAGCTATATTTTTTATTGTAGAAAAGAGGATACGATGAAATGGACTCTTCGGCTAGCTAAATAACGAGTATTTAGATGTTCATACGAGTGAGTTGCTACGAGTACTTAGGAGGCTTAGAAAACATACAAATAAAACAAATTGATCTAGAGAAGCGTTAACAAACTAAACTGTTATGCCCTCATGAACTGTCTTAGCTTGTAGTGTAAAAAGTATTAATTCATGACTCCTCCAAAAAGCGTTTTGGTTGAGTTGTAAAATAAAGCACAAGAAAATTGCATGTATTGAATTGCGTTTGAGATGAATGGATTTGGATTCCTGTTACCGTGTTTCTCTTTTATTGCCCTCAAACATTATCCAAGTTTTTGGGTTGATTTCAAATTAATGTTACGCAAGAGCAGGCTAAGATTTTGTAAGACTGCACCCAATCATTGGGTTCGGCCTTATAAATTTAGGCCTGAATCCAGAAATTTATGGGCCCAGCTGATTTTAATCCTAAATGTAGTCAACCCAGTTCAATTTTAAATTTGTAAAATTAACATGTCTGAACCGAGTTTAGGTCCAAGGTTTAGTTGACTAGGCTTTCACCGGATATGAGAACTTTTGGGCTTAATCCCAATTGTGGCCCATGAATCATTACCAAGCTAGTTTGTTTGTTATTGGGAGTAATTATAACCTAAGTTTACAGTATCTATTTGTTGAAAGTAATCCATTAGGAATGGTCATACAACATTTAAGAGCTAAAATTATAAGTGATACAACTCAATTGTCATAGTAAAGACTCGTTTTATTTTTTATTTTAAATATTCCCATATTTTGAAATATAATATAGAAAAGGCTTTTTTATTTTCTCAAATCTTTTAAATTTAATAACTCAATACTTTTACTTGATTGTAAGAATATGTTAACCAACTAATTATTACTATCTATAATATGGAAGTTGATCAAATAATAGTAAAATAATACGATAATTTAGCATCAATTTTTCTATTAAACGAATTTTAAATTTTGGAAAAAGGAATTATTTAAAATTTAACATTTGTATTAGAATTTAATTTGGAATCAAACAATTAAAAAGTGTTAAAAATATTAATAGTATGAATACATTTAACTTAAATTCTAAATCGATGAAATTTAACTTATTTTAATTTTGTCAATTTTAATGTGTAATATGTTCTATTATTTTTATGGCCCTCCTTTATAGTTGGACATCTCAACTAATAAAAAAGGCCCCCAGTCACTGTTCATAAAAGGCCCCCAATCACTGTTCTTTACCTGATAATTTTGTTTGAGATCTAGGATTATTATTTGTCTCTAACCGGATTACGCTAATCTAGAACATACTTATAAAGAAAAGTGACTTAAAAGCACCTACAAGGATTGTAATTTCCTCTCTTTTTGGCTCACTATAGACATTAGAAACAAGTTTTTACCCTACAGCAATTTCCAGTTTTCCACCAACCAATGCAATAAATTGCCTCTCATATTTGGAGGAACATCATTTTCAATCAGTCAAATGCTTTGTTTTGGATCCCCTACTTTGCGAACATAATCATAACATCGAACTTGGTATCGAAGGCCTTGATTTCCTCCTTCACAACGTCGTCATTCTCAATGACAATTACCTACTATTTGACTTTTCAGTCAGAGTAATATCTGACGGGTGGTGAGTGTGACAAAAGCTTGAAACAACAGTATCTCAAGCCTCGACTCAGTACGCACGTTGTAAATTTGAAACTCCACCCAATTTTCCAAAAAATTCAGACTTCATTGAGTGAACCATTTACTCTGTCTACGTTAGGCAAACAAATTCTGGAGATGACAGTGTTCGATTTAGCAACATAAATTTTGCAAGGGACTTGCGAATTTAGAGATTTAAGAATTGCAATTCCTAAATCACAAACATAATTATCGAGTAAGGAGGGACCGTAGTTGTGGATTCCTTTTTCTAGTTGAAATATTCAACTAACAAAAAAAAAAACTCTCTAAAAAATAACTAAACTCATATTGTTATTACTTATTAGATTATTTAGATAAAGAAATGAAATAATTGCAGAAAATCAAACAGTTATGCAATATTTACTTTAAATAACAAGTACGTTTAAAGAACAATAACAGTTCTTGGAAAATATTAAGTATGAATGGGAGGCAATAGTTAATCAGATTATATCCTTGTTCAGCTCCAGACAATCAAACGCCATGCTTATTCAAGCTACTTTTGGGATTACCGTTTACTCTCTTTGGGAAGAACGCAACAACTGTACCTTGAAGAAGATAAGTATCTTCTAGCAGAAAAAATTATCAATGTGATTCTGAGTTAATATCATCGCTAAAAGACTGGAACGCCACCTTACTTCTGATATCAAATTAACATGGCATCTTGTGTTCTTTTTGTTATCCCACCTTACTTCTGATATCAAATTAACATGGCATCTTATGTTCTTTTTGTTATCCCATTGTTGAGTTATTGTCACAGTTAGATTATTGTCAAACTATCGGATTGTAATGGTGTGTGATTGTTTCTACATGGTTTATAAAAATTCATTCGATTTCCAAAAAAGAAGAAGAAAGAACCAAAGTACATATGATCCTCAAAGAAAGGAATGAAACGGAATTCTTATCAATCTATACAAATAAGCACAGTTTTGATATTTTTTGAAGCTACTCTACTTAGAAACTGATTTCAAAACTTGATCATGGATTCTTTGACGGCTTAAGAACTGATCCTGTTTGTGACATGTAAGTTGTCTTAAGCAGTACCAAAAGAATGTTTGAGAGTTAATTTAAGGCTCTTTTTCCAATCAGTCTAAGTCCTGAACTCCCGTTAAACCTTCTTGTCCCGACGATTTCTTAAACCAAAGCTCCAGAATACAATTTAGATTCACTTAAATTTTTTTTGACCAGATTAGGCAATTAAATGAACATAATAACAAACAATCACTGTCAAATACTGCTCATTTAAGTGTCTCGAGGGAGAATCCAATCTAAATTGTTTGAGCTAAGTTCTGGAGCATAATAACGAACAATCACTGTCAAACACTGTCCAACCAATCTTAAAAGTAAACATATTGAAACCAAAATGTCGTTGATCCACATATTCCTACGTTGTTGAAGAAAAATATTGAGGGTTGACAGTGGAATATCTGTAAATGCAAGTGTAACATAACATCGGGGATTTGAAGAAAGCAAATGCGTAAAGGTGAATTAGACACACAGAAACAATATCCTAAGTGGACATCAAAATTGCAAAGGTTATTAGTAAAACAAAGTGCAAACCGTTAATTGTAATCCTCAGTCATTCCTTCTGCTGCTGCTAGAGTTTTCCTCTGACGGGATCTTCAAAACATTGGCCAGGGCTCGTATGCGATCCCATATGCTCAAGCCATAAAGTGCTTTTACAAGTGACTCTTGAAAATCGAAGCCATTCTCTGCAATAGGGTACTATAAGGGGAAAAAAAAAATGTCAGTTGTTATGGAGGTTATCGTGGAAAACATTGACACATCCCCACTCGTCAAAGATAACCTGAATTTGCTTTGGTATCACTGTCTTGACATATGGCCACCACCTATCCTCAACAACTGATTTTATGAGACAGCAAGCTCGTAATCCTTCCACACCAGCAAATCGTCCAAACCCACTGTCCTTTACACCACCAAATGGCAAGGACTGTAAAATCAAGATGTGCCATTAGATGATGCTTTGTCTTTCGACAGATTGGTAACATAATTTCTCTATTAACAGTGCTTAAATTTAGCACTTCATCAGTAAGTTACAGGAATCACGAGTGTTATCTTACCAGAGTGTTCATTTAGTTATAATGATTCACCTTGGGGACTCAAATGTCAACATCAACAATTGCAAACTACAGAAAAATGCGAATGGTTTTAAAATTAGCATTTTAAATTGAATAATAACCTGGCACATATAAGATGTTGCAAAGTCATTAATTGCAGCAACTCCACAGTGTATCTGTGAACATATCTCTCTGGCACGATGCTGATTACGAGAGAAAACTCCACAGCCAAGTCCATATCTTGAGTCATTTGCTAGCCGGATGACCTCTTCATCAGTGCTGAATTTCATTATTGGCATAATGGGTCCAAACGTCTGCACATCTCAAATTTTTAAGGATTCAGTAAGCAGCATCTGAGCAACAAGTACAAATAGGAGCACATCATTTTCATTAGAACAACGTCCTCTACAGTCTAGATGGTGAAGGCAAAAAAATGAAAACTGAAAACAATAAGGCAGATCATGGACTGAACCATGGTTTCTTGATAATCAGAAAAAGAAATATTTTCACAAAAATTACGACATCAAACATTTTCAAATATTCTATTGAGATAATTTTGACATTTTCCTGTTACCTCTTCTTGCATCAATTTCATTGTGTGGTTGACATTGACAATCACAGTCGGTGGGAAAAACTGATCTACTGCACCTTCACCCAAATGGCCAAAACTTCCTCGAGCAACTATTTCTCCTCCTTTATCTAAAGCATCATTTACAAGGTTTTGAAGCTTCTCAGAATGATCTTGTAAGCAAATTGCTCCCATATCATATCTTCCAGCAAGAGGTGGCCCCTGTAATAAATGGTGATGGAAAGACAGGCTTATTCTAACCAACTGAAAGAGCTTCTTCGTACAAAACATAAGCAGATGAATTAAAGACAAATAAACATTAAAAGTATTCATAGCTGTTAAGAGACACCTAATGAAGATAACGATTAAGTGACAAATAGGGAAGAATGATAAGACAAAGTTGCATATAGCAGACTACAACTAATACAATTGCGACTGAACAGATGGATTTACTTACAGCTGAAACAGATTTTACAATCCTAGTAACTTCACTAACAAATGATGAATATACATCCTTATGAACATAAAACCTCTCAGCCCCAGCACAATTCTGACCACTTGATTGAAGAGCAGCCCTAACAGCAACTTGTGCAACCTGTATTTCGATAAAGAATTACGTAGGTGACAAATACGAGACAATGCTGTTATGAAATTCATGTTGTGAGGATCCATACATGATGCACATCAACATCTTCACAAACAATAAAAGCATCCTTTCCACCCAGCTCCAGTGTAACTGGTGTAAGTGTGCTGGAAGCATTTCTCATTATCTGCAACAAAGTAAATATTAAGCCCTTACAACAACAACAACATCCCAATAGAAGTCCCGCTAACATGTAGGGTCTAGGGAAACATTAAGCCCTTAGATTCACTAAATCCTAATAAGAAATGTGCAATTCCCTTCGAGGTAGTAACGTAAAGAAAGGAAGATCATAAAAAGAATGGGAAGGAAAATGTGTTCCAATATTGAAGGTCAACTATTGACGAGACCCTCCTGGGAGAGGAGGCTTTTTCTCTGTGCCACTAGCACGAAGGGAACTAAAAGGATAGGTTTTACAACTTTGACCATCGAAAGAGGAAGAGAGAAAGTTATATACTTCTGTTAGTAAGGCATTCTCTTTAATATAGAGCGAAACAATTAATCCAAAAATGAAATTTGCTAAGTTCAACAAAAAACTCGTACCATCTTACCCACACCAGGTGATCCGACAAATATGATTTTATCAACCGCAGACACCAGTGCTTCTCCTGTTTCAGCAAACCTATGGAGAGGACCTTAGCAGTAGCTCAATAATACAAATGAATATATTAAATAAAACATTTTTGAATGGTCAATACCCAGTTATCACATCAACTAGATTCTCAGGAGCTCCTACAGCAGCAAGAGCAGCCTGAATAATCCTGAAATAGAAACATCCAGACCAACTTGCATTCTCGGACACCTGCACATGCCGGAATATGCTTTCTTTTAACTTAGTGCTGATGGGTCTCAAAATCATAGACTTGTAATATGAATGAAAGGTCAAAATAAGCGAGCCAGATATTTATCTTTATATTCCATAAATTTGAAAATGATAAATGTTATTCATAACAAGAAAAACATGCTGTAATTTCAACAGAAAAGAACATCTCTAATTAAATATCAGATACCTTAATTACAACACTGTTTCCTGAAAAGATTGCTGCCAACATTGGATTGAAGATATTATGAAAAGGGTAGTTCCAGGAAACAATGGCACCAATGACACCAAGGGGATGAAACTCCACCTTAGCTTTCTTGTGAAGCATTGACCACCCTGAAGATCTGAAAGCATTGGCAAATTTTAGATAATGTAGGATCTAAATTAACTCATCTAGAATTAGCTTGGAGTGATTGAAACTTCTACACAAAATGAGAAAGCACTTGCACGCTACATGGTAAAACAAAGTCCAAGAACAAGGCAAGCTAGTTATTTAGATAGTTTGCATAAGTAAATAACTACAAATTGTACCAAGAAATGCATTATGCAGGTGGAAAGGAAAAACCACGACCAAAACAACTTGATTTATAAGGCATTCTATTTGCTTCTTGGCAAGTAATGGAGATTCATAAAATCTAGACCGAGAAAACAAGATAAAAGGAAGAATTAAAAAAGGATAAGGGTGGATGTATGCACCTGTATTCAGGCTTCAGCCACTTCTCACCCTCTGCAAGAAGCCAAGTGATCTTCTCACATGTTGTCATTATTTCCCCAAAAGAGGCATCTACCATTGTCTTACCAGTATCACGTGAAGAAACTCTAAACAAAATGAAAAAAATCAGGGCAGATGCCGATTTCTTAACTACCATATAAGATTCATCAACACAAAAAGCATCGAACTCATGCACTCATGCACAAGGATGATGGACATCCCCTGTGCCCAATCCAAACTCAATTTCTAACACAAAATGAAATGTTAATTTGCACCTAAGGTTCCCAAGACTTCAAACACAATTACACAATGAAATTTCAAGTGCATCACTTCCATTTATTTTTATCATTCATTCAATTACATCTGTAACACCCATGCACAACTAGAAAGACCCACATCTTAGTGAAAATAGTATCAACATTGTTGCAGTAAAAAAACTTCCAAATCACTTATCACAGAATAAAGTCTTACTCGCATATGAGTTCTTGGTGTTCGATAATGTACTTCAGAAGTATTCTCAAGAATTGACGCCTTTGCTTGAAACTACTTTTTCCCCATATTTTCTGAGCCCTCTTTGCCTGTGTAATGCGCTCCTTGACCTGCCAAGTATTATAAAATAATTTCACAAGTAAGAGTTAGCAATATTACAAATACATGTTCCTTAGTTATATTTCTATACATGCACATATCACCTCCTAACCTCATCTGGTGACAAGGCAGGAAAAAATCCCAAGTATTTCATAGTTGCAGGTTCATAGCATTGAACTTTTTTGTCAGACACTGGCGTCCTTCCTCTTGGAGGTATCTGCACATCAATCATTTAATAACCAGTATGCAACAGCTATGCGTGTATAAAAATTGGAAAGAGAGGGGCTGAAGAAACAGCAAATATACACAAATTTCCACATCTGCTAACTAATGCAAGCTTCACTCCAGTGCACAGTATTTATCAACCACACAACAGTGCATTACTCATGATAAGATAAATAGCTTGTAGTTTTGCTCTCAAAACTGCTAACCACATAGTAATCAGCACACAACAGCATGCTCACCAAACAATTGAAAAGAAGCTCAGTGAAGAAGGTAAGAAATCTCACAAATTACAAGTTTCAAGATCTGCTAACTAATGCAAGAATTGCGCTGATACACATCATCTATCAACTACACAACATTGTCGTGATAAGATTAACAGCTTGTAGGTTTGCTCTTCTCATAACTCCTAACCACACAGAAGAAGGTAATTACCACACTCAACTCAGCTTCAAATGCACATTCACGTTTTTTTCCTTAATTTCTATACAAATTCAAAATAAAAGAAAAAGAAGATGAAACACACACATAAATATAGATTCGTATATATATACCTGAAGCCGGCAATATCTACTAATTCTAAGAGATAACTAAATGAAACACGAGGAAAAATTAACCAAACAGAAGCGAAGTCAACAAGTAGAGAAGCAACTTAGAAGAACTTACATAAATGAAGCTGTTGTCCTGCGTATTTATTCCTTCAGAAACTGTCAACCAAAAATCAAAACATTAAAATACAGATCCCCACTTATAGATATAATTCCCGATTCGCAAACGTAACTCTGTATATATACTTTTTATCGACATCATTCAAGCACGAATGTACTTTAACTTACTATCGGAAACGTCAACGTCAATGGAAGGCACATTCGGCGGGATAAGCATCAACAAGAAACGACAGATCGCATAAGCGAGTGCAAGAACGATCAGCGGCCACCAAAACGCCATTTCGTTCTGTGGTCCTAGGGTTCCGATGAAACGAAGCTCAAGAAAGGATCACATGAGAGGGCGAGAGAGCATTGCACTTGAAATCATTTTCTCTTCTCGAGAACATGGGAAACAAATCTTAAAATAATAGAGTGAAAGGCAAGGAAATCTCAAGTGGCAATTCCCATATCTAACTGGTAATTTGAAGGGGTTTAGTTTTGGAAAGTGAATTTAGTGACCGGGCTTTCACTTGATGTTGGTGGTAAGAAACTGACGTTGTCCCCTTCCTTCTCATTAATTGTGTCAACTCAGAATCATTTATGATGATTTTGTTTAATTGCTAGAGCTGAGCTGCTCGCTTACACCTAATTAAGTATATATATTAAGAGCGAACAGGATGACGACCACGAAATTCATCCCCTCCGTCCATTTAATCCAAGGATGACGACCACGCAATCTATCACATCCATCCATTTAATCCAGCGGTTATGTTATTTTTTTTCTTATTTCTTTCTTTTTCTTTTCTTCTTTCTGTTTATTGAACACGCAATCTTCTGACCCAATCTTAATATCTTATTGTTTC
>JAOSBK010000205.1:20446866-20476985 GCA_027568895.1 Erythroxylum shatona | reverse complement strand
GGGGAGATTGTTAAGTCAAGAAGACTTCACTTCTATTAATTTTGATGACAATCAAATAATAATAATCTTAGAAATGTGAGAAATGTTTCGATGTAAGTGCGTAGAAAAATGTAAGTGACACAAATCGTCGACTTAAGACGATGCATGGTCAAACCTAGAAGATATTTAAAACTCAAGACGGACGACTTAAGACAGTCAACATAAGAAGATACAGAAGGTCAACATAAGAAGATACAGAAGGTCAATATAGGAAGATAGAGAAGGTCAACATAAGAAGATACAAGGTCAACAAAAGAAGATACTCGGTCAACACCAGAAGAAGCGTGACACCAGAAGAAGTATAGTACCAGGTGATGCAAATAAAAGCTATTCTAGAATGTCTGTCAGTTAGTTAGTTGGAGTTAGTTATAAGACTCAACTAATAACAGTTTCTAGAAGATTCAAGAAGTAGTTTCTCAAGAAGACAGTTGAAGATTTAGGCTATAAATACTAGATATAGTCGTAAATAAAAATAACATTTTTTTACAAGAGAGAAAATCTAATTGTACAATACTTAGAGAAACTCTATACTCAAGTGCGAAACAAAGAGAGCGAATACATCTGTAATGTGAAGCTCAAACAATATCTTTCCAAGAGAAACAAAGGCTGGATCCTAGAGAGGCTAAGAAAGCAGATAAAGAATACTTTGTGAGAGAGACCTAAAGAGGCTCTGCAAGTATAGAAAGAATACTTGTAAGGTCGAAGAGTATAGTAAAATCTTAGAAAAACTTTGAGGACTGAACGTAGCCCAAGGTTAAGGGTAAACCAGTATAAAATCACGACGTCTATTCTCTAACCCTTATTTTTTAATTTTCTGATTGATTAGAAGAGTAGATAATAATTTTTGTGATTGCATTACTCATCGACTTAAGTGAATTGTTTTTGTGATCATTTGAATTTGTAAGGAAATTCAAGAAATTTCTAAAGATTAATATCTTTGAAGATTTTACACAATTCAACCCCCCTTCTTGTGTATTTTACATATTATATGTGATTTCTATATTAAGAAGTGATTTACTTCATAAGGTATTAAAGAATCTGAAAGAAACCACTCTTGTGTGAAGATCGATATAATGGATAAGTGTATAAAAGAGCAAACAGAGGGCAATATAAAAGAAGTGAGTATTAGGGAAGTAGTGGACAAAGGAGAATTAAGGAAAGGAGGAGTTAGGTGTTAAATTGAAGTTAGAGATCTTAGTAATAATGGAAGCTCCCATTATACCGTCGATTGCGAAATCACCCTTTTTAGAGTTGAACACCAACGGAGAACAAGAAACAAGAGTGGTGGAGACAATTTGAAAGCAAATGAGATTAATAGGAAAAAGCTTTTGGATACAAGAAGCATAAGTCCTAATATGAAGATTCATTATGCATAGTTAGGTTTTTGGTAAAATTTTTAAAATTATATGATTTTGTTTATTTTGTAGTGAGTTGAATGATGGATGTTCATGACATTAAGTGAGTCCAATTTCTAACTCCTACTCCATCATCTCCACAATGTCTATGAGTACTATTGCCTTTCTTTTGTATTTCTTTTAATTTTTATTGTTTTACTAGTTGTGTTTTCCTATGTTGAATTTTTAATTCCATCTTTAGGAAAATGTGTTTTTCAAGTGTGGGGACATATGCACTTGCATATCATTTGTGTGTGAAATTGTATTTACATTGTGTTAGTTTTTGATTAGGTTGGTATTGTGTAAACATTTCTTGCATGATGTCTACATTAGGTGAATGTGTTAATGACAAAAATTGAAATGAATTAGCTTATCTATAAATATAATCATTTAAATTGTGAAGAAAAATTAGCTTGTAAAGATTATATTTTAAGCATTTTTTAGATGACTATACATATTGATTAGATTATTATTATGTCAATTTATGACAATTTTTAATATACTTGTAACTAAATTCATTTAAAAAGGTAGCCATCATTAGTGCCCTTTTATAGAGTGATTGACTATGAAGAAGTGATGTAGGTGCAATTGAAAAAAAAAAACCAAAACAGCAAATTGTGTTGTATAAATATGCTAAATAAACTTCCTATTCCACTGACCCGTTAAAAAACAAAGGTTAAGAATAGATCTAGTAGCAAGTTATGAGTTGTGAGTTGTGAGTTGTGAGTTGTGAGTTGTGAGTTGAGAGTTATGAGTTGTGATATAGTTAAGTAACTGGGGGTATTCACATCAAAATTTTTGTTTTTAGGTCAAAAGGCTAAAATGACACTCCAACTAAGCATGATAATATGGTGTTGACAATAAAATTAAACCTATGGATCTTTTTCTTAAATGTCAATAACTTTCATGAACGAATATTGAGTGATTAAAAACTTACCTCTTTAACTGTTATATAAGAATGAGTACATGCTTACAAGTTTCATAGATGTATGAATAGGTGTTGATATTTTGGTTGATATATGTATTTAAATCAAAGTATTTGAATATGAATGGGTTAATGTGTTGTAAGTTAGTTTCATACAGTTTAATACCATAGTACCATTATTGTTTTATTGCATGATTGTGTGTATATGTGTTTAGTTTAGTTTGTGGTCTTAGTTTTTCTTAGGGGCAAGCAAAGATTCAAATATGGGAATGTTGATAAGTGTAAAACTTAGTATGTTTTTTAGGTGTTAGAGTATGTTTTTAGTATTTTCTTAGTTGATAATCACATGTTTAAGACTTAGATTTATGTTATTATTAGTGTTTAAGTGTGTTTTGTTTTATTATTGTTGTTTAAGGAAAAAATTTGATCTTAATTACACATTTTAAGGATTGTTTAATATGTTTGGTGATGAGTGGAGATAATAAAAAGTAAAGAAAAGATGAAGAGAAAGCTAAAAAATAAAGTATGACATGATAGTGTAGTTCTATACATGATAGTGCAGAAAGGAGTAAATGGCTAGAAGCCTCTGACATGATTGTGTAATGTTTTCTAGGATACAAATTGTTTTCATAATTTTGATGCTTCAAGCTTATTTTTGGAAGATATATATGTAGAAAAACCCCAAACAAAAGAAGCTTAAAACACCAGTTGATGATAACATAATCATAATTAAAAGAAGATCAAAAGAGGATAAATCTCAAGAACAAGGCAAAGAAGAGAAGAATTCCAAGTTTCATTCTCTTCTCTTTTATTGTTTCCTCATTGTTATCAGATGTTAATGATTATTAGATTTAGATATTTACTAACATCTATGGGTTGCTAAATTCCTTTATAGGAATTATTCTTGAATTATTTGTTGAATTTTACGCTCTTATTTTAATGAATTTGCTTGTTATATTTATTATTTTATAATCAATTTGGGTCAAGAGATTTGATTGATTCAAATATGTTGTGTTGTATAGCTAGACCTAATATCTAAATAGACCCATAAATATCAAATTAATAGGAAATTGAAGAGAGACCTTAATTGTTTATTAGTTATCTATAGGATTGCTTCAAATTTAGTTTCATAGTTAGAAAGAGTTTTGATAGATTAAGAGATCACAATTTAATTTCTATCTATTTTAATTAGGATTAATTTATTAGATTGTGAGAGAGGGTATAGGATATCTAAGATTAAATATGATTAAATCAAGAAGGTAAAGGGAAAATAAACAAGGATAGAAGTAATTCCTAACTTATTGTTAATCAATCATTGGATTTTATTGTTTTCTAGTTCATAGTATATTTATTAGGTTCTTGTTTTTAGTTTAATTCTTAAGTAATCATCTTATTTAGTTAAACATTTTCTTACATGAAAGAATTAAAATAAACTTATTAATATACATTTTGATTATTTTTTCAATATAAAATAAAATCATTTGGCTTATACAAATGACCCAAGTATTGAGATCTTATATGTTATGGAATTATTTCTAGCTTATTTACATTTCTTGTACATCACATGTCCTCTAGTCTATGTTGAAATATTACCCTTTTAACTTCACCAACTTCCCTTATTCTCTTTTTCTTTGAATTTTTAGTTCTTTTTTTATAAGTAGGAGGATTGATCTTTTATCTATGTTCTTCACCATGAACTAGCCAAAACCGTTCAGTGCTATATTTATACTTTTCCAATAAAACTTCGTATATGCCTCCCTGGTGTAGTGTTCGTGCATATAATCTCAAGATCTCATCTCTCTCTAAGATGATCACTAAAATAGCATAACTTCTAAGGATCCTAATCGATTCTTATCTTCCATATGAGCAATTATTTGTTTTAAGGTGCACTATATAATAGTCATGCATATAAAGCTCAGCTTCAAATTTGTTATCACCTAAATGTTTAACTAGGTATCAAATGCAAATAATGTTATTACCTACAAAATAAGCTAAATAATTTATAAATTCTTTCTTGTTTTTCTCTAGCATTGATGTAATGTTATGATATATCTTGCCATTGTATATAGAGATTCCTTGCCTTTTCTGATAAAATCTCTTTATGATAGCTCTTCTCATCACTTCCAAGCAAGAAAATTATATTTTTTCCCTTTGAATTTTTAAATATACATCAAAAACTCATACATCTTTTCTCAAATGAATGTATGCACAATCTCTTTTCAATAATATTTGCCAACCAATCATGTATTTCCTTGTTTATTAATAATGATCAAAATTTTCACAGTTTTTATTTTTATTCCTTTGATTTTTGACAGAATTATGCTCTACTTGGTGAGGATTATGTAATCTCTTTATTTTTGAAGGTTTAGAGCTTGATTAATCATTAATTAGAAGGAAAAGGTTAATGGAGCAAAAAATTATTGATTAAAAAAAGCGATTAGCCTACAAAAGTCATAAAGTGTGGGTATACCTAAAGGGAATACAAATTTCAACAAATGCTTTTAGGGATTTTAGTTTCTTTTTTTAAGTTTAGGACCCCAGTTTGGAAGGAAAAAAAAGGATTAACAGCTATTATTAAGACCCTCCCCTCTCATTCTTTTCTTTGTAAAAAAACATTGCATTCCCCTCTTAAAAACACACAACAACACTCTTTTCCTATATTATTAGGAGATCAAAACTATGATTTGTGGATAGTATTTTTATCTAATCAAAGGATAGCTAAAGTTCATCTTAAAAAGTTGTGATAACTGTTTTACTTTTATTCTCTTATTATTAAATATTTATATTTTTTTTGTTCTCTAGTTCTTATTATTATTTTTAGATTGATGCAAGTGGCCAACTATTTTGATTGATAGAATACTATACCCTTATTTGGGATAAAAATTTGTAATTACTTGTGTATTCTAATCGTAATGGTAAATGAATATTGTTAATTAGGGGAGAGAATTCAATTGACATAGATGGGGGTAGATAAGCTAATTTAAATGAACAAATGGTTTTGACTTTATCGGATAGAATTTGGTCTCTCTAAATTGTAATGCTACTAGAAGATTAACTCATATGAACATTTCTAAGATTATTTATTAGCAAGAAAAATAAGTAATGGTCGTATCTTAGTTATAAAAAATGTAACATACCACTCTCATAGCATATATGCCCGAACATATCCATAGATAGTTGTTTACGAAAATGGTACGTTAGAACAATTACATTAACTAAAAGGCATCACATATATCACAAGCATTTCAAATGATAGATTCTTCCTATTTCATTCACAAACATTAGACTTACATTGTATCATTACAATTCATAATCCATGTATATACATTACAAGACTTCAATACTCCATACAAAATGTTCAACATTAAATGGGATGATAATTGAAAACATTCTACACTAAACTCCTCATATATTAGTTTACTAGACCTTAAAGCCATTCTTGTCCCCAGAATGCAAGTACTACTTCTACTATATAACCTCAGTAGCTAAAACTTTTTTGAACTTGAAACTCAACATTTTCAATTTTGATGAGTTTGCAAACTCAGTGAGTGAACCATCATTGATGTATTTACTCAAGTCAAAAAACCAAAATAAATTGCATTACAAAATCCAGTATCAAATACCACATCACATTTTGTCATATTTCAACAAGTAATGTGTACCAACATTACATATCACTATTTCAGAACAATTCAATAAATCATCACAATCATTCATATGATGCATGTATAATTGTATATGCAAAATGCACATGTGATTTCTTTCTTATTTTGCTTAATTGTGACCGAGCATTTGTGAACCTAAGTTACTGTGTCGTATCTATTGTAGATACAGGCTCATTTCATATACTGTCTCATATCCATTGTGGATACCGAGCTCACTGTTATCTAAGCTTGTGGCTCTCTATGCACAATTTTGAGCTTAAAGCTCTTTTTAACACATTAGTTACTCTGATCACAACTCCTTTATCTGATCATGCATTTCAATGTAATGAGATGCATCAATTCACATATTATGCTTTCAATACTTTTCATTCAATGTGCTCATGTCATATATCAAATTCTTTGAATCTAAGTCCGACATTCATCATTCAATTGTTCATACATTCCACATTACATATACAATTATATAGAAGCACATATAATTGAGTTTATACATCTAGGTTAACTCACAATACACTCCAGAAAAGTTATTGCCTTGATGATCTGACAATATCTGGGTGTTGGTGATCAAATTATGTGTCTATAGTCAAGCAATACACATATAGTTCACAATCACTAATTTGTTCAATCATATGAATATACAATCATGCACATGTATTTATGTCATGTTCAATGAATGCTCAATTGACCTTTTCGACTATGTATTCTTATTCACAAGTCTTGACCATTCAATTATTATAGCTTGCATATTGCCACTTTGCATTTAGGTTTATACCTTGAGTATGTTTGATTACTCTAAATTCATCAATCATACATTTATCAACCTTTTTTAGCAATATACATTCACACAATTTTCCAATTCTCATTCATTTGTACCTAATACACCTTACTCATATGCTTTGGATTATATTTGCATTCTTAAGAACACCTTTATTCCTTTAACAACTCAAAATTTCCAGATTTAAATACATTAATATTAAGACAATCCATTCATTAAGTAATGACATCAATTAACAACCTAAACTTATCGAACCTTTAACCAATTAATCAAGCAACAATCTAGGTTTATTTTAAGCCTTAATCAAGTCCAAATACACCAATGCAGAGGGACTTATCCTCATTTGGTTCAACAAATTCATAAAATCGAATTATCATTTCAAAGCTTTGGTAAGTGCATTATCTAATTTCCCTCAATTTTCTGGATTCAAACACCTTCATACCAAATTCAAAACACCTTCATAATAGTCCATTAATTATACCTTAAGTATACCTTAATTATAATTCAATTCCTCATCAAATTCAACTCTAATTCCAAATCAAAATCATTCATTTGGCAGCTCAAAAACTATTGTCTTTCACGCATGCAAAACAAATAGAAACTATCATTCATGCATCATTGTACAACACTCATTTCACTTTAATATTACAATCAATCCACCTCCAATTCAGTCATCATTAAGTTCTATTAATATATATCATAAGAGATCAGATTTTCATTTATTTGATCAGCTCAATTAGCTCCTCAATTATCAAGCTAACCTAGCTTCCATGTATGCAAGCACAATTCCAAGAATAAAGTGGAAGTAGAATGGCTTTTAGCAAAGATCAAAAGAGAGCAGCAAGTACAACAATGATCTGGTTCTATAATTATCTTTATTAAGGGTAAAAGCATGGATTTTGGTGTGGTAAATGAAAACAAACGTAGGTAAAACACAGAGATGTGAGGGTGTGGGTGTTTTGGTGGTGAGAGGAAAGGAGAAGAAAGTATGCAACAAAGACTTTAGGAAAGATGAGTGATTCTGCATTTGCTTAAGCCTTTTGGTGTAAGGTGTCTTTGTTTTAAAATGACACATGTCATTCAAAGAGATAAGCTCCATGTTCTCTTATGTGGCTGCCAAATGTCATCAAAATCCTAGGCCATTTGTCACTCAATCACTACTACAATTAGTCACTTAAATTTTCTATGCTAAATGTTACTCATTTTTTAGGTTTAGTCATCCTAATTTTCTATATGTCAACTTATCTTACCACGTGACATTTTTCCTAAACTAAATGTACATTTTAATTCATCACTCATCCAATTGTAACAATTAACTCCAAATTACTAATTATAATCAATAAAACTAAAATTCAAGACATAAACAATACACAATCATATCATAATCATTTTAAGCCTTTCATACTCCAGAAAATGTCAATTGAGTGCATATACTATCTTTGCAATGTTTTCTAAATCAACATTCATGTGTGTATATGCTCATGTTATGCAAGTGAATGAAATGAACCTCATAAATTCTAAATTGATATGACTTAAAAGTATAACATTCTAACCCTTAGTAAGTTTTGGAAACTGGCTATAACAAAAAAGGTAATGAGAGATTACCTTTTAGGCCATACCAATAACTATAACCAATTTATTTAAGGGTAAGAGAATTATTTTTGCATTTATGATCAACTATATAGCTGAACAAAAACTACTCCTTGGTTATATATTTTTCAATATTTATTTTTTTGCATATCTTTGTTTGGATAAGCAAAAAAGAGAATAGAATACCATAATCTCTGTAGATACAATCCTACTTACCATTGTCTCAATTTATTTTATCTTTATGATATTCTTTTACTATTTATTATATTTGAAACCCCCCAAATTTTTGGCTTCATTGCCTGGGACTGGTGTTAAGTATTTATGTTCTTTTTATTCCTTGTTCTTCTCATACTGGTGAAGTTTAGTTTGATTTTTAAGATAAATTAGACTGCAAAATACTTAAGGAAGGAAGTCAAACTTCAACGTAGACAAGAATAAAATCCTTCTCCACTGATTTGGAGATCATACTTGATTTTGTAGATTTATCCAATGGGTTTGAATCAAAAGAAGAAGCCAATATCAATAACAATGAGAGAACCTTAAGGGAATTGTTGTACCAGACGTCAACTAATAGTCGTTGTACATCCATTTTACAAATTTGGGTGTGGGAATTAAATTGAAATCTTACTTGATACATTTACTACCTAAGTTTTATCGCCTTAAGAATGACGATCCTAACAAATATCTCAAAGAGCTCCATATAGTCTGTTCAAGTATAAGAGCAAAGGGGTAACTGTAGTGCATATTAAGTTATGGGGATTTCGATTTTCCTTAGATGGGAATACTAAAATTTGGTTGTTTTATTTAACTTTTAGTCTATTGTCAAATATGATGAGTCTATTTTTAAATAAATATTTCACTTCTTTTTAGGCTGCCAGCATTAGAAGGAAAATTTGTGGAATCAAATAAAAGAATACTGAAACCCTCCATGAGTACTAGAAAAAGTTTAAGCAGTTGTGTGCCAGTTTCTCACAATATAGAATCTCTAAAAAACTCCTCATCCAATATTTTTATGAAGAATGACTAGTAATGGATAGGAAAATGATGGATGATGCTAGTGAAGGTATAATAGTGAATAAATCCTCAAAAATTACTAGAGTTATAATTTCCATCCTATATGCAAATTCCTATTAGTTTAGATTATGACAAGACTCATACTATAAGAAGGTAAATAAGGTAAGTATGTCCAATTAAAATAATCAAAATTCTAACTAATAGCTTTAATGTAACAACAGCAACACCAATAACAATACCTAGTAGGAATCCCACTGATACGTAAGGTTTGGGGAAGTAGCTATAGAGTAATAGATTGCCTTAACAAATTTGCAATAGGTAAAAGTTTATAGAATTTATTATGTAAACCATCAAAATGACTTATGTCCCACATTCCAAGATGATTCCATTGAACATGTCAATATAGTAAGGGGTTATTCATATACACCATAAAGGAGATATAATCCCTATTCTAATAGGCACAATCTAGGATGGTGGGATCATCCTAATCTCATCTATAGAGCAAGGTCACAAAATTATCAACCTATCCGACTTAGACCACCTATTCCACTACCTTAATATTCTTCTTTTAAGTTACATAAGTCTCTTAAGTAAATAATTAAAACATTCTTAACTATTACTCAAAATTTTCAATAAAAGGTAAGAGTTAACATTTAGAATTTGGAAAGCCAAGTTAGTTATTGAAATCTACAAATGACAAATTGGACTCATATGGAAAGTATCCATCATAAATAGTTGTTAATCCTAAACAAATTTTATATGCAATAACTTTGAGACGTGGTAAGACATTATAGCAAACTAAGTAAGAGAAGGCCACAACTTATAAGTGCACTAAGGAGGTTTAAATAGAGAAGGAGGAGACTCCTCAACCACAAAAGCTATTAGTGATGGCTCCACCTTTTCCTTCGGGTTAGCAAGTAATAGCTCTACCTTTTTCTTGTAGGTTAGAAAGTAATAAGATGGTAGAGGAGGAGAAGGAGATCCTTGAGACATTTTGTAAAGTTAAGGAAAATATTCCTTTACTAGATGATATCAAATTAAAGCCTTGCTACACAAATTTTTTCAGGAATTATGAACCAACAAAAGGAAGCTGAAAGGTAACAAAAGGGTAATTATTGGTAAGCATATTTTAGATGGACTTCAAAATAAATTAGTACCTAAATGCAAGGACCCAAGAATGTTTACTATTCCTTGTAAAATTAGTAATTTAGGTATCACAAAAGTCATGTGTGACTTTGGTGCATTGATAAATGTTATGTCATATCCATTTATTCATCTTTAAATTCTAGTTCATTAAAAGAAATTGGTGTAATCATTCAATTAGCTTATAGGTCTAATGTGTATCCTGAAGGAGTCTTAAAGGATGTGTTAGTGCAACTGAATGACTTAGTTTTTCTTGTAGACTTCTATATGTTTGATATGGAAGATGATGTTACTTTAAATTCTAGAGTTATTTTTTTTGGGTAAGTTATTTCTTAAAACATGTAGGACAAAAATTAATAAGCATAATTGTGCAGTCACTATGGAATTTGATTGTGAAATTATTAAGTTCAATATTCATGATGCCGTGAAACATCTTAGCGATTCATCTTCTTTCTTGAGTTATTCTAAAGAAGTCTTTGATGAACTATAAATAAAATCCTACATGTTCCAGAAAAGAATGAACTTCACATCTATCTTAGCTTTGTCTATTTCAATACCTTTAGTAGCTACAACATGCCCTTAAATGATGCTTTGATCAACCGTAAAATGACATTTTTCATTATTCAAAACAAGGTTTTTCTCAATGCATCTTTTAAGCATTTTTATAAGGTTTGTTAAATAAGAATCAAAGGAGCCATCACAAATAATAAAATCATCCATGAATACCTCAATCATGTTCTCCATATAGTCTAAGAATATACTAACTATACACCTTTAAAATGTGGCGTGAGCATTGCAAAGTCCAAATAGAATATGATGATATGCAAATGCACTAAAGGGATAAGTGAGGTAGTCTTCTCTTGATCTTTAGTCACAACTAGGATTTAGTGAAAACCTAAATAACCATCAAAACAACAATACTGAGGCAATTCAATATAAGACACATTATACCTTAAAGGCCTCAATGACTATAGTTCAAAAACATCTTCTGGATCAACTATCAATCTCTCTTCAAATTCCTGCAATTCCTTAAAATTTAATTTTTTGTGAAGTATAACTCTTAATAAATCATCATCATTCAACTCAAAAACATCATGTAGCATTTTATCGATAGTTCATCAAAGACTACTCCAAAATCACTCAAAACTTATATAGATTGTTGAAAAAGGATGTGGTGTTTGAATTTAATGAGAACTGCAAGATGGCATTTGATAATTTAAAGGAGATGTTAACTTTGGCACCTATCACTAAGCCTTTAGATTGGACACATCCCTTCGAACTCACATGTGATGTAAGTAATGATACAGTTAGTGATGTTATTTGACATATATTATTCCTCAAGAATGCTTTATAGTACTTAATGCAACTATTCAAGAACATAAAAAGTTTTAGTTGTTATCTTTGTTTTAGAACAATTTGTGTTCATAATTATTAGATAGTAAAGTGATTGTCTATTTTGATCATATAACTCTTAAATATCTATTATATAAAAAGAAAGTGAAGCCAAGACTCATATGATGGATATTATTGTTACAAGAGTTTGACTTGGAGATAAGGGATAAGAAAGGTACAAAAAATTTGGTTATAGATTACCTTAATCATTTGCCCCCAAACAAGGAGCAATTACTAATATAGTATGAATTTCTCGATAAGCATTCTTTTCCATTCAGAAGTCAACTCCCTGTTATGCTGATTTAGTTAATTACTTCATTACTAGGACACTATCAAATAAATTGTCTAAAGCTCAAAATGACAAAATCAAAATTTATACTAAATACTATGTTTGGAATGATCCATATTTATGAAAATATTATTCCAATTAAATCATTCACAGGTGCCTTTTTAAATCTAAAATCTCTTTAATCTTGTAATTTTGTCATTTATATGCATGTAATGGTTATTTTGGCCCAAAGAGGACTTCATGTAAGGTTTTAGAATGGTTTATTTGTTTGAATTTGTTTATGGATTCATAATTGTTTACAAATATTGTGAAAGATATCAAAAATTAGGAAACATAGGTAATAAGGATCAAATGCCACAACATAACATTTTTATATGTGAAAATTTTGATATATAACATAGGTAATAAGGATCAAATGCCACATCATAACTTTTTTGTATGTGAAAATTTTGATATATAAAGTATTAATTTTATAGGACCTTTTCCATCTTCGTTTGGCAAAATTTATATTGTTCTTGGTATTGATTATGTGACTAAATAGGTCAAAGCACAACATACCTAAATTGATGATGCTAAAACTATCGTGGCTTTTATTTGATCTCTTATTTTTGTCAGTTTTGGCATAAAAAGAGCAATAATAAGTTATCGAGGAACTCACTTTTGGAATCAGAAAGGGGAAGATTTAATAATGTAAGATGGCATCACACATCATGTTTCTACTACCTACCATCCTCAAACAAGTGGGCAAGCTGAAGTGTCCAATTGAGAGGTCATATATATTCTTGAAAAGGTGGTAAATCCAAATAGAAAGGATTGGAGTTTGAGGCTTAATGATGCATTTTAGGCATATCACATGACTTATATGACTCCTTATCCTTTGGTATTTTTTAGATCTTGTCATCTTCCATTTAAGCTAGAACACCAAGCATATTGGAAATTAAGAACTGAAATATGGAGATGGAAAAAAGTAGGTTAGCTAGGAAACTCTACTTTTCAAAACAATGCTTATAAGAACTCTCGCATTTATAAGGAGAAGAAAAAAGCCTTCTACAATCAAATAATTTCAAAAAAGGCATTTTCAATTGGTTAGAAAGTTTACTTTATCATTCAAAATTGAAATTATTTCTTGTTAAATTGCACTCTAAATGGTTAGGCCCTTTTGTTGTCACTAATGTTTCTTATAGTGCCACAAAGATACAAAGTCTAGATTCAGATAAGATTTTTAAGGTTAATGATCACTAGTTAAAATCATTTTTTGAGGGCTTTCAAGTGCCAACCATGGAAGAAATTATGTTTAAAATTTCAACTTGTTATAATTGAGAGCTCCATTATGTCCAGTTGATGCAATGTTAAAGAACTACTTTTGGGACGTAACTTAAGTTTTCTACTCATTCGAATCAAACTCGATGCCACCACTCCTCACTTTAACACACAAACTACTAAACACTAAGCATGTTAATTTTCTCCCCTTCTCCAAAAATTCTCCACTATTAGTGTTCTCTTTTTAATAAAGAAACAAATGGAGGTCAATCTATTTACCCTTTTTAAGCATCTACGAATTGAAACCATATTACCACCAAGTCTTTAAATAATTCTCCGTTTCATTTCCCTACCCCTATGGGATTGTTCTATTTACCTTCTATTCTTTGGTTCCTTAACATTGAGGAAAATGTTAGGTTTAGGTGTAGGGGAGAATGTTTAAGTGAAATACTTGAAGACCTTAACCACTTAAGTGATATGATTGAAATAAATAAGGAAATTCATCAAATCTTTTGCATATTTTTAAATGAAATTGTTGTGTTAATTGTTATTCATGTTTCTTATAAAGCTTGACTATAATATTTTATGTAACTTAC
Source organism: Erythroxylum shatona (assembly GCA_027568895.1). Classification (NCBI taxonomy): domain Eukaryota; kingdom Viridiplantae; phylum Streptophyta; class Magnoliopsida; order Malpighiales; family Erythroxylaceae; genus Erythroxylum; species Erythroxylum shatona. The sequence goes on along the minus strand of JAOSBK010000205.1, from coordinate 20,462,903 downwards.
GTGTTGACTTTATTTATATCCTAAGGTGTTTTGTCACTTGCTCTTTAATTTAACTTTAGTGTTTTTGTTGCTCGAGGATGAGCTATTGTGGGAGAAATTTGATAGTGCTTCAATTGTGCATGGTTTTGAATTCAGTTCACTTCATCTTGGTGAAAATGTTATACTTAATGAGAATATGAAGTGAAGAAATGATATTGATAAATAAGAAATAAGTGGGTAGCCTGCAAAAATTCATAAGATGTGGGCACTTATGAGGGGCATACAAATCTTAAAATATTTTTGGGGTTTTCAGTTTCCTTTTTAGTTTAAGACTCCAAATTTTAGAAAAGAGGGATTAGTAGTTGTTATTAGCAACCTCCCTTCTCATTCTATTCTTTGGAAGAAAACATTGTCTTCCCCTTTAAAAAGCATACAACGACTTCTTTTATGTATTATTGGAAGATTAAAAATATGATTTGTGGGTAGTTTTTTAATCCAATAAAAAACTAGTAAAAGTTCAACTAGAAAAGTTGTGAGATATATTTTTTTACCTTTTATTTTTATTCTTAAATATTTATCTATTTTCTATTCTTCATTTTTATTACTGTTTTGTTGATTGATGAGAGTGTTAATTGTCTTAATTGATATAATAATATACCATCATTTAGGGTAACAAATCTGTAATCATTTGTTTATTCTAATTGTATTGGCAAATCAACATAGTTGCTTAGGTAAGAGCAATCGATTGATGTTGATGGAGGTAGATAATCTACTCTAAATCAATATAGCATCTTAAGTTTGTTGGTTAGAAATGTGTCTCTCTAAATTGTAATGCTACTAATATATTAAATCTTATTAATGTTTCTAGGAATATTTATTATAGTAAGGGGTACCAATAACTATAGTCAATTTATTTAAGGGTAAAAAAATTATTTTTGCATCAATGATCAACTGTATGGACGAATAGAAACTATTCTTTTAGTTACGCAATTCATTATATTGATTTTCACTATTTATTTTATTGCTTATATTTTTTCTTATTTTTCATTTTTATTTTCCTACTACAAAACCCCTTTTTTATTTTGCTCTTTGATTAGAAAATAGAATACCCCCATTCTATATGGATACGACCTTACTAGTTGTCTCAGTTTATTTTATCTTTAAAGTAAGTTTTTATTGTTTGTTGGATTCAGAACCCACCATTTATGCTCTCCATCTTAATCATTTGCCTCTTATATACTTGCTTAGTACAAAGTGAAGCTATTATCCACTCTAGTCTTTGTAAAAATAGACATTTTATACTTGCTTTATAAGTTGGCATATAAACATCTAAAGCAATAGTGATGACTAAAATGCATGTACTTATGCTGAAACAATTCTTGTAGACCCTGCATCATATGATTATGATTTAGTATGAAATTAGGTGACATATGAAAGTAACATTATAGATTTTCACTATATTACCTTTTGACTATTACTCATAAACACTGATGAGCAATCATTGAGAATATCTTCAAGTAGGCATTTTTGAATGTATTTCTAACTCTATTTATTCTCAACTTATAACCTAAGCTCATAAAAAATATTATTGGTTGGATCACTTCTAATGGCTATCAATAATTGTCAACTAGAAATTATCTTCAAATGACAAAAATCAATGCATATTATTGGTCTATAAGCATTAAAAGTTAAAATTTCACTTATTCAAAACATATGTAGTATGAATTGAACACAACTTCAGGATATATATAGTGAATTGTCTATGCTACATTTCATCATAGCTAAAAAGTAGCCTTTTAACTTCTTATATTGTGCCCCTTCATATCCAAGTAATAAACAAGGCATGCCTCTTAGCTATATACTCTTTGATGTCTAAAATCCCTTGCTAGGAATCTCATAAAATAGTCATTTTAACCATGAAATATGTCAGCTAGGACTATCTCTGAAGCGTGCCAAATGCTCATTAAAAATATATTGGTAATTAACTTTTATACTATCAAATGTGCTTCCACAAGAATGATTATTATGGAATGTCTTAATCTAAATGCATGCCTATCTTTTGTAAGGGTTGTATTTATTCTCCACACATTTTTCTTTTTGCATTTTGTAGTAATTATTGGACTTTCATTCTTTATATAAACATAGTCAAATACTATCTGAATACTTATGTTCTCCAAAGCCTTTCTAAATGTGTCAACAAAATAAAGAAGCATTATATATTTCAAAACGACTCTCCCATCATCTAAGTTAGAAAAGTTAAAGTGAGGACATTTAGGCTACTTCCACTTTTTCTTCTTCTCTTCATCATCTTAATTCCCTTTTAGGCTACCATTGTCTTCATCATCAACTTCAATCTCATTATCTCCTAATTTAATATTTTGAGCACCCATACACCACTCACTCATAATAGGTAACTCTTCAATCTCTATTGATTGCCTTTCATTATATGAAGCATCACCAGAAGAACTAAATGATTTATATGACAGGTCATCTAAATCATTTAATTCTTCTAGTGATGCTAGAGTGGGTAGATTTGATGACAACAATTATGGCTAGATTTGTGGGTAAATCTATAAGTGGATATATAGTTGTTAGAATGGGTGGATCTATAGCTAATGGAATGGATGGATCTGTGGCTTCCTCTAAACTTGCCTCCTCCTCCTCATCCTTATTACTTTAATTGAAATATCTAATCTAGGTTTAGTAATTGTGTATAATTTGGGATACTTCTCCTCCTTTATATAAACCTTTAGTATCTTAAATTTTCTCTCTTTAATTACACCTATCAAGTTCCTCGCATAATTATCACTTAGTATTGGCCTCAAACCATCTTTAGATGACTTATGTGAGAATTTATAAGTAAAATCCCATGCTCCATACCTTAACCTTTTATCATTAAACAATAAATTGAATAATATAATATCATATACCTCATAACCAAAACAATATTTCTCTCCACCTTCGTATATCGTTTTCGTTTGAATTTGAAGCATCCACTATAGAAGCACTCAAACCTAAATATTAGGTCTAAAGTACTAGCCATTCCTCAAATAAAACCTATAACAAAAACAAATACCACAATATGTAATTTTACTACTAAATAGATGCAAATTCAATATACTACCAAATATATGCAATTATGAATAATACACAATGGAAACATATAGCATGTTTCTATTTCATGAATCGTGTATTATGTTCCTTAGACCAATTTATATCCTCTTCAATTATTCGTGAAATTAAATTATAGCCATTATAGAAAATTTAAAAATTAAGGAATGTAATTTAATACGTTTTATGTAAACATGCATAATAATATTTGTAAAGTCATCTTTTAAAAGTATAAAAACCAATGAAATATCTCAAAATCCATAAGATAAAAGTATGGGGAAGATAACACCTTCAGTTTATGCTAATCTCATAAGCTTTTTAAATTAATTCAAAACATAATAGAAACTAGTAGCAAAACCTAACAAGCAACTTATACTAGTCCAGGATAGAATCGATACTAGCTTTAAGGATTGTTTGAATTACACATGCATCCCTATACCAAAGATTTATAACCAATTTAGAACAATTATAAAGGCATAAATTGAATTCAATCCCACGATTGAATTCAATTCACGGCGTTCCAAACAGCCTGTAAAGAAGCACAATTTATTGGTTAAAAGATGTTGGCAAAAGTATTACTTTTGATCTTGTAGACACATTGATCAGCTCCATAAAAAGAAGAAGTTATGCAATCAGCTTTGCAATTCTTGTAGATAGAATCAACTCATGGGCCTGTTCCTAGGACACATTGATCAATTTATGTTAAATAAATACAAGAAGTCATAGGAGAGAGGATCAATCCTCATTTAAGTTTTTACATAAGATATGAAGCACTTTCTTTTCAAAGATAGATAATATGTGATTACTAAATATTGATATTTTACAATAGTTATTGTTTATGCTACTAGACCTACAACATCATTTTGAACCTTAGCTTTATTAGCTAGCATTAAGCTACCTTATACTAAATTAACTTATGTATAATTGCAAATGACATATTTTCCTCAACATATATTCATTTAAATGTGTGATTATCTGGCTAGGAAATGAAACGTAAACTATCAATAAGGAAAAAAAAACAATAAGGGGAAGTAGAAATGCTCATCAGTAAGAGGGGATCGTCAAAATGTTTATAAATCCTAGCTTTTTTTTATTTCCTTTGCAACATTTTTCTCCTCTCTAATATGTGCCCTCTTATTGATTTCTTAGCATTTCTCCTATGATATCAATTCTAGATTGTTTTGCACTTTGTATTTCTCCTCCATGCGATGTCGTCGAAAATGAAAAAGATGTCATTGTTTAGGTGACATATTATCAATATGGTGCAACTTTTGCATTTCGATTTAGAGGATTTAACAAAGGTTGAAAGTAGAGGGATAGGCATTAAAACAAACAAAACTTAACAAAGATCATTGATAATTTAATATTAGGGCTACTTTGATAATTTACAAGATTATAGGGAATCCACTGAATTATATGATTATCTTTTAACTTTTTCCTTATTATCTAAGAAGCCGTTTGATTTTGACTTCTTTTTTTAATTGTAATTTTCTGTGTTCAATTTTTGTTTTTCTTTCAAATAAAAACAAAATCCTATTTGGTTATTAATGTCAATGACATTATATTTTTGTTATTGATAATAGTTATATATTAGATAAAACTTAAAGAAAAATTATTTTTAATTGAATAAATTTATTTTAATCTCTTATATAATATTTGTTAACAAATTATTGATAGAGTTATTTTATTTTATTAAAATAAATAATTTAAGAAATAAAATTGTATTTATATATTAATATTTACTTTACATATATTTTAATTATTAAATAAATTTTATATATTTTGAAGATATTTTAAATTTAATTATATTTACTAATAATTATTAAATTTAATTGGTTTAATTTAATTACAAAAATTAAACAAAATTATTAAGTGAAATTAAAATTTTCATAATTCTTATTAATAATTAACTAAATATATTATATTAAATTAAATTATTCATAATTTTATTAAAGTTAATGTATTAAATAATTAAATAATATATATTCAGTTGGTAATAAATGGATTATAAAAATAAAAAAACTACTTTTATAATTTTCATAATTTTTGAAAACTAAAAAAGGCCAAAATTGAAAGAAGAAAGTCATAAACTAAAATTTTGAAAAAACAGATTTTTAAAAGATAAAAAATAAATAAATAAAAAACAAATCTTTTGGCATCCGTGGTGAAGAATTAACAAATATTAGTTGGCGAATGCACATATAAAGGTCCTTATACTTTGTCTAGACTATGTCTCACCCCTGAGAACATATTCGACAGGCTTATCTCCACGCCCAGCACCATACAATTTGGACAAAAACTTCATATTACTGTGCTGCTATGAGAGTAATGACCCGACATAGTAAACCAAAGGTGCCCGTTGAAAGGTTTTCCTCAACTGTGTAACACTCCCCGCTTTTCTAATGAAATGGCTTTGACCTTATCACTCCAGGGTTCAATTTGGCCTCAATCTCAAGGTAGTTCCTTTCATATAATTCTACTACTTTGTTTTATTATACTTTTGGATCATTTATATACATAGTATCTCCATGTTTCTTTTCAGGAAAAGTGAACCTTAAGAACATAAGATGTCTTGGTAGTGTCAGGAACCTTGTAAAAACTGTTGGGGTTCCTTCACTTGTATCCTCACCACTTGAGGCACTTCGGAATGGCAACTGGGTCAAGCTCATATGTGGTGCTAGCTTTGAGGTATTCCCAACTCCATTGTCATAATATCTCTTCAGAACCTTTGAGCATTAATATTTACTTTTTGCCTGTTTTTAGGATGTCGTTGATATAAGGAACCTGTCTCTAATTTACACTCTAGCTGGAGGTAAATGTTACAGTTTATTGTTCTATGATTTTGATTTCCTTAAAATACATGAATATATGTAGGTAGTCATGTTTGTGGATTAAATACATGTCTTGTCAGTTTGTGTGGGGTTTAGTGAGTCTGTGGTGAATGGTTGGCAGTTGATTGCATTGACTGTGCTGCTGATGTAGCCGTTGTGAGCGCTGTAAATGAAGGTATTGACGCAGCACAAAAGATTTTGAACCTTCGCAGGCCCTGGGTAATGATTAGTGTTAATGATGATGAAGATCCACACTTTCGGAAAGCCGGTAAGTAATCCATTCTAGCACTTAAGTTTGCTTGAGTTGGCAAGCAGTATAACTAGGGCATCCTATAGGAGTCAAAGAGGATGCACTAGTTGCAGACTTCTAGTATCTTATTCCATCTTGGAACTGGAACATTTTTCTGTTCCATAGGTGGTACATTCTTGAGGATGAGAAAAGTATTGGTTATTTGATAGTTATCTACAGAAAGATAAAATGTACAATTGTGGGATTGACTCATAACTGTGGCCTCAGGTGAGGTAACTAATAAGTAATTTCACCACAGAGATGGCCGGTGTTTGTGTAGGTTCATAAGCTTTTATCATGCTTTAGATCTTAATAAAAGTAACTAAGTAACTGAAATAAGTCCTTGTTCAGTTAGCTTTAACGAGAGGCTATCGTTTTGTTTTTATAGTCAATGAGACATAAGTGTCAAAAGAATTGGTCTGCATGATAGGATCCTGGTAAGTACTCATTATTGTGACCTTATTTCTTTGTATATTTTTTTCATGCGAAAGCCTGATCAACAAGATGCAGCAATCTTTGGAAACTTGACCGTAACTGCTATTATTGCCAACAGAATTTGATCCAGAGGATTGCCCCCTGGACTGTACAAGGCCTTGTGAGGTTGTCTGTCCTGCTAATGCAATTTCACTGAAGGAAGAGAAATCAACGGTCAAATTTTCATTTGACACCATTACTTTAAATGTACTAAACGTAGTTGATAGAGTAAATTCTGAGACCACCTATGTTGGAAGGTTTCTTGGTATTGATTTGGAAGTAAATCATGTTTTTCTACCTTTTATTAATATCTATGTACAGGGTGGAGTCATAACTGACAGGTGTTATGGATGTGGCCGGTGTTTTCCAGTTTGCCCTTATGATAAAATAAGTAGGTAACCCTCCCTTGTTTCTTTAAGCTAGTCATTGTTACTATATATTTTGCTTTCCTAAACCTTCTTCCTTATGAAATCACAGAAGCTTCTCTTTCCCTCTATTGTGGGTTTCAGCTGGCTAGGATTCTGAAATTTAAGCATAGTCCCTTGAAACTAACTAGTTGGTTTGATCCAGGCGTGAATGCTTATGTCAGAGATGCCAGTGCAACTGCTGAACTTCTTAAAAGATGCGATGTTGATGCCGTAGAGATACATACAAGTGGAAGGTATAGTTCCTTACTCCATAAACTACTTTAGAATGAAAAACAGACATACCTTTGGGGCAAGATCATTTTTTTTTTCTCATTTTGCTTGGCATGTGCCATGGATGACTATATCCCATAATAGAGACACCAAAATCACCTTATATCCTGTGTACCATGGGAAACTGCCTCTATTTTGATGCTTAGCATGCTTTACTGCTCTGAAAAATGTCCTTTCTCTTCTATGAACAATTGTGCTCTTTTTCTGTTACAGGCAGACTGCTCCTTTTGTTAAAATTTGGAATTGTTTGAGATCTTCAATTGGATACTTGAAGCTAGTTGCGGTGGGTAAGATAACTGCCACTAGTGATTGACCTGTAAAATAATGTTAGGGCTAAGCGGAAGAAGGGTCATCAATTTTGTATTCTAACTGGATCTCCTTGGTAATTAACAATGTATGTGCAGGTTAGCTTGCCATACACTGGAGACTCCACTGTGTCTTCAATGAATGATATGTACTCAATTATGGAGCCTCATCTATGCTGCCCCAATTTATGGCAGGTGTGACAATATTTGTTTGCAATCAAAAGGTTAACTTTCCAAATTAGCATGTCTACAAAAAACAAAATTTAACATTCTGTTTGATCTCGAAGCATAGTTGGATGGTCGTCCGATGAGCGGAGATATTGGCCGAGGCACCACGAGGGAATCGATTGCATTCTCTGCTTGTTTGGCTGCTGCAAAAGACAAACCCCATGGTTTGTGTAAACAGTTACCGTGATGTGCACATTGTGAATTTTTCTAGGTTTTATTCTGCTAGTCTTATTGGATATACTTGTCAAACTGTATCTCTACTTCATTTATTGGTAGGATTCTTTCAGTTGGCTGGTGGGACAAATGCTCATACAGTTGATAGATTAAAGAGGGAGGGTCTTTTCCAAACCACATCAAGTACTTGCTAAGCTTTCACCAATTTCTTTTATTTGGAATCTTACTAAGTGTTGTTCGTTACATTTTGGGTTTTCTTTCTTCAGTTGGTTCAGAGGATAAGAATCAAAACAAAGCTTCCCCTACTTCATCACATGCTTTAATTAGCGGCATAGCTTATGGTGGCTATGCACGCAAGGTGACATTTTGTTATATCACTTTTTCCACGTGTTTTTCAGCTTCTACGTATAGAGTTTTGTTTGTCAGATGGTTGTGATTCTATAAGTGCAGATCGTTGGAAGGGTCCTGAGGTCCATGCAGGTAGGCCATGGTTTGGCTTGCATCGAAGATCGTCCAGAGTATCTCTTGAACGCACTTAAAGCAGCCACTGCCTTGGTTGGAACCGTGAAATCTTATGGCCCCTTTGAAGGATAACTGTTCTACTTAATTTTCCACTTTCTTTCCACATTCTCCTTCTGTTCAAAACATTTCTCGTAGTACTTCTGTGGCTGCATTCAGATGTATGCAATCCTGCAGCTTAGACTCCACAGTTTGCTGACAGGCATTCTAGCTCCTAGTATTATAGTTTGCTTTGATAAAATTAGCAGGGATTGAAATGGAGGCTTCGGCCACTATCATGTCTACTTTACATTTCCAAGTTTCTAGCAGAAAACCCAAAGATAGTCCGTGTTGTGGCATTGTCATCATGCGTAGACGACTCTTAACCATGTTGACAAAGTAAGACCATGGTTAGAGATAGATACAGAGTATGTTGTACAAGCAATTAATGTGTGTCTTTGACAAACAATTAACGTCAGGTTGTGAGAAGTGGAAGAAGTTTGTAAGGATTCTAAATATGATTTGTAAAATTTTTTTCATTTGTTAATATTTGGACCAATCATTATTCTCAAAATCACTGAATTTTATTAAAATATTCATTATTTGAAAGTTTTTTGGAATTTTCTTACCTCACTAACGTTTGTATTTTATCTAGCAATGTAGAGAGAAGCTTGCTCCGTCCTTTGTTTTCTACCTCCTCCCCACACCATTCTTCTACACTCCCTGTACCAATCTGTTAATCTCACCCATCACCACCTTCCTGCCCCAAATCACACCTTTCTGTGAGGGTATGCTTGTCCTTACATCTGTCCCACAACCCCGTATAGCACCTGCTCCTTACACTGGTCCATCATAGAGGCTGCCCTATAACATATATAAATTAGACCATCAAAAGAACAAACCAATATGGAAATGTCCTTCCCACTCCTCCCATCAACCAAAAATATAGATCCCAGCCCCAAGTCAATCCATTCCACTCAAATGAACTGGATATTTGTGGTTGGAGAAGCGATAAAATCCAAACTACAATTCTTACCCCCAATCCTCAAAGGAGGAACATGGTTGCACCTGATATTGATGTCTTAAAGAATGGAGTAAATGTAGTAAAAATCCACTGTGGTTGGCTTCTTTATGGACAAAATACCTGTATATCCATCAATACAGAGCTAGGCATTCAAAGCATTGAAAACAAAAGGATTACAGGAAATACCCACTAACAGAAGATAACCATGTGTTATTTAAATTTCACAGTAATATTGAAGCCAAGAAAATAATGGTAGATGGCCTCTGGCACATATACAATATACCGTTCCTTCTCCAGCAATGGATAGAAGGCTCTCCACTTGAAGTAATCCATAATATAATATCCCATTTGAATATTGGTCCACAAAAAGGCTTAGCTCCCTGCTAGGCAAACCTCTATTTATGGACGAAACTACAGCCTTAAAAAAGTAGGGTTTGCTAGTTGTTACAATATATTTCAGTAAACGTTAGTTAGTTAGTTATTAACTGTCATATCGTTACTAATGGAATTAGTAAATTAAGCGGTTACTAACACACTTGTATATAAGCTATTGTACAGCTATTGAATGATATATGAAAATTCATTCTACAATACTCTACTTCATCTACGTTTCTATATTTCTTCTATTACATGGTATCAAAGCCAGACGATTGAACTCATACTTGATCGCTAATTTGATTTCTTTGACGCCATGGCTACTTTACATAGTGACGTTGTTCATGAAGCTCCCTCTGTAGCAATGAATCGCGATGTTGATGGAGATCCATTGCATTTGCAGAGTTCTGATCATCTAGGAATGATTCTGGTTGCTTCTCCTCTCATAGGTAACAATTATCTTACCTAGAGTATAGCTGTTAAAACCAATCTTGAAGCTAAGGACAAGATATGTTTCAATGATGGAAGTTTTCCTGCTCCTACGAATCCTAATCTCTACAAGAAATGGAAGAAAGTTGATTCCATGATTAAGGCGTGGCTTTTGAATTCTATAACTAAAGAGATGTCTGATAAATTCATCTATTGTGCTAGTTCTAAAGTGCTATGAAATACGATTGAGAAAAGACTTGGCGAGAATAATGGTCTTCTTAGGTATCAATTGCAAAGAGAAGTTTCTTTTTTGGAACAGGGTATTGATTTTGTTATTGCCTATTATAGCAAGATGAGTCGATGTTAGGAAGAATTAAATAGACTTAGGCCTCTACTAGTTGTAATTGTCATGGCTGTAGTTGTGATTTGACTGTCCTTCTGACTGAAAGAGCTAATGCAGTTCCTCTTGGGACTTAATCCAACATTTGATAATGTGAGGAGTCAGATTTTGAATCTTGAGCCCTTGCCTAACATAGATAAAGCTTATTCTATGGTCCTAAGAGTTGAAAAACAAAGACAAGTTAGTATGGTTTATGGTAGTATTGTTACTGAAGCTAATGCTATTTTGGCCAAGAATTCCAATACTAAGGGTGGTAGTTATAAACGGAAAGAGGCAAATAAGAAAGACATATTTTGTGATCATTGTAATGTGGTTGGTGATACACGGGATTCATGTTTTAAAATCCATGGTTATCCAGATTGGTTCAAAGCATTAAAAGAAAAGAAAGAAGCAGAAAAGAGAGGAGAAATGGCTAATCTGGTGCAACAAGAGCAGTCTGATACAATAACTGTAGATAGTGTGGCTACTGATGATAATCTTGCTAGCATGGTGAACTCTTTAATTCAAAAGGAGATGTCCAGAATCCTTAAAGGACAGTGGCTTGCTGAAGAATATGTGAACATGGTGACTGATCTTGTAAATTTTGCAGGACAGGTAGCAAGATACGACACATTCTTAATGCTCATTCACTAAATTCAAGTGATGTCTGGATAGTTGATAGTGGCGCATCCAATCATATTTGTTTTGATGAAAGATCTAGGCAGAATATTGCACAAATCCAGTTCCTTGTACATATTCATCTCCCTAATAATAGTCTTAAACATGTTAAGCATTCAGGCCCTGTTACCTTACATTCTACCCTTCAACTTAAAGATGTTCTACTTATTCCTTCCTTCAAATGCAATTTGTTTTCTCTCAACAAACTTACTAAAGTTGCTAATGTGATTGTTTCTTGTTTTCCTTCTTCCTGTTATATACAGGACCAATAGAGTAAAACTCTCATTGCTATTGGTCAAGTCATAAGAAATCTAATATATACTCACCTTATAATCTTTTCATCTTCCTACCTCTACATCAAATGACTTACATAGCAGCTCTTATAATATTTGTTTTCCATTCCATAAGACTCTTCATTCTTGTAATTCTGTTTCTCATTCTGTTGTAATTAGTGATAATAATGCCACTTACTGGCATCAAAGGCTAGGACATGCTTCTTTTCTTGTAATACAGCACATACCTTGTATTCATCTTTCTGGTTATAATAAAACTTGTGACGTTTGTCATTTCTCTAAACAACATAGGCTATCTTTTCCTACTTCTTCAATTCAAACCACAAATATACTGGAGTTGTTGCACATAGATCTTTAGGGATCTTACGCCAAATCTGTCATTAATAGAGCTCATTAAATGTTGACTGTCATGGATGATTTCAGTATAGCAACTTGTATTTTTTTGCTTAAATACAAGCAACAAGTCACTCAAACTATTAAAAAGTGTTTACTTATTCTACATAATCAGTTTGACTGCAAGGTTAAGAGCATTAGAACTGATAATGGAACTGAGTTTATTAATGAGACATCTAGAGCTCTGTTGGAGAGGATGGGAATTTTACATCAGAAAACTTGTGTCTATACTCCTCAGCAGAATGGAGTGGCGAAAAGAAAGCATAGGCACTTGACTCAAGTTACACGAACACTTCTGTTTCGAGTAGGCTTACCTAAGCATTTTTGGGGGGAAGCAATGCTCACTGATGCGCATATAATAAATAGAGTACCAACTCCAATTTTGAAGTGGAAATGTCCTTTTGAGATACTCTTCAACAAAAAGCCTGATTATAGACGATTGAAGACCTTTGGTTGCTTCTGTTTTGTCACAAATACTCAACCAAATAAAGATAAGTTTTCTCCTAGGTCATTCAAATGTATTCTTAGGATATGTACCTGGTCAAAAGGCATATAAGACATATGATTTACAATCTCATCGAATCATTATATCTGGAGATGTAACATTATGTGAAGATCAATTTCCTGATAAAACTGTGTCTGAAAATGAAATTTGTCCTTCTCTTCCATTTGTGCGTGTTACTGACCATGACCAAGAGGTGTTGCTGTAACACTAACATGAAGATGTTACTGATGATTTATCAGCTACAGTTCCAGCTACTTTTGTTCATTCTCCTTTCGATATACATGAAGCAAGTGAGTCACAATTTGCACATACTAATAGCATATCTGAAGTAAAAAGGCCAATAGTTATACTATGCACAAGTACTCAAACAAGGAAGACACGTGCATAGATGCAAGATTTTGCTTGTAGCAATGTGAATTTAGTTACCAGTAAAGGCTTGCAAAAGATTTAAAATTCTCAAAGAATTATTTGGCTTTTATGGCCAATATTGATAAGATCAAAGAGCCTGTTAATTACAAATAGGTTATGCTGCATCCTGGTTGGGTTGAGACAATGAAATAGGAGTTAAAGGCATTAGAAGATAATGCCACATAGGACATCACCACTTTACCAGAAGTTAAACATGCTATTGGTGCAAAATGGGTCTATAAGGTGAAATTTAACCCAGATGGGATAGTGGAGAGACTGAAAGCAAGGTTAGTGGCCTAAGGTTACAACCACAAGGAAGGGTTGGATTATTTTGATAGTTTTTCTCTGGTTGCAAAGCTTGTAATAGTCAGAGTTTTCTTGGCTTTAGCAGAAAAAATGGTTGGTGTATTCATCAACTAGAATTAATAACACATTTCTTTATAGATACTTGAAGGAGGAAGTATATTTGGGTCCCCTTGAAGGCTATACGAAGGCTAAACTTGGAGAAATTTGTAGACTCTGAAAATCTCTCTATGGGTTGAAGCAGGCATCAAGAGAGTAGAATGTAGAATTTACAAGTCAATTACTGAAGTATGGTTTTACACAATCAGCAAATGATTATTGCTTGTTTACAAAGTCCTCCGGAAGTTCATTTCTTATTCTAATTGTCTATGTGGATGATGTATTAGTAGTAGGAAGTAATAAAGACGACATTGTTGTTGTAAAGAAGTTCTTGCATTCCCGGTTCACTATAAAGTACCTAGGATATGCAAAATATTTTCTAGGAATAGAGATAGCAAGGTCTGAAGTAGGGATTTTTATATCTCAGAAAAATACTTGTCTGATATTGTGATGGATGTCGGATTCACTAGTTCAAAGATTACTTCCATACCATTGCCTAGGAATCATAAGTTTGAAGAAGTTTCTGCTCCATTTGATGAACCAGAGAAGTATAGAAGACTGGTGGGTAGGTTGTTATATCTGAATATGACTACACCAGATATTTCTTATAGTGTACAGTAGCTGAGTCAGTTTTTATGCACTCCATGTGAGACTCATTGGTTGGCAGCGTTACATGTACTTAGGTATCTTAAGGGTATAAGTTCTCATGGTTTGTTTTATTCGGCTAAATTAAATACAAATGTTGAGTCTTATTGTGATAGTGATTGGGCAGCATGTCCTATAAGTAGAAAATCTTTGAGTGGCTATCGTGTTTTTTTGGTGGATCACTGGTTTCATGGAAAACTAAGAAGTAGAATATAGTTTCAAGAAGCTCCTGTGAAGCAGAGTATCGAAGCATGGGTTCAGCAGTATGTGAACTCCAATGGGTTTGTTATTTGCTTCAAGATTTTCAGGTGCAACTTGACACACCAATTCCCTTATGGTGTGATAGTAAATCATCTTTATATATCACTGAAAATCCAGTGTTTCATGAACGTACTAAACACTAGGAAATTGATTGTCATATAGTGAGGAACAAGTTCAAGGAGGGTTTTATTAATCCCATGTATGTTTCAACTGATCTCCAACTAACTGTTGTTTTGACGAAGTCACTGAGCAATCCACAATTTACAGTCATCATTGCCAAGTTAGGAATGGTTTCACAACCAATTCCAACTTAAGGAGGGGATGTTACAATATATTTCTATAAACGTTAGTTAGTTAGTTATTAACTGTAATATCGTTACTAACAGAATTAGTAAGTTAAGCAGTTACTAATACACTTGTATATAAGCTACTATACAGCTGTTGAATGATATATGAAAATTCTTTCTACAATACTTTACTTCATCTGTGTTTCTATATTTCTTCTTCTGTTACACTAGTTCGGCCAATGAGACAAACAGTAAAGGAAAGGTAAGCAAAAAGGGCCCTAGATGCTAATATAAAGGCATACATAACCAATGAGAAAGTTACCATGCTTAATAAGGAAGTAGATGCAGTTACTACAAAAGAGAATGAGGAACTTGCAAATACTAATGAAGGAAACAACCCACAAATGGCTAATCTGGTAACAGAATAGGGTTTCAAAGAAGTATTAGGTAGCAGGAGGAAAAGAACAAGTAGAAAAGCTAATGCTAAGGGCCAAAACTCCCCTATCTTCACTCCATGTCGTTGATTATTAGAAATGTTAGGGGCATGAACTACCTAGAAAACTAAAGGTGATTAAGGACTTTATTTAGAGAGTAGGGCTACTTGAAAATAAAATAAAGTAAGAGAACATGTAGAAATTGAAAGCTCTTAGTTGGTAATGGTCTTTTGTATCAAATAATAAGCACCACGACTATGGTCAAATTATATTAGCTTAAAATGATGGGTCAGGGTAAGTTTGGAGGACTCAACTGATTGAATTCTTCATATTAAAGTGGAGGAACCACTACAAGAAAACAACCCCTTTTGCGACGTTTTAAAAACGTCATAAAAGGTCCAAAAACGTCGCAGAATACCATTTGCGACGTTTTAAAAAATGTCACAAAAAACGTCGCGGAATGTGGTGTAGGCAAAAGGTTTCTGCGACGTTTTATGAAAAACGTCGTGAAAAATCCTGACATTTCGCGACGTTTATTAAAACATCATTGAAAGTTGGGACAATCCGTGACGTTTTTTAAAAACGTCACGGATTGTCTAACATACCGCAACGTTTTTAAAACGTTGCAGAATGTGAAGGAATCCGCAACGTTTTTTTTGAAACGTCGCAGAATGTTTGCTGCGACATTTTTTGAAACGTCATGGAAGATGTCTTCCGTGACGTTTTTATTATTATTTGTATTATTTATTATTATTTTTTCCATTTTTTTTAAAATCATATTAATTTAATAATTTTAATTTTAATAATTATATTTTAAAATAAAATTTTTTTAATCTTATTTGTTTAATAACTATTCAATATTATTTATTTAATAATTCTTCAATTTAATATGAAAGTCATAATGCAGTAATTGCATAATAGCAGAAAATGTATTATT
>JAOSBK010000205.1:20415564-20432138 GCA_027568895.1 Erythroxylum shatona | reverse complement strand
GCTTAATCACAATATCAAACACAACTAGGCAGATAAAAGAGAGTCAACACAATCACCACAAAGACATATATGAGACTTCATATATTAAGCATCAAAGTTCTACATTAGCAAATACACAACACAAGCATTGTTCAACATTTGATTAAACTCTAATCAAGCTAATCTAACTACACGACCATAAACCTTAACTCAGAAGTTTACAACTATGCAGTTAAACTTGACAATGTAAAACAACTTCCTTTTGAAGCCCATCGAACTCAAGTCATTGGTACATCTTTAAAAGAAATCGGTATTCTAGCCAAGCATAACGTCGGGAATCCTCACAATCGCAAGAGCTCCGATGTCACCCATGGCAGCAGCACGGCCGATGGTGAAGTTGACAGTGAAGGTAGACGGAATTGATGGATGAAAGTCAAGAGTAAGATGATTTCTCTTTTGTTAGCTCCCGTGTGTCTCTCTATATTGTTGCTGAAAAGTCATCCCCCATAACCTAATTTGGCATGGTTTTAAATGTTGGGTCGTGGGTCGGGTCGGAACAGTGAGATAATTTCCCACTTTTGGTCCGGGTTTTCGACAGTTCACCGTGATGACAGGCGAGTTGCACCACAGAGTGCCTCAGCGAGCTTCTCCTTCATGTTGTGCCGCGGCAGCAGGTCTAGTTTGCTGCAACGAACATCCTGAAGCTTATGTCCTCACGCTGACTCCATTTAACCCAGTTGTCTCCTTTTCCATAAGGCTCCTACAATCAAAATTAGCAATTTGCAGTATCAATTGTTCTTGAAAAAATTTATAATGCAATTAATGTCAACTTGTAACAATTTTTACCATCAAATTGCATAAAATAAAAAGTGCACACTCAAGGATCAATTTAAGCACAAATTTAAAAATTAGGAGTCAAAAAGTGTAGTAAAGGCCATGAAAGTGTTGCCAATTTATATGATAAACTTGGGCTCAATCAAGGTATTTAATACATCAAATATATTATAGCTATTCATCATCTTATCTTTATTACTATAGAATTTTAAAAAATTGTCAAATTCTTCGTCTTTTCCTTTATTTGGGTGTAATTAGGTCCTAACGAACTCAATTTCTTATCTTTAGTTTTCTTATTCACTAACCACTATTTTTTGTATTTCTTATCTAAGTTTGCTTCTGTGAGATTATTTGACCTAAAGGGAAAATTTAAACTAGCTTTCTTAATTTATATTGTTTAGTTTACAAAGAACCTTTAGTCAAAAGTTTAGGTAGAGAGTTGAGTGAAACATTAAGAGAAACATTTGAGGGAGTGCTTTTACTACTAACTTTTTGTGCAGGTACAATATGACTCAAACTCAAAGTAGAAACTTATCCGAAGATAAGAAACAAATGATGAGGAAATAATTGGAGTAGATCAGGAGGCCTTCATGAACATTATTTAAGGCCTATATAAGCAACTTCTTTGATAATTCAGTGAAGTATAAGAAAAGCTAGAGAAATATAAAGCTATTATAGTTGGACTATAATATAATCAACCTTTAATTGCTAGGATGGATGACTTTAAGGTGAGTGACAGGGTTGTTGATGTTCCCCAATATTTAAGAAAGCTAAACTAAGAGGTGATAGAGGATGAGAAAGAGGGAGACATTGAGGGGTTGATTTGATATATGATAGAGGAGGAGGAAAAGGGAGACAATAAGGGATTGATTTGATATAGGATACAAAATAGAGTATGAAGAAAGATCAAACAATAGTATAAGAAGCATTAAAATAACAATATCACCTTTTATAGGGAATCCATATGCCTACATAGAGTGGGAGAAGCATGTGGAGCTAGTCTCTGATTACTTTAATTTTTATAAGAGAAGAAAGTAAAACTAGTTGTGCTAAAGCTACATATAATGGCTTGATTTCTTCGTGAGTTAAATACCAAAATTTCCACTATTATGGAGCTACACCATTATGTGATGTTGGAAAATGTGGTACATTTAGCTATAAAGGTAGAGAGACAAATTAAAAGAAGACACCTTAACCATTTTAGTGTTTCTAGTGCCTACTTAGCTAAGTGTCGAGTGCTATTTGATTTTATAGATAAAAGTGATGATTTAGGATAAATAATTTTGAGTTTGGTGAAAATGATGAGACTCAAGAAGTGACTTAGCTATATGAGCTTCTACATAAGGGAGGTATAGAGAGGGGCTTAAAAGGCTTATAAATGATTCAAGTAAAGCACCAAAAGAAAGAAGCAAGCCTTGAAAAAAGGATTACAAGATGAAGTTAATGCTAAACTCAAAAATAAATTAACATGGATCTTTTATTGGGTTTTATAGTCTAAAAAAGAAGAAGTGAACCGACATATGAGTTAACATGTAATTCACATTTATTGCATTGAAATCTTTAAAACAAAACTAGTACTGGTAATGTGCAAGAAAAACATTATGCTTGTATTTTAATTAATTAGAGTTTTGTTATCTCAAGTTGTTATTTCCTTTTTTTAACTCCAATTTTAGGACTTTTATACTTTTAGGGTTTTATACCTATATAAGGCTATCTTATGGATGTAATTGACATCTTATCATCATTATTGTTTAATAAAAAACTTTTTCAAGGATTTTATTCATCCTTATTCTTAAATAAACTCTTATATTAGGTTTTTTAACTCTCAGTCTGATCTAACTTGTTAATGGTGATCAACCTTACAATCTTGTCATTCCTAATTCCTTTTTGCTTTGGAGTGTGACAATTTATATCCTTATTTTGTATATATCGGTGTTTAATTTATAATATTAGACCTAATCTTGATATAATGGTCATAGGTCTTATTGTATTGATATTGAATCTTATCAGTCATATTCACAAGGATCGTATCATCATAAAATTACAAAGCCATATTTCAAGATAAGTAGCCTTATAAAATGACATGTACTCTACTCCCATGTCGAAGAACTTATAAGTGTATATTTGAAACATTTCCTCCTTCTATCATTAATATCTACCTAAAAATGGGTTTCTTATCATTCATACAGCTTGTATATTCAAATCCATTGAAACTAACCACAAGAATTTTGATAAGTTGATATATTAGCATAAAATCCTTGGTATCCTGAAGATGCATTAAGATTTGCTTAGCAATTTTCATGTGACTTTGTCTAAGATCATTTAAGTATCTATGAAGCACCCTAACCAAAAACGCATTATCAAGATGTATGCAAACTTGAGCATACATTAGGTTGCCAACAATAAAAGCACAAGGGATTACTTTCATTTGATCTCTCTTGTCATTATCTTGAGGATTGTGGGCTTTAGAAAACTTATCAATCTTTGCAACTAGAGTCTTT
The DNA here is from genome assembly GCA_027568895.1 of Erythroxylum shatona. Lineage (NCBI taxonomy): Eukaryota > Viridiplantae > Streptophyta > Magnoliopsida > Malpighiales > Erythroxylaceae > Erythroxylum > Erythroxylum shatona. Next base: position 20,428,824 of record JAOSBK010000205.1, on the reverse strand, counting down.
ACAAAAAAGCAAGACTTTGTATTAACCTCTTTAAGATATGATCAATGTAGATGATTTGAAACAATATGAGAACATTGTTGACCCTATCATAAAGAATTTGTATGCTTAAAATATATAATGCTTCATCAAGACCCTTTATGACAAAATGGCTTAACAATATTTTTTTTTTACCTCAATTAACAAATCAACCATCAGTAGTGAGCAAGATATCATCAATGTATGAAACTAGAAATATTTATTAGTTCTTATTAACCTTCTCATAAATACATTAATCAATAATGTTTTTCTTAAAGCATTTATTAGTGACCATTTCATCAAACTTAAGGTATCACTTCCTGAAGCTTGTTTTAACTTATAAATTGACATTTAGAGCTTATAAACCATTTTATCTTTTCCAACTACCTCAAAACTAATAGGTTGAACTATGTAGATATCTTCACTTACATCTCCACTTAGACAAGTTGATCTAATATCCATTTAAAAGAAAGATCTAGAGGTTAAAATGAGTTATAATTTCTATAATAATTTGTAAAGAATCATTAATGGAAATATGATAGAAAGTCTTCTAATTGTCCATACCTTCTCCTTGATTATAGACCTTAACTACTAGCCTTACTTTATGACTCCCCACTTCACCTTTGGCATTATGCTCGATCTTGAATACTCATTTGCATTTAATAGGCCCGCAATCTTTTGGTAACTATATTAAGCTCCATACTTTGTTTTTGTGACATATAATTCATCTCATCATTCATAAAATCCATCTAAAAATTAGAGCAAGGATTATAAATGACTTTATTGTAGGTAATTGGATTTATGGTCTTACCAAACATTATATATTTAACACCAGTGTCACACTCTTATACGTACCTTATGGAAGATTCAGGATTGCATCTTGTTTCATTGTATCTCCCATGGTACCTATAACCTATATCAGAATGAATCACTCTAATCCTTTTCCTTTATTGAAGTTCCACTTTTACTTTGAAGGCTTCCAAAGAATCATACTTCTCATGAATAAGCTAAAAAATACTTATAACAAGAAAAGTTATTAATAAAAGTGATGAAGTACTTGTAGGCACTATAGTTAGAGGAGTATAAAGCCCATAAAAATTGGTATTGATTAATCCAAGTAGTTCTATGCACTTGTTAACTTTAGTTTTTATGACCTTAGTACTTAACTTTCCTTCTAGGCAATTAACATAAGTCTTAAAGTTTGAAAATTCAAGGTCCTATCCTATAAAATCACATCCTTCATCAACCTTTCCATTCTTTATATAAAAATATGGCACAAGTTCTTAGGCCATAAAATGAAATATTTTTCATTCAACCTCAACCTATTTATGATAACAACAATATTAAGAGAAGAAGAAGAATTAGTAAGGAGACACATCTATCAAATAAAGCTTTTAAATATTAATACATAATATTCTCTTTCCAATCAATATAGAGTCATAGTACATATAAAAAAACTATAACTAGTTATGTTTAAGATAGATATAGAAACTAAATTTCTCTTTATTAAATGTATGTTTACAAATTCTTTTTAATAAAAAAATGTCTTGTAGTAAGTTGTAACTTGATTATCCATATATACAATCCTCCCATATATGCATGTTGTTCCATACTAGATGGTCTTTACCCAAAAAATTAGTATACCCATTGTTTAAAAAAGTTTCCAAAAATTAATTGTAAAAAAACAAAATTGAAATTGAGGAACAAAAATAGCTTCAAAGCTTATGGAAGATGGCTTTAATACCAATGTTTGGATTTTATGCAATGAATAATAATATTAAATTGATAGCATCAATATGTCTTAACCAACCAAAACAAGATTTTATAGCTTTGAAGCATGTACAACAATAAGATTAGAAGAATACCTCCTAACTTGATGAAAACTGATTAAAAACTATGATTCCTTAATAGATTGTTGTAAGATAATAATCAACACAATAAAGAGGAAAAATAAGGACACTTTGAATTCTATTCACCAACTTATTTTACACATCTAAGTAAAATACCTAACTTAATAATACATTAGAATGCATCAAGAATTCACCAATTAGGTTAAATAATATTTTACTGTGAGTCATAAGCTTAATAGGTAGAAATGCCTCAAAGATCATAATACAATTATTAATATAATTTTTATCCCAAAAATGACAAACCAAAAAAGTAATGATTTGGAAATTTTGATTTTAAGAGAAAAGAGACAGGTGTGAGGAAGATAAGGAAAAGTCTTACTTTTAAATTGAAAGAGGATAGTGCATAATAATATTATTTATAAAAAATTATGTATGTTAATTATTATTATGCTACAATTGCTCATATATTAATTATTATGAATAAATAGAGGTAATATGGGAGAAAATAAGAAAGTGAAAAATATAACAGTTTATGTGGTTTAATTAATCTATGTGATTTATGTTCACAAGCAAAGAGATAATTTTCTTATTAATGTGAGAAAGACAATAAAATGAGAAATATGATAACCATAACTTACATAACCTCTAAAAAAGTTCTTAAAAGGTTCTCTCTTAAATCTTCTAATGTCTTAACTTATAAATCCCTTATCAAACTATTTATAAATTAAGGTTATTGGTAAAATATCTAATTACAGTGAAACTTTATTACCATAAAAGTTTAAGGTCACCAATTTTATGTTTCCACAAAAGTTTAATGTAATGATCCAAACTTTTATTAATTACTTATAATGGACCAGTAATGAGAAAAGTTTGTAAAAGTATAAGTTGACCTTAAGAAAGCTCAAGTTTATTTCTCTCTTAAACCTTTTTCCTTATAGATTACTATTCACTCTAAACTTTCGAAACTCACATCTTCACCGTCTGACAACCATTTTCAACAATCTAGGGCACTACAGAAAGCTCTCGGGACATTCTACAAAACTCACAAACTTATTTCTTCAAAAATGACCCAAATCTGGAGGAATCATGATTGGAAGTTTCAAATTTTTTAGGTAAGTCACCGATCTCCCATTTTAGTCATTTTTGGGAAAAACTAACACCACTATCATGTGCAACGTCCCTAAAAATGTAGGAAAAGAGGGAAATTCGACACCAATTGGCCCATTTTACTAGTGAATGGAAATGTGCCATCTATGAGCTTTAATCCTTTGATTCTTGCAAACTGGGATGAGTTTCTAAATAAGACCACTGCCATTGGATTCCTAGAGCTGAGATTGTCATTTCTAGGTGGGTGATGAAGGTCAATGCCCCTCTGACAGTGGCACATGTACCCACGCTCTGATGACGGTGGTGAATTTTCAACTAGCCCAAAAATGGTCGAAAATAATTTCAAAATTTCCTAAATATTATGTAGATCAATTTTCATAAAAGCATCGTATTAAAATTTTTCATATTTTGTGAGATATAAATTTTAAAAGGGTCATGTAAAAATTTTAAAAGGGTAATGTTCTTATAGAAACGTTTGAAATTGATTAACTTGAGTTGTTGGTGATTAGATTTGAGAATATCTAGATGTTTTGAGTATAAATGAGGGTGTATCGATTAGAAATTGATATATTTGAATTATGAATTGAATCATTTTGGATTTTGCAATATAAATGTGGACTCAATTGGGCATAAACATGTAGTTTGGAGGTCCAAATTGAGCTATGATTACTGATGGTTATGGAAGTGTCTTTTCATTAAAGAAATAACCCTTCTTTTGGAAGGACATGTTTGTTTTATAGGGAAATCTTTGCTGAATTTTCAGTAGGCTCCTCGTAAAATGTGACATCGTCATTTTTAAATAAAAAATAGAGCTCTGTAATATTGATTCATGGTCTCACTCTTAGGGTATCTAAAAATTAGTTTAGATTTTAAATCCTAATGGTCATTCCTACTTTTCTTTTTATTGATCAATCAGGAGTAAAACCCTCCACTTTGAGACACTAGGTTCGGTACCAAGGAGCCCATTCCACTTTTGAGTTAATACTTATGGTTATGAGCATGCATTAGAATTCATTTGCATATTCATCATGGAAATCACCATCATTATCATATGTACACATGACATTCATACATATGGACTGACACGTGTATATGTATTTTGTTGTGCAATGTTGTGCTTGTTTTGATATGTGATGATGTGGGGGATTGTTATAGTATAAGTTACCTGGTGGGTGTTGATAACATCTTACCTTGACATATTATTTTATATTATCTCATTTGTTTTAGATTTATTTAGGTGCTTAAATATGGAAATTAATGTTTGTTTTGTTTTAGGAGATGAAAAGTGGAGATTGCATTGTATTACGACTCTTTTGATGATAATGACAAATTTTGGATAAGATGAAGAGATTGATGCAGTGGATAAGGCTAAACATTTGAAGAGTTGGAATTTGACTGAAAGACTTCGCATTATCCTTATCATGAAGGAACTTGATTTTGAACTCATTTTAGATAGACATCTTTACAAGTTAGAGTTAGGTTAGGATTATATTAGAAAACCCTATAAAAGGGACATTTCTCACAATAGAAAAAGGTTCCCTCTTTCTATATGTTTAGCAATCCTTAGTCTTTCTTCTATTTTTGTTATTAGAGCGACAACCATTTGTGGCTAAACTCATCATTCTGATTCAAGGGGATTCAATACTCTAATTGTAAACTTGTGAGGTTTTATGTTTTCAACTTTTATTCACATTTTAATTCAAGTATTTCTTGTTTTGAGTTCTCATATTTCATGAATGATTGATATTCAATTAATCTGACAATTTAATTTAATATTGATTATTCTAATGCTATCCAAGAATTCAATGATCCGTAATTACCATGAAGGAATGGTACAAGTAGCAAATAGGATATTTATGAATTTTCACATTTAACTTATGATAGACAAGAAAACTAAATTAAATAGTTGCAGTTATTTCGATCATTTAATTTAGGGTTTAGTCTTTTTTTACGGAGCTTATTGCTATCATTTATTTGATATGGAATGCTATCATACCCAGTCAATAGATGATAAGTTTTGGTTTGGATGCTGGGTTTGAACCAATTAATTTAGGAAGATTTGAGACTTATTACGGCTATCCTAATTTTTTTTAGACTAATCGTTTGAATTGTGAATATATTCTTTTTAAACCAATGATCAATGTTACAATTAGATGAGATCTTTTCTTTGAATTGGAGTTTGGTAATCTTGATTTTCTCAATTTTAAATTCAGGTGATTTAATTTGCTTTCGTCTTATTTTCAGTTAATCAGTTATGTAATCAAAAACCCTTTATTTAATTTTATTTCTTGAAATCAAGAAACTAGTGTTCAATTCTCTAGGGATTCGACCTGGTTCCATGACTACTACAAAAGTTTGGAGAATAGATATTATTCTGGGGGCTTTGACAACCCAACCAAAAATTTGGCACCATTTTCGGGGAAATATGTCAAGTTTCCTAATTTCTTTGCATTTTTATTTTTATAGTTACTGCTAACTTCTTGTCTTGTATGACTCGAGTTTCTCAAACAGGTAAATTACAATACAATCCATAAATTGAGAAGACAACATGTCGTTTAAGAAAAGAGACTAAGCAAGGAAGCGATCCTTCACCTTCAAATGTCAAAGTTGAAGTAGATCTAACAATTGGTTGAGAATCTAATTTTTAAGAAATGGACGAAAAGATAACAAATCTCAACCTGAGAACATTGAGGGAATTCGCGGCACCGAATTTGAATCAACAACCTTTATGCATTCAATTTCCAGATGTTGAGGTAGATTTCGAATTGAAATCTGGTTTAATTTACTTATTGCCTATTTTTTTAGTCTTGCAAGTGAAGATCCGCATAAACACCTGAAAGAATTTCATGTTGTTTGCTTTAGAATGAAGCCACAAAGGGTGATAGAAGAACAAATTAATCTCAAGGTCTTTTCATTCTCATTGAAAGATAAGGCAAAGGATTGGCTATACTATCTTCCCCTCACTCAGTGATAACGTGGAATGATATGAAAAGAATGTTTCTAGAGAAGTTCTTTCCTGCATCAAGAGTAGTGGATATCAGAAAGGAGATATGTAGGATAAGACAAACTACAAGAGAAACATTATATGAATATTGGGAAAGGGTTAAGGAGCTATGTGCCAGCTGTCCACATCATCAGATTCTCGATCAACTTCTGATTCAGTACTTTTATGAAGGAATATTTCCAATGGATCGAAGCATGGTCAATGTAGCTAGTGGAGGAGCTCTGGTAAATAAAACACATAAGGTAACCAGATAGTTGATATCAGTTATGTTCAAAAATTCTAAACAGTTTGGGCCAAGGATGGATGGAGCTATTAAGTGTGTGAATGGGGTAAATAACACGTAACTTGAGGATAAAATATTTGATTTAACCACTCTAGTTTGTTGTCAAATGACTGTAGGTCAATTGCAATTGGCAAGAGTGTGCAGAATATGCTCATTCCTTGGGCATCCTACAGATATGTTCCCTACATTACAACAAGACTCTCTTCAAGAAGCTAACACAATAGGGGGCTTTCCTTGTCAACCTCAACGAAAGTATGACCCTTATTCCAATTACTATAATCTAGGATGGAGGGATCATCCAAACTTAAGCTATGGAAATCAAGGAGGCCAACAACGATATCAACCTCACAATTTTAATAAACAACCTCAAGCTCCTACATATGCTCAACCTCAATCTTCAAATTTAGGTATGTCATTTGATGAAATTATTAAGACGCTTGCTAATAATACGCAACAATTTCAACAAGAAATAAGGGCAAGCCTACAAAATTTGGGAAATCAGATCACTCAATTAGCCACCTCGGTAAGTAAATTGGAAGCGCAAGCATATGGGAAATTACTTTCCCAAATGGTGGTGAATCTTAAAGAGAATGTGAGCGCAATGACTTTGAGAAGTGGTAAGGAAATTCAATCTTGAACTTCTTTACCAATGGAGGAAGAAAATCACAATGATGGAGAAAAGAAGGAAGAACTTCTGACTAAAGAATCAATAAAGGTAAAAAATGATTCATCTTCATCAATATTAGTTAATGCATGTTTACCTCCTTTTCCTAGCAAGTTGGCTAAACCAAAAGATGATGAATATGAAAGGGAGATCTTAGAAACCTTCAAAAAGGTGGAAATCAATATACCAATTTTGGAAGCCATCAAGCAAGTTCCAAATATGCAAAATTCTTAAAGGAGTTACGCACAAATAAAGGGAAACTGAAGCACAAGTAGAGAATAATTTTGGGTAAGAATGTATCAACTATTATAAATAGGAAAATTGTCGAATAAATGCAAAGATCTAGGTATGTTTACACTTCCATGTGTTATTGATAATAGAAAAATTGAGCGTGCCATACTAGACTTAGGTGCATCTATTAAAGTCATGCCATACTCAATTTATCAAGCTTTAAATCTGAATTATTTACAAGAAACTAGTGTGATTATCTAACTAGCTGATCATTCATATATGCATCCTATTGGAGTAATTAAGGATGTTTTATTCCAAGTTAATAGTTTGATATTTCCAGTGGATTTTTACATCTTAAAAATGAATGGAGACAGTGTGGAAAATTCAGCTTCGATTATATTTGGTAGGCCATTTATGAAAACGACCAAGATAAAAATTGATGTGGATGAGGGTACTCTTTTTGTAGAGTTTGATGGAGAGATAGTAAAGTTCAATATTTTCAAAGCAATAAAATACCCTAATGATCTTCAATCTATCTATCATATGGATATTGTGGATTCATTTATGTAGGATATGTTTAATGAAGAAAATATTGAAGATAAGCTAGAGTTTAAAGCCAAATCAGAAGTGAATGAGCAAATTAATGAAACTAGTGAAGTTGCAGAATCATTTTCAGCTATTAAAGTATATTCGAAAACTTTAAATGTTGAACTTACTATAAATCACAAGAAAATGCTACCTTGTATTTTGTAGGCTCCAAAGATCAAATTAAAGGCCCTACTTGATCACCTTAAATATATCTATTTATGTGATATAGAGTCATTACCGATGATCATTTCAAAAAGGTTGACTGAAAGAAAAGAAGAAAAATTGGTGGCCCTACTTAAAAAATACAAAACTACAATTGGTTAGACTTTAGCGGATAGAAAAGGATCGAGCCTGGTGATTTTCATGCATAGGATTCTTTTAGATGAGAATGCTTAACCAAAATGGGAACCCTAAATAAGACTCAATCCAATAATAAAAGATGTGGTAATGAAAGAAATTTTAAAACTTTTGGATGTAGGTATAATTTATCCAATCTCAGACAATGAATGGGTAAGTACAGGGCATGTGGTGCCCAAGAAAACTGGTATGACCATGATATGAACCAGAATGATGAATTGGTACCAATTAGGGTACAAAATGGGTGGCGAATATGCATAAACTTTAGAAAGCTTAATTTAGCTACTAGAAAGGACCATTTTCCGTTACCTTTTGTGAATCAAATATTAAAATGACTTACTGGTAAATCAGGTTTATATGTTTTGGATGGTTTTTTCAGTTACTATCAAATAGCAATTGCTCAAGAGGATCAAGAAAAGACTACATTCATGTGTCCCTTTGGAACGTATGCTTTTAGGCGAATGCCATTTGCCTACTCTGTAATACTTTAGATATGTTCCAAAGATGCATGAAGAGTATATTTCTGAGTATATTGAAAATGGCATTGAAGTATTCATGGATAATTTCACTGCTTATGGAGATTCATTTGACGATTGTTTAAATCATTTATCTAAGGTTCTTAAACGATGCGTTGAGACAAAATTGGTCTTAAATTATGAAAAATGGTAGAGACATTATTTTAGGGCAGGTGATTTCATCCAAGGGCATAGAAGTTAATAAACCTAAAGTAGACTTAATTGTGAACTTACCTTACCTTACAAACGTTAGGGAAGTTCGATCTTTTCTGGGATATGCAGGATTTTACCGCAAGTTCATTAAAGATTTTTCCAAGATTGCAATACCTTTATCAAAGTTGCTAAAAAAAGACGTTCCATTTAACTTTGGGAAGGACTATAAGAAAGCTTTTAATAAACTCAAGGCACTACTAACAAGTACACCTATTATTTAGCCACCAAATTGGGATCTTCCGTTTGAGATCATGTGTGATGCTAGAAACTATGAAGTGGGAGTTGTTTTAGGTCAAAAGTTTTAGACAAGAAGTCACGTTATCTTCTATGCTTCTAGTACATTGAATGCTGAGTAGTGTAATTATTCTACAACTAAGCAAGAGCTTTTAGCAATTGTTTTTGCTTTAGATAAATTTAGATCTTATCTACTTGGCTCTAAAGTTATTGTTTACTCTAATCATGTAGCATTGAAATATCTTCTGGCAAAGAAAGAGTCTAAAACGAGGCTAATACGATGGATTATGCTACTTCGAGAGTTTGATTTGACAATAAAGGATCGAAAAGGTGTAGAAAATTTAGTAGCAGATCACTTGAGCATGTTAGTAAGAGATGTTGATATTTTACCTATTTTTGAAACTTTTCCTGATGAGCAACTATTCCAAACGAAAGACATGTTTCCATGGTACGTTGACTTGGTAAATTATTTGGTTACTAGAACTTTACCTTATTACATTAGTAAGTATAGGAAGGAAAAGATAAGAAATGAGGAAAAATATTATATGTGGGATGAACCATTCTTATGGAAGTTCTGCTCTGATCAAATTATAAGACGTTGTGTGTCAGAAAATGAACAGAATTCTGTCTTAGCTTTTTATCACAAATATGCATATGGAGGTCACTTTGGCCCTAAAACAACTGCTAAGAAAGTTTTGGATAGTGGATTGTATGGGGAGACTTTATTTAAAGATGCTTATGTGTTCTATAAGAGTTGTGAAAAATGTAAAAAGACAGGCACGTTATCTCATTGAAATGAAATGCCTCAAACCCCAATTTTTATAGTTGAAATATTTAATGTATGAGGTATTGATTTTATAGGTCCCTTCCCTTTATCTTGTGGATTTTTTGACATACTTTTGGTTGTTGATTATGTTTCCAAATGGGTGATAGCAAAAGCCATTAGAACTAACGATTCTGCAACTATTATAGTGTTTATAAAAACTAACATTTTCAATACATTTGGAATCCCAAATGCCATCATTAGTGATCAAGGAATTCAATTTTACAATAAAGTTGTGGCAACGCTATTTAGAAAATATGGAGTGCATCATCGAGTAGCCACCACTTACCATCCGCAAACAAATGGACAAGCAGAAGTATCGAATAGAGATGTGAAATCCATTTTGCAAAAGACTGTGAATCCTAATCAAAAGGATTGGAGTTTATGACTGGGTGATGCTCTGTGGGCATATCTTATAACTTACAAGACACCGATAGGAATGTCTCCTTATCGACCAATTTTTGGTAAAGCATGTCATCTACCGGTGGAAATTGAACATAGAGCTTATTGGGAATTGCAATATTGCAACATGGATTTGGCAAAAGGTCGAGAAGAAAGGAAGTTGCAACTACAAGAGCTAGAGGAAATAAGGTTGGATGCTTACGAAAATTCGAAAATTTACAAAGAGAAAACCAAGTTGTTCTATAATAATATGATCTTAAGGAAACAATTTGAGGTGGGACAGAAAGTGTCATTGTATAATTCTGGACTAAAGCTCATGACAGGTAAGTTACATTCTAGATGGCTTGGTCCATTTGTTATTGTTAATATCTTTTCTCATGGTGTAGTGGAAATAAAAAGTTTAGAGGCCGGAAAGAATTGTTAGGTTAATAGACATAGACTGAAACCATTGTATGAGGAGAGATGCCAGTTTCTAATGCAATGAACATTGATTTGGGACTTCCATCATATGAAGAAGTTTAAGAAGAATTGGCCCCATCGAACATAACGATGTTAAACAATTATGCTTTTTAGGAGGCAACCCAAAATATGATAGTGTTATTTTATTTTGTTTTAGTTCTTTCTAGGATGCATTTGTTTGTTTTTGAAACATAGATTATTAAAAAAAATCATACTACTAGATCTCATAAGGCGAGATCTTGCCTTATGTGATTTAGTGTTCCTGAATGAGGATCTTAAAATTCCAGATGACTAAATCTCATAAGAAGCCTCATTTGCCTTATGCGATTTAATATTTTGGAATGGATACCCCTACCATTAAAAAAATAAAAACAAAAAATAATTAAAAAAATAAAAAAACTATATTTTTTAATTTTATTTTCTCATTTAATTAATTGTGTTATTTACTTAATTATTGTTTTTCATTTAAAAAACCCTAATCTGCTTGTTTCGTGTTTTGCAGAAAAAGACCATTAAGCAAAACTCACCCACATAGCACTTAACACCGCAACCAGAAACAGCAGCACGCAAGACTTACACTCACTCAACACATAAATCTCCTCCAAGTAAGCCTCCCACACACGCAGACAAACCCTCCCTCCCATCTAGCAACACCGCACATCCACGCAGACCCACTTCATGCTGCACTCTCCACAGCACCACACTCAAGCCACACAGCAACCATCCTCTCCATAACACACCAACATAAACCCCTCAGTAGCAGTCTTCCATAAGACCACAACACCAACCTTCCAACTACCCAAGCAACCTAACATCGACGCCCCAGCCACATTCATAACACCATAAGCCTCACCACACCCACACTGCAACCATCGCCTACATTTGCTACTCTTTAGACTACGCAACCGTACCCACATCCCATTTATTGTATTTTATTTTTATTAAGTTTTATTTTTTACTATTTTAATTATTCTATTCTTTTATTTTATTTTCATTCTTATTAATTTCTATCTGTTTATCTTTCTTTTAGTGTAATTTTAATTGTTATTCATTTTTTGTTTTTTATTTTATTTTTTTTACATAGTTTTTGTTTATCTTGTTTAGTGTCATGGGGCATTCTAAGGCTACAACCAAGACTGCATTAAAAGGCAATTCACCGATGAATGCCAAATTGGCTGAAAGCTCTGAAGATGATAACAAAAGCAAGAGTGTGTGGATTGCAAAAAAAATACTATACCACCTGTTGAGTCAGATTTACGAGAATGTCTCAATTTCAACACCAAAGAGCGAAAACAACGATACGCTATTATTAAAACTCAACAAATTGTTGCGGTTAAGTATGTACACTACCCTTCTATAGAAGAATTGGATATTAAGGAAAATGTTGATGATCTGCTTATCGATATGAGTTGGAGGTACTTTACATTGATTAGTTGTCTTGTGTTTATTGAATTAACTAGGGAGTTCTACAATATTTTTAAATTTGACAAACTGGACAAATTTACTTTACATAGTCCTAATGTGATTCAATATAGATTAATGGGAGTTGAATTCAAATAGAGTGTCATTGAGTTCAATTTAGCCTTAGGGTTAATAGATGAAGATTATGCTAATTTGACTCTTTATAAAGAATCTATCGTGGACTATAGTGAGTTAAACTCTTTTCAAGCATGGAAAACAATGTCTTCTGATCCTTTTCCTTATAATCCCAGTAAATGTAAGGGTAGTGATCTCAATAAAATGGAGTGGATTTATATGTAGCTTTTCTTAGCCTTTAGTTATTCCAATCAAAAGGCTACTGCATGTACATGTACATTTACTAAGGCTGAATTGTTCTTTATTTGGTGTATGGTGAATAAAGTGCGTGTCAATTGAGGTGTTTGGTTGGCAATGCAATTTAACATTGTTTTATCTTCAAACAAACATTTATGTCTTGGTTCTCTTATTATTCATTTGGGTATTAATTTGAATTTGCTTGATTTGACTGACATTGATATGCATATAGCCTGTGAGATGGAACCTTTGGATATAATTTGTTTAAGTAGGATGGGTATCATTGAAAGACAATGGAGAACATTTCACGATCACACTGAGAGAGGTTCATCATCAAGAGAACGAGAGCATAATACCATTTGCCCAACTTTATATCTTCTGACTCCGTCAATTCGATAGGATTATCATTCTCGACTGGATAGATTGGAACACAAAATGGAGAAAATGGAGAAAACTTTGGATGTTGTACTTCAGTTCGTGGGGGTTGTACCTTCATACCCTTCGACACCATAGTACAGACTCTTTCCAATGCTCACATCTTAGGGGAGTCCTCTATTATTTATTTTCTTTGATTATCTTTATTAAGTTGTGAGTATCTTATGCATACATTAGGGACAATGTATGATTTAGGTATAAGGAAGCGAATGTTTATATTATGATGAACTTTGTGATTTTGTTTGGACTCATGATATGTTGATTCATATATTAATTATTCCTTATGATAGCTTCATAATTTTCTGAT